>OY744518.1:60559938-60887438 GCA_963556195.1 Sepiola atlantica | reverse complement strand
ATATATTTTCCGTTGAGGTCTGGGTGGTGCTCTACCCCCTCAGTCTTCCCATATGCTGTGACCCTCCATGGTTACTTTCCGTGATATCTGATATTGATATGACTGCGTTATATTTGGGCGTGGGGTAGAATTAGATTATTGTGTAACAATGTCGATGAAAATGATCATTACCAACATTCTTTAATTAACGTTTCTCGATATCGAAAGCTTAACACGCTTTCACACACTTTTTCTTTAAGCATTTCGAAGCCTTTAAACTGTCAGTTCTTTTTTATAGCATTTTATTTGCTTCTCTTTACCGCGTGGGCCGAAGTGGATGGGATGTTTCTTTTAACGGGATACATTTTTGGATGGGGTTTATGCGTGTGTGCGTGGATTTTTCAAAACTCTCTTTGAACACAATAGTTCATTTAGTTTACCTGTTATTTTCCTTGGTCTTATTCTTCGTTCTCCAATCTTTATTTGGCCGTAATCTTCTTCGTATAATGTTGTGCCGCAGAGGTTTAAAGATTTTCTTAGATTTTCTTACCTTCTTCTTCGTTTTCGTCGCAGTGTATATTTCTTGATCGTCTTCTGTGGTGCATCTGTTCTCTGGGAATAACACTCCATTACACGACAAAGAAAGAATTCAACCGTTGAGAGGGTTATGAAAAGTCATTTATCGATCCCTTCTTTGCTTGATGGCGCTTGGAAGAGAGTCGGCGTTTTCCAGTTGGTTTGCTTCTCGGTTCTAACTTAGATGGGGGGAATAAGAGGAGTGTTTATTCTCGTCTCATTCAGGACTGAAACTTTAAGTTTGCAGATCATTTTTTTGAACATCCATTCGCTTCGACTACCATCGCGGAGTGATCACGATTCTCGTCTCGACAACAAGTGACGTCACAGTCCCCTTGTTCAGTCATCCAATCACATAACCGCATTTACTCTCACTTTGTGGTTAACCCCTTTGACCCCAAATGTTTCATGTCGGCCTAATCCTGTCAATGTATTATGATTTTGAGAATTAATCATTCAAAAAAATACCGGGTCATACTAACCCATACTTATGTTCGTAAACTGACCCCGGACACAATTCATACTAGCTAACTTACACCTTTTCAGAAATATAGGACTCCTCATAATCCAACAATTGTACTATTCTTGTATATTCAACAAAGTAATCTCTGCTCCCTTTAGTTTGTATATCATACTACTCTATGATCATCATCATTAGTACTAGTAGGAGGAGGAGGTGGCGGAGGAGTAGGCAGAGGATCCAGTTGAGGAGCATTTGGTCTAAAATTATTTTCCTTGCTTAATATCTCAATCTAAACTGACCTGCAATGGCTGAGGACCTTGAATGTTCACTGTTGCTTTTAACCAATTGCTGCCCTGGGATCTTTGCCGCTTCCAAATCGGTGCGCTCAGATGACCATTAATCCAAACCAACACAGACAACGTCCCAATTGTTTCCCCGTGCATGTTGTACCAGAACGTTAAGCATTTCCCCTGCTTATTGGTGAACGCCACTTTCGGACTGACCAGACGAGCAACGTCCCCAACTTTAGTCGGATGAGATGATTCTATATAAATATAATAACCGGCTAAAAAGAAAAGAAAACAGAAAAATACATTAAATTCAATAAGTAATATAAGCTTTCCTAATTAAGGTTTTATTTTGACAAAATACAGTTATAAATTGAATAACCCTCATAGGCTTCATCCAGTTCTTTATAAAATGTGGCGTGGGTATTACTTCGTTTTCAATTATCGAGCAGCTTTTTTTGCCACTGCACATTGATTAAAGTATGATGATGACAATGGAAGTTCTTCGTTGTAACCAAAGATAACATTCCTGTTCCTGGTCAAATACTGATCTTACCAAGGCAGAAGTAGAGAAGAAGTAGAGAATCCAAATAAGGGCGTACATATCCTACTAGCTTCACAAGCGAATGAAGTCCACTGGAAGGAAAAACCTTTATGCAATTAGAATTCCTCCACCATTGCAGGCGCATTTTGGAGTTACAGTTACAAGAAGAGGCGTTGTAAAATGAAGTACACTTCTTTTTTAGAGTAAAATAACCATACTCTTTTGTATAGTAAAATAAAGTATATTCTTTCCAACAGTACAATAAATTATACTTCTTTTCTATAGTAAAATTAAGAATACTTCATTTGCATCGTAAAATAAACTACCCTTTTTTCCTATAGTAAAATAAACTACACCTTTTCTATAATAAAATAAACTACACTTCTTTCCTATAGTAAAAAAAACTTTTGTCCTATAGTAAAATAAACTACAGTGTAGCTTTTTTACTATAGGAAAGAAATGTTTATTTTACTATAGAAAGAAGTGTAGTTTATTTTACTATAGAAAAAAGTGTAGTTTATTTTACTATAGGAAGAAGTGTAGTTTATTTTACTATAGGAAAGAAGTGTAGTTTATTTTACTATAGAAAAAAGTGTAGTTTATTTTACTATAGAAAGAAGTGTTGTTTATTTCACTATAGAAAAAAGTGTAGTTTATTTTACTATAGGGAAAAGTACCTATAGTAAAATTAAGTACACTTCTTCCACAGTAAAATAAACGACACTTCTTTCCTATAGTAAAAAATCTACACTTCTTCCCTCTAGTAAAATAAACTAGAATCCCTTTATGTATTCTATGAAAAATTAATTCCCAATTATTTCAAATGTTAGATTATTTGACATTTACTATACCAGTTGAGGTGGAGATGTCAAAACAACTAGTGCTATTTCCAAACCGCAGGAATATGCGGAAAGTCTAATTCGACGAACGACTGCATATAATTGGTCAAAATAATCTGCAATTTTACTGTAGCAAAATAATTCGCGATATAATAAAAAAAGTAATTAATTTCTATAATAAAATTAGCTTGAATATATTGATGTAGTAAATAAACTGCAATTTGTTTCTACAGTCATGCATTTTATAGACATTCAATTTACAGGTTCTTCCCATGATTGATTCTTTGACATTTACAGAAAACGATGAGAGTCTGTTCATAGCATAACGTGTTTTTTATTAGCTTCAGTTCGTAGAATTGAGCCTCTATCATTACAGAATGCACTGCAACCACTTTTAAAGAATAATAAAACTTCAGGGGATAATATCTTTTAAATAAACATGATCGCAAGTATTCGATTTTCTTTTCCAATATGAAAATATTTCCTCAGTCATTTAAACAATAACCATAAAACCGCGCCATCATTAGCAAAGGGTGTAATAGTTCAACATTATATATTACCCCAAACACATAATTTGTAATTAGCCATCATTATACGTCGTGCCATAAGTTACCTTCCCTACTGAACATTATCTCCAATGCATAAAGCTCACAAGTTTACAGATAATTGCAAATAGTTATCAATGTATGTCCGAAAGCTTCATAATCTTTATCATAGTCACGTATTTTATTACAACAATGTGTTCAGGTTAGAGATTGTATATCTATCGTGATGATTTTAAATCATTAGTGTTTCAAGTAAATCGATCCTTTTAGGGTAAGTTATGTTCACAGTTCTCTTAGTTTTATAAGTAAACAAGAGTCAACGCTATGTTAATAAAAATGTTTATTCCTTGTACATATTTGTTTACAATTACACAAACTGTATTTAAATGTACTTTTACTATTGGAAATGATTTTAAGAAACGCGTGTACATAAAATAGACATTTTGAATATTTATGTCCAGAACTTGATTTGAATATTCGAAATTATAATTAATATGTTTTGAATTTAATTGAAATCTATTCTATATACATCTATATATCTTTCTCTCTCTCTCCCCCCCCCTCTCTCTCTCTCTCGCTTTCTCTCTCTCCCTCTCTCTCTCTCTCTCTATATATATATATATGTAGTTATTATTTTATGTATATACACATATAATATTATAAGGTCATATAATATATTGTGTATATATGTTCAGCAGTTACTTAAACAGTGCTCAATACGGTAGTGGAACTTAGTATTATTAGTATTAACATATTTCTATGGCAAGTAAGCTACACAGAGGTGTCTATGTTTTTTTAAGCAGTAGATAATCAGGTTAAATACGCAGATTTTATGTTAGCGATTGTTTTTATTCTAGGTAGTGTTTAGTCATGCAAACCACCCAATGAGATTCGGTGTTATTAGTCCCTCATGGATGAATGTTTTTAATTGGCTTCTGTCAAACAAAGGGCCATCTGACTTTTATTTGACACACTTTTCTTTCATGTGACTATTGCTTTCGACGCACCTTGTTTTTAAGTATGTAAAATAAACAAGTGATTTCATTCTAACACATACAGGATTGAAATAATTTATCTTTTCTAATCATTTTATTATTAGTTGCTACTTTAGATATTTATTTTCTAGTTTTATTTTGTTTAAAAAATATTTATTACATTTTCCCTCTCTTTCTGTTTCTCTCTCTCTCTCTATATATATATATAGTCATCCGCATGCAGACTGTTTTGCCGTATTACAGTTCGTCAGTGCGGCTTAACTAGCAGACGCCCCAAGTCGAGATCTAACCCACGGCCATCTAGTTGAGAGTCGGTGATTCTAATCACTTGATTGTATATATATATATATATATATATATATATATATATATATATATATATATATATATATATAATGTGCGTGTATGGCTGCTGTTTTCTTAGATTAAAAAAAACACTATAGTACAGAGTTTTTTTATAAAATGTATACTAATATATATATATATATATATATATATATATATATATATATATATATATATATATATATATATATATACACGCTGATTTTTGTTATTGCTTTTTTGACGATAATCGACCGGTGTTTACCGGTGCGTTTTTATTATTTTTCGTTACCCTGAGCGGTTTGTTTATTTTAAGAACATGCAGAGGACCTCAGTTTTAATTCCCCCTTAATCGAACGACTCATTAATTTTTGTATATAGATTTTTTTTAATTAATTATTTTATAAATTAATGTTTTTTTTGTATACATATTTATTTTATTAATTTATGAATTAATTAAATAAATCTGTATACAAAAATAATAATTCATAAATTAATTGATAATATATATATATATATATATATATATATAGATAGATAGAGAGAGAGATAAATGAATAGAGGTAGAGTGCCTGTGTTCGAATCCAATGATAATTTATGGAAAAATGACCACCTAAGGCTTTGATGTCATTTTTAGAATACTTCCGGTTGTATAAATATATAATATTTATGTGGTAACATGAACAATTTTAGTCAGTTAGACGTCAAACAGAAGTAAAGCCAAAGTTTAAAATACTATATGCGCTATTTTTTTTATGAAATAAGGTGTAGGTCTTACAGTGTGTGGTGTGATCTGTAGAAGGTCCAGTTCCGATTGTCCGTGTGGATCGATTGGTTCGTTTCCAGTTTATATCGTCCGTCTTGTCTTGAATCCAACCGCAAAAACCATCAGTAAAATCGCAGGAAAAGCTGGGAGCTTGTAAAAATAAAAGGGATAAAGTGTTTTTGCGTTTAAAAACCAATCTTGAATTTGTCTCTAGTTAAATTAAAAACGGCTGATTTAGAATAAAAGTAAAATATAATAATTGCCATCTTTTTCTAATAACATCTAACTTTACATTTCAATAAGAAAAATTTATATTAAATTAACACAAAGCTTCTCTCCTTTAACCAATGATATTTGAATCCTCGTTTTGCCTCAGTTTAAATGAATGGTTCTCGTCTCGAAGAAGTCCTTTGCTTTAATAAGCTCCTAGGACTGACTTTCACCTCAGACCTTAAATCGAAGACTTACATCAAATCTGTTAATCAAATCACTGGTTGAATAATTCTACCGCCCCAAAAGGTACCTAACTTCTGATGCAATTATCTACCTGTATAAGAGTCAGATGTTGCCCAAGATGGAGTACTGTTACCACATCTGGGGAGATGGCGCTCAAATAACTTTTACTTGCGTTGAGAGAGTACAAAATCGACTTCACATCTTAATGAGAGATCATCTCTCTTCTTCTCTGCATCCCCAGAAACGTTGCTAGTCTTTCCTATATATTGGTATTTCTATGGAAGGTGCTCAACTGAGCTTCACGTTTGCCCCCCCCCCCTCACTCCATAATACCTTGTCAGCAAAAACACGTTTTTCCAACAACACTGTAAAGAAATCCTCTTTTTCCTTTGAGTGCCGGAAATTAAATGAAACTTCTATGAACAGAGTTTTTTTCCCAGATATTTCCCACATGTGAAACACGTTTCTGCGGGAATGCTTTCCTGCAGACTACAACATGGCCGTTTTCAAGTCCAATGTTTACAAATATCTGTCGAGTCGTCATGTGAATTAATCATACTTCTAAATCATTTCATATTACTGTTTCATCCTCCATTTGAAAATCTCACTAACACTTATCCTCGAGATGTTTTTGGTCTTGGTAGGTGGTGAACCATCAGTATAAAAACTGTCATTATGAAATTGGATCTAAAAAATAATTATTCATATTGAAATATGAGTAACACTGTAACTGTACACTCTTTACCAATTCACTCACAAAATAGATTCTACTTTTTTAGTCGATTACAGTGGGAGAATCAATTTCGTATATAAATTTAACGTGAAATAATTTCGAGTCACCAAGTGGCAATAGTAACCAACTTTCAAAACAAATAGCGTTATATTTTTACTTATGGGGTGAACACTTATCAAGGCTCGGGGGCCACACGATGATAAGGATCAAAGATTTTTAGTAGGACGATGAACACCACCACAAGCGGATTGCAAACAATAGGTTAAATGAGCAGCTCAACGAGTATTTGTTTACATTAGACCTGCAGACACCCATATTCTATCGGTTAGCAAGCAGTTTCGTGGTGTTTAGTTCCGCAGATGGAATGTTTGAACATGGAAGTTCCGTTTGGCTTTTGATACTTGCAGTGAATTTTTATAGGAGGTTAGAGATCAGAGATTTAGGCCCAGTTAAGCAACTACCATAGACATAACGATACAGTAGGTAGAGGCTAGCAACGTCTTTTCTGTGTGAAAAGGGCTGTAGGGAAAATTGATCGGTCCCTAAAGACACTATCTGGAAGTGGGTGGTTATTTTATTTTTAATTCATATGTGAAAGTGATCCCAGATTCTAAAGTCTAAAACATTGCTGTTGTTTTTTTCCTTAACGCCTACTTTTTCAGTGTATTTACATGGTTAGAGGCGAATGGGAAAATGTGTAAGTAAAGTAAAATGTTGCCGATTGATCTTTTAGATATCAGTAGTGGCCCACGCTGCCCAGGGTAAGCGGCAGATCAGTGAAAAATCATGAACTAGAGGAAATTGAGGATGTGTCTTACATGACTCATATTTTGTATATTTAGAAAATGGAAGGAATACAAGAAGTCTTTATCTTATTTGGTTTAAAGTTCATAAGAGGAGCGAAAAAATAAGCAAAGTTAAAAAAGTATGTATGTGAAGGAGGCTTACATTACATTCGAACACCCACGTATCCAAAGCTTAATTATTTGAAAATGACCGCCAGTCTGTAGTAGAATGGGGGCAAACATTGATGGTTCCTTTTGGCTAAGATCAAAGTGTAGTATCTGTTCCAATGGATACTGCACCCCATGGACTGGTATTGTCTTGGCCTTCGGGGCTTGATTTACGCCGGTCTATGGGTCTGTCCTGTGCAGTTCTAGGAGGTCCACCCTCCCAGGCTTCGCCTCCCCTCTTTGGGGAGAAGTAAGTTTATTGCTTACATCCTGAGGCGCCCCTACCGGGGAATGCCGACGAGGCTGCCCAGTCAATTTGTAATTGCCAGAGTGCTCACCTCTCGGACGCTGACTTTTCAAACCCCACTTTCCCGACCCGACCGTGGGTCACATCTTACTTGTGGGAGTAAGATAAAACTGGCCTTGTGCCTAACTCCCGGAGAGGAGTAAATAAATACAAATGTTTTTCTATTTAACCATTATAACAAACCTATCCAAAAACCGATTGTAATAACTGATAGCATAATTTTTACGGTTCAACATTCACAAGCAACATCAATTAGAATAAATACATAGAAGATATTGCTAAGTCTGCTGCAAATAAGGTGGACTCATTCTACCGGACTAGAACACTTCTCGTACATGTCAGCATCCTATACCGATATAAAGCCACTATTCGCCCTTGCATGGAGTATTGTTGTTACACCTGAGCTGGCGCACTAACCGCTAGTTTATACCTCTTGGACAGGGTGCAAAAAAAAAGTCTCTAATCAAAAAGGTCCCATGCTATCTACTAAGATCAAGTCGCTGTCCCATCGCCGATATTTTTAATCCCTGTGTTTGTTGAACAAGTACTTTCACAAAATGTGCTCCTAAAAACCTACTGCACATGTACTCTTCCAAACGTAAATAACCTCGACAAACCCGACGAGGAAACTTTCTTTCCTCGGACCGCCTTTGGAATTCGATCCGTGCATCCCGACTGTACCAACATGCAGAAATGTAAGTGTAATGCGAACAAACATCTTGCTACACAACTACTCACTTACGATACACACTATAATTCTAGCCTCTAATCACATTAATCCTTTACGTCGCAGTAGCAATACGCCTTGTTTGGAGTCAAATAAACTTGTCTAAACAAATATTCTTTTCTTTCGTTATCATTTCTGATAAAATTGGTTGAATTTGAAAAAAGTCCTATTCATTAATGGATCGTATGCATGGAATTGGTGATTAATATAATTTTTCCTAATATGTAACTTACCTTGTTTTTTAGGGGTTGTTTTAATATGAACCGGGGTTGTTTGTATGGTCGTTGTGGGTGGTTTTGTAATGACTGGTAAAGACTGACCTGGTAAACCTGACGAAAAGAAAAACAAGAACAGATATATTTAAAATGTGTCCACACTGGTTAAATACATTCGGGCGTATTAGAAACATTTGTACGCATATATATATATATATATATATATATATATATATATATATATATATATATATATATATATGGTCGGGCGTGACTACAATCGTTTCCGCTTGCCGATGATTTCACTAGGCACGGAGATATACTAAAGATGTCTAAATCTGCCCTTTTGAATGAAACTGCAGTATATTGCTGAAATATGTAATATACAGTATCTAGATAAATTATATATATATATATATATATATATATATATATATATATATAAAGAGAGAGAGAGAGAGAGAGAACAGGAAAATGAAGATATAATGAATACCTTTAAGATAGACCCTATCATGAAAAAATATGATACTTGATATACGAGATAGAGCAATTATATAGACAATTAAAGGATGGTAATAAAATTTGTAAAAGTACAAAATATATTACATCATCAGTTGTTTAAAACAAGGGATATATTTTTCTTAACACCATGGCTTTTCAAAGAATTGGATTTTTATCGTCAGAGGAATACAGATTGATAAGTTGGTAAGAGAATTACTGAAGTCAAAATTTGAAAAGATAAATAACAAAATGTTATTTGAGAAAAATGCCAAGGAGAAAATTTTGAGAATGTCTAATTCGAAAAAAGATAAATTGAATGCATATGAAAAAAAGAAAAGAACGAATACATAGAAGATACAAACACTTTTAACTCGTCTATTTCTTATCCAGAACCCTGGGCAACAGAGCTGTTAGGCGTAATAGTGGGCAATGCGGGCTATATTTATTTTGATTTATTTTTATATAAAGGAGTAAAAGGGGGTGAAAGGCTATCTTGAAAATTCAGATACCTCCGATTTTTGTGAAAGTTCAACAATAATTATTACGCATGAATTAACAAATATTCCTCAATTTTTTCTTCATAGAGTGTTTTAAACTGTTTTAGGTGGAATAATATAATCTATATATTAATACGATAGCGTGTGTGTTCGTGTGTCACGCTTCCGGCAAAAGCTCTGCGCATGCGTGTCGCACTTAAATTTTGAAAAACATTCAACTAGCCTGCGTCTAGGCATACTTACATGTGTTTGCTCTGGCGCAATGGTTGGCGAGGTAGGCTTTTTTACTTCGGCCCGACTGGTTCATAGTTCGATCCCAACCAACCTCTAAGATTTTTATTCTATATTTCGAGGGGAAGGGGAAGAAATAATACATATTTTTATCACTTGGTTAAAAACTACTTTTTTGTGTTACTTAGAACTATTTTTTGTTTTTATGTTGGCGTTTTTAATGGCATTGTCTATTTAATTACGTTGACTGCTTAAAAAGTAGGGTATCGGCCAGTATTATTTTGTTGTTTCTTTTTTTTTTGAACGGATGGCATATCAACCTTTTTTAGTAGATATGCGCAGTGTCCATCGTACACGAGTTACTATTTTAAACAATTATTTCACTCTTATCCAGAAGGGGGGGGGTGGTGGCTCATAATAAAGCAAGCGTAACTTACTAACAAATAGAGGGTGCTTTGTAGGACCCGTATTGAAAACATCATTTCGTGTAATTTACACGGGTTCCGCTAGTCTAAATTATTCAGATTTGCATTAAATTTGATACATAGTAATTAGTCACCAATTAAACATGTAAAATAAATGTGAAAAATAAAAAATATCTATTGAAGCAAAGCTAATTTTTATGTTCCTCATCTTTACTTTTATAAATAGAAATAATTTATTTTTTAAGAAAATCATTAAATGTTTACCAAATCTAGAGAATATATTAGGAATAAACTAAACAATTAATTAAAAAAAAAAACTTTTAAATTTAATTTTAATCATTCCAAATTGCTAGATATACTATATAATGATTTAATATCACAATTAATTATTAAATTTAATGTTTAACATTTAAAACCTACAAATTTGAATTAATTTTATTTTAAAAAAATTTTGTTTTATTTATATCCATCTATATTCATATAAAGTTAGGTATGTGTATATGTTTATATATTTTCATGTATGCGATTAAATCCTTAGCATATTAACCGATCATTATTAATTTTAAAGCATATCTACTTAGTGTAGGAGTGATGTGGGTTATATTTAGTTTCATGTGAAAAAGAGGAGTTGGAGACCGTTTGTGAAAATGAGAATACCTCTAATTTTAGTGAAATTTTAACAATAGGTATTCAATGTTGATTAAAACCTATTCTAAAAATTTAAGTTTATTTTAGTATTTAAAGTGTTTTAGGGAGAAACAATATTGGTACAACATCCCATTTGATGATTTAAACATTTCAGATTTGTATTAAATTTGATCCATTGTTATGAGACACGAATTAGGCCAGATTCTCCGAATTTCAATTTCTTCTTAACCTCATTAATTTTAAACTGAAAAGTTTAGACATTTTCTAGAATCAAAATCATGTCATGGATTTTTATCAAAATTAAGGTTTCTAAACATAAGGTTTAGGATCATTATATCTTGATTATAATCGTCGCCAGAAGACCTTAATAATGTAGTGCAAAACTGTTCTGTCGTTAGACGAATATTCTTCTAATATATATATATATATATATATATATATATATATATATATATATATATATATATATATATATATATATATATAACAAATGGATGTTATGAAGTTTTTCTAGTACCGATCGAGTTTACATTATTTTTAATCGTGTAATTTTTTTTGTGTTAATTTTATTTGTGCATTTTATGACGTAAATCGTTTCTTTTAATGTATTCATAAAATGATGTCAAAATTAAAACGAAAAAAGAAACTTACGTGAACAATGTTTTTCGTTGTCAAACAAGATGTCATCAATGGCAACGTATCCCGATTTGCCAACAACTACCTCAATTGTTATCTGACAAAAAAGAAGTGTCAACACAGGTTATTTAATATAATGAAGTAAAAAAAGACACAAAACAGAAACATTGATTTTATTTGAAAATATAGGGTGAGGAGAGCTTCTCTACGGGACGGTGCGAAGAAGTCACATATAGTTGCTTTAAGGGTAACCACATATCGTTGTGTAAAGTGATATAGAAAAACAGAAAGCTACAACAAAATATAAATAACATGGCGGACTAAAAGAAGTAGAAATTGTTCACAACTTCCTGTTTTGGCAATGATTTAAAACGTTTGATATCACTTGAGGGAATTCTTAGCGCCAAAATGTATATATAAAGACCTATTTTGTAGGTTTAGAGATTATTCGGTTCTGCCCGTTCATCTGGCGTTATCCGGCCTTCTTAGACAACGTAAAAAAGTCCATAACTTAATAGGTCCCGAACTGTGTAGAAAGCTCCCACCCACCGTTCCATTGACACAGTGTTTCCTCATTGTGCTTGAGTACAAGTGCTTCCACGAAACGTCCTCCGACAAACTTACTGCATTTGTAATCCCAACGTAAATACCCCCGATTAACCCGAATAGCAGGAAACTCCCACCGATTCACTGTAGAAGACCCTAGAAACAGGAAAACCTTCTACTCTAATAGCTTCTTTCCTTGGACCGCTTGCCTTTGGAATCCCCTCCCTGCTCCCTGTTTCCCTGATCGTATCAATATGCAGAAATTTATATGTCATGTGTTGCACAACTCCCCTACTTAAAATGCCCCCGATAAATCTGGCCCCTAATCCTGGTAACCCCTTACGTTTCAGTAGCAATATGCATTGTTGAGGTGAACAAAGGAAAAAAACAAACAAAAAACTTGTAGATTCATGCATTTCCCAAGCGTTTTAGCTCGTAATTCAATCCTAATAGACTCGATTGTTGTTGAACCTGACAGAGTCGATTCCATATTCGACAACGTTATCCATTACATCGATCTCATAACACCTCATCGTGTATGCCATTGTAATACTTGGTCTTTTGCGTGTGTCTCAAATGATATATGCATTGGTTAAAAGATATTCTAGAGAAAATTCAACCGGAAGGTTGTGAGTTCAATTCCTGGTGAAAGTGCATACAAAGGTTTAACTGACACGAGGAATTAGCTGGAGCGTCGATTAAATGTGTGCGTAATGTTTTGTATTATGTAGTAAATCAATAATAGACAAATAGTAAATGTTAACGGGCAGTTTTTTGGAAAAGTAGACATCGTTTATTAGTCTCCCGTGTCGTTGGGAGAGTGTCAGTACTAAGGTGTTAGGGGGAAAAGTTTTTGCTACCACGTATAGAGAGTATGTTTTGAGAAGAGTCGAAGATGGTGGGCCAAAAGTAATATTTAGTGTTAGCTAGAGAAAAATAATAACACATTTATTAAAACACGCTCGAGTGAATAAGCGTAATATCATGGTGAGTTTAATAAACTGTGATACATGTAGTAATTTTGCTATTCTCTAAAAAGGTACAGGGGAAAAATCGTCTTAACTTTATATATTAGATGGAATACCCGTCGTAGGGTTGGATCATAATAATAAGCAGAGCACTATAGAATCGGAAATGCTGAGGTTAAATCCAACTAAATCTCTTGTGATCATCTACGCTTTCATATTCGTGGGAAGTTATGAACTCGCATTTATCCCTTAGTTATGTAGAAAATAACAACTTGTGTTGACCCATAGTTAATGGGTTCATGCAAAGGGGTAGTACCTTTCCGTGGTGTTCTCGACTGATGTCCTTGTACCCAACACTATGAAATGCGTCTCAAAGCACTTTTGTGCATCTACAGTCTATAGTTAGATCCTTTATAGTGAATGGGCGAAGAGTCACATATTTCACGCGGTAATCTCTGTTGCATGAACATAGTCAGAACACGGATGATTTCGATTAAAATAATCCTTCTATCATTTAAGAGTAGGTATGGTTCCCGCGGTGATCATCGATGAACGGATGCTTCGGCACTGAAACAACGTAGCAGCATCAGGTTAGGTCAACCTACATGACAATCAGAAAGTGCCTTGTACCATTTTGTCAATTAGAACTGTAATACATATATAGTAGTGGTGAATTACACTGAAGTCGTTACACATCAAAAGCGTTTAGGGCCCATGTTTCATTGTCATGCAAAATGGCGGAACAAATACATGATGAAAAGGCCCTGCCCTGAGTCTACAAATTTTAGTTTTTT
This sequence comes from Sepiola atlantica, assembly GCA_963556195.1. Lineage (NCBI taxonomy): Eukaryota > Metazoa > Mollusca > Cephalopoda > Sepiida > Sepiolidae > Sepiola > Sepiola atlantica. Next base: position 60,873,483 of record OY744518.1, on the reverse strand, counting down.
TTTTACTTTTTGTCAATTACGCCATAACCGAATAAGCTTGTTATTAATAAATAGTTGAAATTCGAAAGTCAGTCCAGAATGGTGGAATTCATAAATATTAGATATCATATCTGGTGGTTAAGGGTTAATGCAGAGAGGTAGTACCTTTCTGAAATGGGTTTCCGTGATGTCCTTAATTAATCCCCATGCATCCAGAACTATGTGAAGCATCTTAAAAAACTTTTATGCAGCTACAGTCGGTAATTTGCCTCTATATAGTTAATGACCATCCGTGCGTAGCGTTAATGTGCATGGATATAGGCAGAACATGGCGGATCTATGGAAGTCTAACCTCGATAAAAATCTTTCTATCTTTTATGGGTAATTGTAGTTCTTGTGATGATCATCAACCAACGGCAGAGAGAATATGGCAGCATCAGAGAAGGTCATCCTGCATGACAATCGGAAGGTATATTGCTCCATTTAGCAGATTAGAATTGTAATACATTTTTAGTAGTGGTATACAGATATGTCATCAGTCATTGAAAGCTACAAATAAAAGTTCCTAGAAATGGCGACCCAGGAGAATCCAAGAACAATTCATAATCTGATTGATTGGTAGATTAATTGATCGATTAATGAACTCTAGTCATGTAAGTTCTTTTTATAACAATGTTGTTGTTATAGCAAATATTTTAATGCATTCGGACAAGTTTAGGTTCCGATATTTTGAAAGCATGATCTGGAATATTTTATCTCTGATTTTAATGAAATCTAAACCATAAATCCAAGATACAGAATTATATGTACTAGCAATAGAGAGAGAATTTGAATGCTTACTAGACACCATCCTCGAGTGTCTACGGTCTCTGTACAATACTTTGTCAGGGCAACTTGGCTTGAGGATGTTCCCCCTAAAAGTAAACACTGACCAAATATTCAAAATAACATAATATTCGAAACCTAAATAACATCCCTCGGTGTGGCTAACCCACACTGGCTTATACAAGGAATGGTGCACCTTCTAAAAGTGATGTTGACTTTAGTAACAACACTATGCTGGATACTACACAGGACTAGATGAATTCTTGTCCTGGAATCTGGTAAGACTAATCGGCAACAAGAAATATATACTATAACATAGTTAACTGGTCAATTAAGGAGAGAAAATTGAATGTTCTTAACTTCTTTACTAACTTAACGTTATAGAGATAAAAGAGAACTTTAATAGAATATTCGAATATCTACGTATCTCATATAGAGTGCACGTGTTATTCCTTGGAAAAGGCATCTCGAGTTCTGCAAACTTCGACTGAAGTAAAATAAAACTAACAAGAGCAATAATATGCTCCCTCTGGTCGATAATATATACAATACAAGTGTTTAGTTTGCTAATTAACAGATAATTGTGATAATTTCTTGTTGACGTACACAACGCCCTAACCCCAAAAGTGGGGTAATACCTAGGAGGAGGATCTCATTACAACAGAATAGATACTACAGTACTCCCAAATGATTAGATACTACTTGGAAGAATAGTCTTATAACAACAGAGATATACTACCCTGACCCCTTCTCAAAGTAGGAGGTAATACCTGGGAGAATAATCTCATGACAACAGAACAGATAATACATTACGCCACACTCTGAATTAAGCATTGAAAGATAGTGCACTAGTCTCAAATAGTGAACTTAACTTAATTGAGCATTAAAAGATAGTACAATGTTAATAGAAGTAATAGTATAGTTTCGGTTTCAGACAGACAGATACTAACTCTCCATTAATAATAGATGCCAGAAATATATTTCCATCGTTGCAAAATACTTTAAACTTAAAACGATTACACTTTTCTGAACCCATAACTTATGCCCGCACACTTTTTACCATACCAATATGTTCTTGATTGTTTTGAAGTATTTCAGTTTCTGTTGCGTTTATTACAGTTTTTATTTGTATCTTAAGATTCTGCTTCGGTTTCGTTTGTCGATTTAACGACAAATTGTTCCTTCTCTGTTATTTAATGCTAAAAAATACACTCTTGAAACGATTCATTAAACACAAGTTGCTACTTTCCACATAACTCGGAAAAAATGCAAGTTAATACTTTCCTAAGAGTATGAGAGTGTAGATGATCACAAAGGATTTAGTTGGATTTGAACTCAGCATTGCTGATTCGACAGTCCGAAATAAATAATCAGGCATCCCTCATTATTATGCCCCCACCATATGACGGGGATTCTATATAATATATATATTCCCAACTTCTATAATGAAGAGCAATTTATACTTTTGTAAACACACATACATACATACATATATATATATATATATATATATATATATATATATATATATATATATATATATATATATATATAATATATATATATATATATATATATATATATATATATATATATATATCTGCCTACTGTGGATGACTTGGATGCCTACGGGGGAAGACTTGAATGCCTACTGGGGAGGACTTGAATGCCTACTGAGGAGGGCTTGAATATCTACTAGACACCACTATCGGGTGTCTTCGGTCTCTCTGTACAGGGGTTTGTCAGAGATTCTAACATGAGGATACTTTTTGCTTGAAGTAAACCCTGACCAAATATTAAAAAAAAATGGTGTGCTGTCTCCTCAAGCCATCCAGTACGTCTCTCGAATTGCGGACGGGGCACCCCCTCTACTCACAGAGGGCAGCTTCGAATAAACAATTAGAAGCCGTTGACAATGAGGAAATGAATAATAAAAAATATGAATAAAAACAAAAAATAAATACTGGCAGGCCGGCACCCAGGATAAAAAGAGCCCATCAACCCGTTCATACACCAGGCGGGAAGATGTAAGCAATGGTGTAAACCTTCCTGCCTCTGGAAATGGTGCTCCAGCCCATACAGAGGCCAACCAGGGTCAGCCATCAGGCCTTGAGACATAAGATCAGGCCCCCTATCTTAATCAAATACAGCAACAACAAAAAGAAACATAAGAGGCTTAAAAGCCCAAACATGGACTGTTGCACAAAAGAAGGTGTTATTGTTTTGCTACCACTACTCAAAGTTTGAAAAGTAAAGCAAAACATCCAATGAGATTCTAGCTGATCAGATCCAAGAATCTACCCTCCCTGAAGAAATATATATATATATATATATATATATATATATATATATATATATATATATATATATATATATATATATGCACTTATTATTGATTTTAATGATTTGATTCAAATATTTGTCCCTTATATAGGAGGGCGGGACACATTGTCCTCTCTTCCTTCACCCTCGCTCCGCTAGTAAAATACTCAGTTATAAATTAAAACTAGGTAAGACCATCTTTCCAAATATGTTGACTGACCTACTAGTGATAAAAAAGGGAATGTGTATAGTACTTTTCCAATGACTGATTGGGCTACTGTGGCTTGTTACTAGCTATTCTTCCCTATGGGGACGTTAAAATTCTCCTTCGTTATTTCGCTTCTACCGCTGAGAGTCTCTAAACGGTGTAAGTTATTCTAATTTTTCAGCAAACCGGTGTTAAGCCATCGAAAATATACCTGAAGTGTCCATTTCCAGCGCGAAATAAATTCATAATGCAAATGGCTGAAAATGTGGGTTTCAGTTGTTCTTTTTAATATATTGAACATGAAACCAATATTTTTTCAAAAGTGCTCAATACAAAGTAGAGCTTTTATAAAATTTAATAAACATTGGTTACGTGCGACGCTAATTAATTCGCGTTTCAACGGATTTAGGTCTTTCTAGACTATGATAAAAAAGTGAAATTCGGCTCTGAAAGTGTCCCCCAAAATAAAAGGGAACAAGAGAAAAAAAAAGAAAAGACCAACGAATAACAAGATAACTAGGTCATATATATATATATATATATATATATATATATATATATATATATATATATATATATATATATCGATGTATGTAGGTATTAAAATAATTAATATCTATTTATAAATATTATTATGGTTAGCTCCCTTTCACCAAAGGCCGGGCACTCTGAGTGACTTTAATAACAAGCAGTACGAATAGCTGCATGCACGATCCGGATACGTTCGTTGATCACTTTAGCTGCTTGGGTAAATTTAGCCGCCGATTCGCTATTTACAAAGTTAAATTCCTCCCTAATTATTAACTAATTGGCTATGGCCGAGGGGTTAAGACCTTTGACTTTGTGATCAGGGTTCGCGCCCGCCGACCGTTGAGAATTAGTTCCCTACACTGAAGATTGCGTTAGCATGAAACATCGATGTCTGTAGGTATTAAAATAATTAATATAAATATATATATATATATATATATATATATATATATATATATATATATATATATATATATTAGACAACTCATGTCTAGATATTCTTTTAGTAGATCCTTTCAATAGCCGAATCAGGATCTTAGTTTCGGAGGGTAATTGGCTGATGAATTTGCCATAGTTTATATTTGTGTCCCACGTACTTTCAGACTAGATTAGATTTTTGGATAAGACAAACTTTGTTTATGAGTTTAAATGCCCTTGAAAACCAAGAAAAAAATACACATACATAGGTTTGACTACCACGACTTTGTCGAGAAGATTGACGATGCATTTGACCGATACTAGCGTCATAGCCCAACACTTAACTAACAACCATTCCTGCCGCTGATCGGAATGCAGAAATCTCTTAGTAGACAATACCAAAATCCTAAAATATAGTACTAACAAACAAAAATTCCATATATTAGAAGACCTATATACAAAAAAAAAAAACGCTAATTAATAGAATTAACTTTAATATCAGTAATAATACACTAAATGTCTATAATTCTACCTATAGTTTCGTACTTATGACATAATTCCCGCCAAAACCTTCTATATTACTAACACATGGTCTGTACCTGATTAACCTCATTCCCTTGAAGATGGACCCAGATGGGTCTGAAAGTACGTGGGACACAACTATAAACTACGGCAAATTCATCAGCCAATTCCCCTCTAAAACTAAGATCCCGATTCGGACTATTGAAAAGATCTACTAAAGGATGTCTAGCCATAAGTTGTCTCTTATATTCAACATGTACTTGCCTTCAGGAGAAGATTTTACCTATATATATATATATATATATATATATATATATATATATATATATATATATATATATATATAAATCCGTCCCGTGACATATTTCAAGAATTTAGAAAGTAACAGTCAAACAACCCATACGTTTAATATATCTCCATAATGATGCGTTTTCTTTCTTGCTTTCTTTCTGCTTTCTATATCGATTCATTCGTTTTTTCTTTTCTTTTTCTCATGTAAGCTTTCCAGTTCGAGACGTTTTCTTTTTCCTTTCTTTTTAAACTACCCGTTTTAGAAGTTATTTTATATTAGCATAAATATTAGTGAGGAAACTAGCGAAGGATACTTCTTTTCGTCATTTTGATGAAGGGTTACACACTCTCCCTCTCTTTCTCTCTTTTTTACTCTCTCTATATATATCTATATATATTTACAATATAATAATCTATCTATTATATATATATATATATATATATATATATATATATATATATATATATATATATATATATATGTGTGTGTGTCGCTCCCCATCGTGGAGGGACAACAATTCGTTCAAGTATCGCAAATAAAATAAGCAAATAAATGACCCCCCCATATATATATATATATGTAAAACTATTATGTGTGAATTCGAAAATTAGATTAGCCATCGATTTCAGCGCTTTCAGGAGAAATCGGAAATACGACACGTTGAGATGAGAATATGGCATCTGCTACCCTTGTCTGTCAGTAATCTAATGACGAAAATACGAAACAATTGAACGCTTCATAAAATTAAGATTAAAAATTAAAAAAAATCAGGAAATATATAAAAAATAAATAAGCAGATAAAAATAATACATTAAATAAAAAATTAAACACAACAATAAGGAATTAAAAATTATACTAATAATAAATGTAACATGAAATGAAAATAAATTGGAAATTAAATGACCTTAAATTAAAAAAAGACGTTAAGATCAAATATTAAAAATTAAAATGAGTGACGTCATCATCGCATAACCGAATCAATGACTTACAGTAAATGTATGAGATGTTCTGGGGATTTGAACACGGGCATCCAGCCACTTTCCAATTGTCGGCCACTGTCCAGCTTGCTTTCCTGTCAATTGCCAAATTACACGGTGATAGTTTCTTGATTTAATACTGACTGTCAATGTTCCTGGGTTCTGACCGTTAAAATTAAACCAAAAATGGAGGCACGTTTTCGAACGTGATTCAAAATCAGTAGTTTCTATGAGAGCTCTAGTTGTAGGAGGATTGTGGTCAGTCGTGACGTACAAGTAATGACCTGCTATATAAAGAAAGAACATCAATTAGATTGAAACACAGATATTGAGTAATGTTCATGTTTGATGGCAAGGTTAGGTTATTTGATGTTGAAACTGATCGCGATTGAAAATGATACTCAGCTTAAAACCCATTTAAAATCATTAAATTATACATGTCTAACTATTGTCTTATTTGAAAGTAATTTCGTTTAAATATAATATATTTATTACAAAATAATTTTGCATATAAATAAAAAAAATGGCCACCAACGGGTTAACCATTTCCGAATAACTTTGGAGATTCTTCGCTTTATTGGATAGTTTATAAGAAAGAATAACAGAATAAAGTTTATAAGAAAGAATAACAGAATAAAGTTTATAAGAAAGAATAACAGAATAAAGTTTATAAGAAAGAATAACAGAATAAAGTTTATAAGAAAGAATAACAGAATAAAGTTTATAAGAAAGAATAACAGAATAAAGTTTATAAGAAAGAATAACAGAATAAATAATTAAAGCGGATGTTAGAAAACAGCAGAAAATATTATTGTTTTTAAGGATTTTAATTTTACCTGATCCGATTTCGCCCCTCGTATGATCCATTCTGGGTGCGGATGAATCTGAATTTATGTCAGCTTCCTTTATTATCCAATCGAATTCATCATCTTTAGTATTTTGCCAAAAGCACATCCCCTTTTCGAAATCACACAAACCTGAAACAAACAAGAATATTTCATATACAGGGTGGGCAAAAATAAGGGTCCTATTTTTAAAAATTCATAACTTTTTTATTTATTGACTTTTTTAATTTTTTTTTTTAGAATAAGTAAAGGACCCCTTCCGAAGCAAGCATGAGCCGTATTAGCTCTAAAGAACGTACCCTCATTTAGAAAACATTATTTTTGCTTAAAAAACTCAAAACAGTGTAAAAAACAATACTTTAGTTTTTGTAAGTTTTAAGAAGTGTTTTTCGGCTAAAATTTGTTTTGTTTATTTCAAAAAATCTCGGAAGGGTCAGTCTACACACACATAAAGTTTGGTGAGTTTAACTTTTATTTTGTGGAAGTTATTCAAATTCAAGTTATTCAAATTTAAAGATAGGACCCTTATTTTGGCCCACCCTGTAGTATATCTACTAACAGAAAGACGTGGCCTAACCAGGTATTGCAAGGGTAAACGTGTAATTTTGCGCCCAGCCCATAACACCAAATTGCGTTGTTATTCTTACTTTTTCATTTTATCATAGTCAATTAGGAGGAAGAATGTATTCAGCAGAGATTTTGTGGAAATAGTTGTACGCAAGGTAACATTAATTGAAATAGATTTCAGCAAATCTATGGTGTTTACTCACCTCGAAGCACACCTTGTATTTCCAAAGAATCAATGAGAACCGCTGAATACTGATGTCCGAATACCTGAACACCATATTACAATTTTCATTGTTATATTTAAATTTCTACAATTTTTTTGGCGTAAATAAATTAAAATGTAATACAGTAATTGTCGTCTTTTTTCAGATGTGAAGCTCATACATAAACGCCAGTGCATTATTGTTTCTTCTTTGATCAAGATAAAATATACTTATACATGAATATTGTGTAATGTTAGTTCAGAATCTATATGGGCATGAGGGTCTTTCTAAAAGTCCGTGGGACGAATATTGAACAAAAAAACAAACAAATAAATAAGCATATATTATTTATATATATATTATATATATATATTTACATATTATATATATATATATTTATATTATTAGTTCCATTAATTACAATGACACACACACACACACACACACACACATATATATATATATATATATATATATATATATATATATATATATATATATATTAATTTCAGTTCCGACAAACGCCCCCATCATAAACATCCATACAGTGGTTTATTTTCAATTTTCGACGATTGTTTCATCAATGCGAACCGGTATGCGTGGGTTCACTACACTGGTCGCGATCGTCCCCACTCGTTGTTCTGGTGAACAGATGTTGTGCGATTCAGTCAGTACTGCGACAAAAAATAATCATCCCAAGTAAAACTATGTGTCCATTTTTTGAACAACTAAGAGGTATATTTGTTGGAAGTTACAGATGAAACTTGTGTTCCCAGTTTGAATCGCAGAAATACGAAATGAGATCTCTTAGACCGGTCACATAAAATCTAAATCCCATGATCACAACAGACCCTCTGTTCCCGAGGACCACGGAACACTAACTGCCATCTCGGTATAAGAAAGACCAACTACCCCTGTCATGCACAAAGAGCCAGATTCCTCCTCCGATCTCCTGGAGTCCTTTCTTTCCGACCGGACTTCTTGCATTCCATTTTTCCTCAGTAGTCACCATTCGACCAATCAGGGGCTGACCGCTGAATATATACATTAAAAATAACTATCAGAGTCTATCCAGGTAAACCTTATCAGGGAGACAATCTAAGAACATCAAGTTCTGGTCTCAGCATGATTCTGTTTTTAAGAGGCACTTATTTTGTTTTAAATAGAAATAAGATTCTATGTGACCCCGAAATACAAAATCAAAGATATATTCAACGTCCTTTGTGCCCCATCCTCTTCCTTTGACCGCGCATATAACACCTGCTACATCTGCCATTCTCACGCACAACTAAAACCTGCAGTCTACTGTAGGTTTACAGTCATACAACTAACCTAAGTTAAATTTTACAGACAACAATGAATCTTCAAGGAAAAATTAAAAAATCGGCTCACATTTATCAAGTTTACCAATGCCAAAGTCATATTATCTGATACACGTTTTGATAGAATTAATTTAATTATGTACATGTCGGCATTTTTTACTTTGTATATACAAATACCTGTCAACTTTCTATATATATGAATACTTGTCACTGGTTTTCAAACTTGTTATTAATAAAGTATTGTCATCTAAAAGATGGCACAGAATGATAGCATCTATAAATATTTTTACACGTGAGAAATGGTAACTGCTGTTGACTATGTTTTATTTAAACTGATATGCCTTTTTGTGCGCGGTCACTGCTTAGACTCCTACAATGATATATTCATACGAGACAAAAAGAAAAAGTGAATTTAATTTGAATGAATGAAAATAGTCTTGCTCACCTTCGTTGCTGCATTTTCCTTTAAGTACAGTGAAATCATCGAGTGCAATGTCCCCGTATGCTGAGCCGTCAATAGTTGCTTCGAACATGATATTAAAACTGGTGAAATTGCTCGGAACTTCAATTGATGCAAGCTGCCATGCCATACTTTGATGTCCTGGAGAAAGAAATAATTATATATATATAGCTTAATACATACATACATACATACATACATACATACATACATAGATAGATAGATAGATACATACATACATACATACATACATACATACATACATGCATACATACATACATACATACATAGATACATACATACATACATACATACATACATACATACATACATAGATACATACATACATGCATACATACATACATACATAGATACATACATACATGCATGCATGCATACATACATACATACATACATACATACATACATACATACATACATACATACATACATACATACATACATACATGACATAAAATTAAACTTCTTAATAAATTCGTTTAGATAGTTATTGGTTGTATTCATTTGCCAACCAGTAACGATAACCGTCACATATCAGTCGAGATTCCGATCTCAACAATCAGGCCGACAGAAACTGGGTCATTTCGGGCTGAGACGTTCGTCCTAAGTAGTCCGAGGAGGTCCATGCTCCCAGGCCTTACCTCCCCTCTTTGGATTGGAGTAAGTTTATTGCTTACTGCATAAAGCGCCTCGAGCGGGGAATGCCGACAGAGCTGCCCAGGCAATTTTTTAAGGGTCAGGGTGTCTCTTTCTTTAGGGGCGCTGGCCTGAGTCTCCGCACCTTCCGGCCTTGTGCCAGATTTATCAAAAGGACGGGAAGAGACTAATGAACGAATTGTTTTGCTTATATTTTAGCGTAGACTGATTCTCTCTCTCTCTCTCTCTCTCTCTGAACTATAGACATCAATATCAAAGGTTCGATCTCTGTCTAAGTTAGCCATGCTGCTGACGGCTGTGAGCCAGAAACACGTGTCCATGGATTACTTTTATGTACGTATAAAATAAATAAAATATATATTAATGGAAAAAATACGTCCTATAGAGTTAAGGGCGACTAATAATGCAATTTTCTGCACATTAATCACTTAGGAAGTGAAACAATCGAAATAATAGTAAGCAAAATAACAACGAACGCTACAATCACCAATAAAAATAATTACATTAAAATACATTATATATATGTATATATATATACATATACATATATATATACATATAAATACATATATATATATATATATTTATATATATGTCTATATATATGTATATATACATATATTTCTATGTACAGAAAAATCTCCTAAGATAATGAATGGACCATTATGAATTTTTGAATATATATTCTCGGCAACCCTGTGAGTAACATAGACGCATTAATTTTTGTTGTTAATTTTAACATTTCGAGGGGCCATATATACATTTAGGTATGTGTATATGTTTATATACATATTTCGTTGTACAGAGTGAACACTCAAACTAATGAACCAATCATTATGAATTTTGGAATATATACCCTCGGCTAACCGGTGAGTAAGATGATTACATTATTTTATTGTAGACTTTACCATTTAATGAATGCGCCTATCCAAATGGACCCACACAAAACAAACTTTTAAAATAAGTTAAATAGAAAAAATATAATAGAGAAAAAGTTACTCTCCACCTAATTTTTAGTTATATTAAGTAATACATGTTGAAAACGATCGGTGTGCAAGCGTGTGCTTCAATAATATGTGTGCGTGGTAAAATCCTACACTTATTGAACTTATTATGAATCATGGAATATGTATACTAGGAAACAGGATTAGTGACGTGCTCACATTATTTATTTTTTTGTAAACTTTATCATTTATGGAGCATACTCCACAAAGAAAAAAAACATAAAAACAGAAATGCTATATTTATTCCTTCTACTTGTTCTGGGACGGGTATTTTACTAGTGTGTATATATATATATATATATATATATATATATATATATATATATATATATATATATATATATATATATATATTGTCGCTTCTACTATTTACAAAATTCAAACACGCCTTCACCCGGAAGCATAGGCGTTAAATCACGCTCCTTAGCAGCCCAACGCAACCTTTGTAGAGAAAAAAGCAGCAGCAGCAGCGCGATGTTTTCCCGTTTGCATGGGAAAATACTGAGCTGCTACCAATGCAGAATTTTCGTAATAATCACGTTACGGCTTTGCAAACCCCTTTCTCACCCTAATCCGAAACACCAGCATCCAAGACTTGGCCCATAACTGTGTAAACGCACTAAACCAACATCTCAACTAATTCAAAGCAGCATAAATACGGCCAGGAATTAATTTAAGTTGTTTCTTTGTTTCTTTGAATCGCTGTTTTAATGTCCCTTCTCAGAGATTGTCCCACTCCCCCAAGATGAATTTTACAAATAATTTATTTAAAAACAAATTGAGGATCATCTAAGTAGGTTCACCCACAGAGCGAATGAGGTATTTTGGTCAGAGTGTCTAGCGTAGGGCAAAGTCAATATATGACAAATTTTATGTCCAAATAACGATTCGGGCTTCATGCCTAAGACAAATGTAAGAAATTTTACGTGCATTGTTTTCCTTTTAAAATATTTGTTTGTAAATTTTCGTTTACTTTTGTCCAAATACATCGGCAGATACCGCCGATCTCGGTGGTCTTTATCCGTCGGATTGAGATATTATGTCTTACGTTGTCCTAGGAGGACCACACTCTCAGGCCTTTCCTCCCCTCTTCTTGAAATGGTTTGTTTATTGCCAATACCTTAGCCACCTCTACCTGGCAATACCGACGGGCTGCCCAGGCTATTTTTAAAGGGCAGGTCGGATGCCTTCCCCTCTCTAACTACCGGCCTTGTGTCACATATTCTTGTCGTGAGAAGGAAGTAAATAAAGCGCACTGTCATCGAAGATTGTAAGGTAGTATGTAAAATATTTCCTTTTTAATAGACACATTTAGAAAATGTGCATTCGATTTATTTCCATTGTGAAATCTACAATTCACTTAAATCCTTTATACACTTTTTACGCATTGTTCTTAAATGCTGTTGACACATTTCAATTAAACATGATAACAAATCAAGCCTTACACGCAGAAAGAGAGAATATGACTTGTATACTTTAGTGTTAAACATGTGCATTAAATATCAATAAAATCTGCCAAGTCTTATTACATCTGAAAAAAATGGCGTCTTCAGGTGGAAAATCTCTTTAAATGTATAGACGCACGGATTTAAAACCGGACATCTACATTGCACCTCTTCTGCATATAAGTGCAACGCATAAATAAATCTTGTACATCCAGTTTTGTCATTGTGAAAATATTCCTTAAATTTTCACCGAGAAAATAATCGTGTAGAATTCCCGAGAGAAATTTTCTTTATTTGCTCAAACTTAGTCCCATACGTAAACATATAGGTCGGCATATGGACGAGCGTACGCAAAATCAATCCTTTCTACCTTACATTTTCTTTTGTTCTTGATGTTAAGTAATTGAATTTACATAATACAGAATTATTTTCTTCTATACAAACACAAGGGCTCTTTGTTTTTAAAAGAATATGTGTTTCCACTTAAACATCACTTATATACAAACAAATTCTAAAGAAATACATTTATTAAAGGTAAGATACAACAAATTATGCAAATTAATATCAGCACCATCGATGTAATCGATGTTGTCAGCGTATATAATAAAATGTTGTATATAATAAAATGTTGTATATAATAAAATGTTGTATATAAGAATTGAATCAGTAAAGAACGATTCAAAACGATTAAAAATAAGTGTCAGTTTGATTCCAGTTATAGAAGGTGGATACATAGAGACACATTCTATATACTATTAAAAGTTATGGTATTTGGGGAGTTTGTTTGTTCGTACACAAATAGAACATATGATTGCGTGAGAAAAGGAATAGGCAGATTACAGATTACTAAGGCAGTAGTTTTACGGTGTCAATACGCGAGTACGAATCGCACGTAAGTGTAAAGGATATATTTTTAGCTTGATATGTGTTTCATAAATTCAAGTAATTAACATAACATTACAACATAAACACATTACATCACGATTTTTAAACTAAATGATCTTCGTTTTTATAATCCGCAAAAATGTAGACAAAATAACTATTAAGCATTAGTTCAAAGAGAATTTTTTTTCTTACAAACATACTTTCTAGTGTCTTTTGCAAATAAAAATAATACGTAAATATATATATCGTTGTTACTTACTCTCTCATGCAAATACTAAGGATATTTCAGAAATATTTTCCTTCGTACTATCTATATTACATAACGAGGGCGTGTTTGAATTGAAAAGTTTGAGTGATACCTAAAAAGTCAAGGGTCCTCTAAGCAGAAGTCGATGAAACAACGTGACTTCGATCGTGGATTTTCGTTCTCTTTCTCTGGCGAGACTTCAAACAGAATAAAACGTGTCTGGGTCTGTCCCCAATGAGGACAAGCGCGCACAGTGTATTGCCAAGCGATCTTTCCGTTTATCAATCATCTGTCCGTCTTTCTGTTTGTGTCTCTCTCACGCCCCCTCTCTCACGCATACACAATTGGTCACTCTTTGTTTTCATGTAACTGTCTATCTTTTTAAATACACCCTTTTATAAACATCGGTGCCCGAGTGAGTTTATCAACAAACGAAAACAACCTGGGTTCATGACGACGACACCGGTGTATTACGGTTTATACATCCATCGCTAAGTTAAAGTGTAACAGCTATGAAGAGTAGAAACATAGTAAGCACAGCTCAATGAGCGGATGTTAAGTACTTTTTCTATTCTGCATATTCATAATAGATATACACGAAGCAAGGACAATTTCCACCGTAATGTTGTATTTGTCATTTTTACTTACCTGAGCGATACCAAATCCGATTCATAGTATTGTGTGCACTCAGATAAACATGCAAATTTCCAACATTTCCTTTCATGTGATAATAAAATTGTACACATGATGTGTAAGTAGTATGGATTGTGGGGGAAATCAGTCTTGAATAGCCTTTCACGTGTGCGCTTTTGATGTACATATAATGTCCTGAAAGATAGAGAAAAGAACCAGTAATCATAAATGAATGAATTAACAAGGCAGAAAACATGCAACGCAAGTGCATTCGCGCAATAAAAACATATATGAACAAGAATATAAGTCAGTGAAACTATTTATCTGATTAGTCTTGAATTATGTATAATAGTTACTGTTATTGAAGAGCATCAGATCTATATTCAATCAATTAAAAAAAAAATCAGAAGTTGGAATTCCATACAATCTGCGGGATTTTAACGGCTACAGTATGGGCTAAGAAGCGAGTCTTTAATGAATAGAACCGAATTATCGCCAGAAGTGTTACATTCCCCTTTTCTCTGACAATAACCACGACGATTTTTGATATAGATAAAAACAAATATGCCAAATAAAAAGCTCTGTTTATAATTGGGTAATTTTTAATAAACACAATAAGGATTCACTGTATTTTTCCCTTTTGATGTAAACTTACCGGAATTACTATATATATATATATATATATATATATATATATATATATATATATATATATATATATATATATATATATAGTTTGCGACATAATAATAGAGGGTAACACATACACATTCAAAAATCCAACACACACCTTCAAAATAAAGAAGGATCTAAACTGCACCTCTAAAAATATCATATATGTACTTGAATGCATAACATGTAAAAAATACTATATAGGTATCACAAAAACATTCAATAATAGAGTCGCCCTCCATAAGAGCAATATTAAAATCCAAGAAAATAGAAAATTGCTTGTCTCCAAACATGTACACTCATGCAGCAGTAGAGAATTCCAGATAATGCCCATTTTCCAAACTCAAGACTATTCATACCTCCTAACACAAGAAAAATCTTCATATCCAAATTACACGCACCATTAAATAAATCATAAGACAAATCACACCACAGACATATAAAAACAAGTACAAACACATGTATAAACAGGAACCCATCTGCACTCGGACACGTGTGCATTTGCACACCCTCACACATGGAACGAATACATACCCCATGTGAGTGTATTCATACATACATGCAGAAAATAATTTGAATGTGTCTATCTATCTATCTATCTATCTATCTATCTATCTATCTATCTATCTATCTATATATATATATATATATATATATATATATATATATCTTTCTATAATTCTATCTATATTTCTATCTACCCTCAATCTTCCTTTCCCCTCTCTCCCTTTTTCTCCCTTCCTATCTATCTACTCACCCATCCTCTTTTCTACTCATCTCTCTCACTCTCTCTATCTATCTCTCCAAACCTTGCAAATATCCTCACCCCCAACCATTCACACACCCACATTCATGTGTGAACCCACCAGGGACACCGGCATGGATGATCGGGAATGACCACACACACACATACCATACAGATTCGACCGGCACCATAAAAGCAATTAAAGTAATAAAACCTAATACACAAATGTACTCAAATGACCAAACACTTGCCAAACGGAATATATTTTTATCTCAACAAGATAACATTTTTCTGTCAAATGGAACAAACATTGTTTCTGTCAAATGGAACAGACACTTTTAAATGAAAGAAAAATGAAATGTTTTCTCAAATGAAACACTTTTATACAAATGGAATATACATCTGAAGTGAGCATAATGGATAAACGACAAATGCTCGAAACGCGTTATGAAATTATATTTAAAAAAAACTTAAAATGTTAAAATGATAAGATAATAAATAATTATTGAAAAAGTTTTTTTACTAGCGTTGGTAACCACATTTTTTTAAATATACTTTTTTCTCTCGTTGGAAGTGCGCTGATGCTACACAACCCCCTTCTCTCTCTCTCTCTCTCTCTCTTTCTCTCTCTCTCTCTATATATATATATTGTGTGTATTTTGGCAGCATATTTTCATGTAGGCAAACATTATTAAATAACACGGAGTGTTTTGCTTGATAAGACTTTTTTATTTTGTCAATTTTCCCAATGGTCTATTTAGTGTTTCGGTCAAATTGCTGGATGTAAGTTCCGTGGGTTTCTTGTTCCATTTTCTTTCTTTTTTCGCGAGTAATATCGATTTGATTCGTCAAATCATCTTCAGACTGTGTTAGCGTTGGTGTCTTTAAAAATATGTCTTTAATGTTGAGTTTTCTTTATTATTATAACGGCTAGTAATTTACAACTTAAAAAGAACATCTATAATATTGTGATGTTACATGAGAGCGTAATTACGTTCTAAGAGTGTGCAAGATTCAAACGTATAATTTCTGAATGACTAACGTTAATTACTATGCTAGACAATTTTAAATGTTATGACTAGTTTCGTAATTCACATCATTGATTGTGGGATGTTTAGTTTTTAGTTTTGGGAAATCTGGGAAGGCTTGTTTTCACTCAGATTTCAGGAAACCCCACCGGTTCAATCACTGACGACGACTTGTGTGAACACTCCTAGTGAGTAAAAATGATAATAATACCTATAATAATAATTATGAATCTTAGTATCTAAATATTGTACAGTGCCTTCAACAACTAAAGGGAATCGACTCTTTGAGATTTATAGAGCGTATAGGTGAACGAAGAAAAAACAGAACATAAAGCAAACTATGTTTTACCTGACGGAGTACCGAACGTGTGGTCATTATTTGGTCCGGTGGATGCAGTTGGCGTTCCACCGTGGTTCCATATCCAGTTATATGTGTCGAACGCGTCGAGAGTAAATCCGCAAATGTTTTTGTTTTCAAAGTCACACGTTAGATAAGCATTTGTTATATCTGAAAAAACAACAACATATAAATAGGTTATTTGCGACACATGACCAGATTACGTTTACATATGGCCCTAAATGCTCGGTTCCAGGCGTTCACAAGTCAATAAACTTCCAACTGAAAGTTTGCAATCATTTATAAAAAAAGGGGGATTTTACAGTTATCGTGACGAATTACGAGGCTTAGTTTGGTCCAAGTTTAGTTATGAGGTTGCATGATATCGATATAAATATACTACTTACAATCCACGCAATCACCGTTGATTATCGAAACGTCATCCACAGCAATATCTCCATCGTAAGCTTCCCCAACAACGGCCGAAAGAACCACCTGAAAAGTGAAAGAAAAATGAATACACGAAATGACAAGCATATTTAATCAATAATCACGCCGTTTTAGGTAGAATTTATTAAAAAAAAATAACTTATATATTTAACTAGTGGGACTCATACACTGATCTCTTTCGGGGAAAATGTAAGAACCCAACAAACTCCTACTCTCGCACATGAATCTCATATAATTAGTGATAATCGAGATTTTAACTATTTATAATTATTAATTATTTTGTTAAGTGTAAATAATAATAAACAATTAAATATTTGTGTTATTTGATAGCTCAGAAAGATAAATCAACAGAAACTTACGTGCTTAGAAGCGAGAATTGTTTATTTTAATTGTGTAGTTGCGGGAATTTATGTAATTGTGAAACACAGACACAGTATGCACTCTTTTATAGTGATTTTTAAGTAAAGTCCGTAGCAATATCAGCGTGTAATTCGAGGAGTAAGCGAATAGTTTCTGCAAATCCGCATAATTCATATTATTTTATAACCAATGAAGACCATCCCCATAAATTAGATTTAAATAAGTATTAAAATGGCAAATAATAAACAAAAGTGAATTTCTTCTCATCATTCTTTGACCATTATAGCTTTCGGACTAAACCCTGCATATACTAATCGGTCCCACAAGCCACTTAAGCCAATTCCTGATTTGTGTTTTCAGAAAATATGCGCTCGTTTCATTCCCTATCAGAAGTTCTTACATTTTTTCCATCTTAGCAGCTTCTAACACAGTCATATACACAGGAGGTTGAAGGCATTTTTACTCCGACGCTAACAAATCCTCCCACAACCACCCATTTCATCGGGACTGTTATACTTCATTTTCACACTATTTCTATTGTCTGTTATTGATCGCATCCTTCATGTTACGGGGAATCTGATTTTCTATTAGAAATGCTTTCTTCCACATTTCGGTTTAACGAAATATAAAAATAGCAGTATTGTTATACTAAAATAATGACTTTCATTATTAATACTCATATATATATATATATATATATATATATATATATATATATATATATATATATATATATATATATATATATATATATATAGAAATTTCTTTTTATGTAAGTTCATTTCGCATTTTCCACATCATACGATTTATGTAACACCAGAGAATAGCATTACTTGGATCACTCCAGATTGCCTGCTTTTATTCGTAAAAACTAGATTTTAATGTTAAACAGCCATTTAAGAATAACGGATTACTTTGCGAAATGTATTTTCGAACACACAACATTCTCCTGCCTGAATTTAAATAAAAGGCCACTAATAACCATATAAGCTCTTTCTTACAATACGCTTCATTTTTTTATTTAATTTATTCAGTTATTATATTTAGTTTTTTACGGCATATTCAGACGCCTTCTCCTTTTGTTTCCGTTTTCTCCAAGGCGATTCTTAAAATACGAAACTACCAATAAATAAATAAGTAAATAAAACACCGAACAAAATAAAACCTTTTAAGCACAAAACTATAAATAAAATAAATAATAAACCCGATACATAAATTAAAACCCAGTATCACCATCAAAACGAGAATTCAGTATTACAACTTTTAAACGACGAATTCAAACGCCCACCCCCTTTGTATTTTCACTTCCCAAGAAACCGGTAATTTTTTACGATCTACAAACAACCTCTTAAATAAAAATACAAATACAAAACTACAAATGAATAAATAAATAAAACACTTAGTAGAATAAAATAAAAAAACCTTCTTAAAACACAAAACTATAAATAATAAATAAAATCAAACTTAATTAACTTCCAACAAACATATTATTTCCAAAGAGGATTTCCAGGAGTGCACCGTTATTTTTAATCGATTTAACGTCATTTCTCATCGTCGTTTGATTTATTTCAACACGCTGACGATTCCACTGAGTATAGATTTATTTTAAATGTAAAAAGTCAGCCCATCTGGATGAAATCGCGTTACGTTTCTGAAATATGTGACATATAGTTTTCAAATAAATTATATTAGCTCTCACTCCTCTCCGATCGAACAATTTATTGAAATAAAATTCAAAACAGAAAGAGAAAGAAAAAATTACAAATCAGTTTAGAAAGCAGAAAAATTAAGGAAAACTTCTCATTACGGAAATCGATTAAAAGCGGGGATGGTCTTACTTGTTATTTGCTTTATCTTATAGAGTAAGGGATATATATATATAATATATATATATATATTATATAAATAAATAGTATGCATTATATACATACAACCATCCCATAATTTTCATAAATGATTTTCCAAATCATATTCTGCGATCATTCGTTGATATATAAGCAGACAAGACAATTATTCATGGCAGCACTTCGAAGCGAATTGCTGATCAACGTTTTTCTGACTCTCTTTCTCTCTTTTTCGACTTTGAGCACGTCCTGCAATGAGTGAAACGTGGCTTATTAACCTTTAACGCCTCTACAACCAATATTTTCTCTTTTCACCACAAACGCTCGCATCCTCAATTCTTCCCAGTCAAAATGAATGTCTCTCTCCTATCTTTCATTGATAAACTTGTAACACTGACTTTCACCTTCGACCTGAAATGTAAGACTTACCTCGCATTTGTTGCCAATGTTTCTGGAAAAACGGTTGGATCATTTTACCGCTCAAGAACGTACCTCACTCCTGGCGCAATCTTTTGGCCGTATAAGAATCAAATACGTCCAAAGATGGAGTACTGTTATGTCTGCGGAGGTGCTGTTCAGAGTACTTTTTCTTGTCTTTACAGAATACAAAATCGAATTCGTGGGAATGATCGCTTCTCGTCCGTACAACCTCTTTCACACAACAGAGATGTTGCTAACATTACTCTAATGTATCGTTATATTCATGGTAGGTGCTCGACTGAACTATAATCCTTAGTCCCCTATGTAAAACTAGCTACAACCACAGCGATGAACATTCCTTTCTCGCCCCCCACCCATCTCTCTCTCTCTGTACTAAAAATCAAACGGAACTTATATGAAAAAAGTTTATTTCCTAGAACATTCCATCTGTAGAACAAGATACAACGAGTCTGCTTCTCACTGACTGCCTAATATAGTCTCCAAGTCTAATATGAACAAATACTTGTCGAATAGTCCTCTTGGATAATCAATTCCTCTTAAGAAATATTCTGCCCATTCAACCTATTGTTTCAAATTCTCTCGCAGTGGCGATAATCGCCCAACTGACGATCTCTTTAACACTTAATTTCGGGTGGTCCACACCTTCGGGAGTTTATAGGTGACTAGCGGGGCTACCCGGCGTTGCTCGGGGTCATAAAAACATAATTGAAGAAAAATTGCGTGTGTAACATCTTTATATTAAAACTTCTATTTCTCTCCTTCTCTCTCTATAGCTGTCTCTTTATCTTTCTACTTTTCTCTACCCTGATCGCTACTTTAAAATTTTGCCTTTTGCGAAAGCTGTTTCTTCCCCACCATTTCATCCTACGTTTCACAGGGCAATAGTATGACTTATTTCTATAAAAAGTACCACCACTGTCTGCGCCTTCTATATAGGTACTTATAACCGCCCCGGTGTTCATACTATATATTTTGAATCCCCTCATGATATCCTTCATCATTTTAACTCCCCTCGTTGTATTCATCATTTTCGATCTCCTCATACTATTAATCATTTTCAATCCCCTCATAATATTCTTCATCATTTTCAATCTCCTCATACTATTAATCATTTTCAATCCCCTCATAATATTCTTCATCATTTTCAATCCTCTCGTAATATTCCTCATACTTTTCAATCCGCTCATGATATTCTTAATAATTTTCAATCCTCTCATGATATTCTTCATTTTTTCAATCCTCTCATGATATTCTTCATTATTTTCAATCCCCTCATGATATTCTTCATCATTTTCAATCCCCTCATGATATTCTTCATCATTTTCAATCCTCTCATGTTATATTTCATCATTTTCGATCCCCTCATGATATTCTTCTCATTTTCAATCCCCTCATGATATTATTCATCATTTTCAATCCTCTCATGGTATTCTTCATCAATTCCAATCTTGTCAGTCTATTCTTCATAATTTTCAATGCTCTCATGACATTCTTCATCATTTTCAATCCTCTCATGACATTCTTCATCATTTTCGATCCCCTCATGATAGTCTTCATCATTTTCAATTCCCTCATGATAGTCTTCATCATTTTCGATTCCTTCATGATAGTCTTCATCATTTTCAATTCCCTCATGATAGTCTTCATCATTTTCAATCCTCTCATGTCAGTCTTCATCATTTTCAATCCTCTCAGGATAGTCTTCATCATTTTTAATCCTCTCATGATAGTCTTCATCATTTTCAATCCTCTCAAGATATTCTTCATAATTTTCAATCCTCTCAAGATATTCTTCATCATTTTCAATCCCCTCATGATATTCTTCATCATTTTCAATCCCCTCATGATATTATTCATCATTTTAAATCCCCTCATGGTATTCTTCATCATTTCCAATCCTGTCAGTCTATTCTTCATCATTTTCAATCCTCTCATGACATTCTTCATCATTTTCAATCCTCTCATGACATTCTTCATCATTTTCAATCCTCTGACATTCTTCATCATTTTCAATCCTCTCATGACATTCTTCATCATTTTCAATCCTCTCATGACATTCTTCATCATTTTCAATCCTCTCATGACATTCTTCATCATTTTCAATCCTCTCATAACATTCTTCATCATTTTCAATCCCCTCATGACATTCTTCATCATTTTCAATCCTCTCATGATAGTCTTCATCATTTTCAATCCTCTCATGATAGTCTTAATCATTTTCAATCCCCTCATGATAGTCTTTATCATAGCTCTATCTAGGATATTGAGAACTTTTCTCCCGGACAACGCCAGGTACTTTGAAAATGAAGGAGGCCTCATGAGCACTAATGAAATCACTTAGGTATCCTCTCTCCTTCTGATCTGCGAAATAATCCAAAGGGGAACAAAGATGGCGTTAAAATATTTTCCAAACCTATCACTACAGTAGCTCTATCTAGGACATTGAGCACTTTTTTTCCCGGACAACGCCGAGTACTTTGAAAATCAAGGAGGCCTCCTGAGCACTACTGAAATAACTCTTATCGATTACCCCATCCTTTTCAGCGTAGATTCTGTTAAAATATTATCCAAACCTATCACTACAGTAGCTCTATCTAGGACATTGAGCACTTTTTTCCCGGACAACGCCGGGTACTTTGAAAATCAAAGAGGCCTCCTGGGGACTACTGAAATCACTTAGGTATCCTCCCTCCTTTTCATCTGCAAAATTGTCCAAAGGGGAACAAAGATGGCGTTAAAATATGTTCTAAACCTATCACTACAGTAGCTCTATCTAGGATATTGAGCACTTTTCTCCCAGACAACGCCGAGTACTTTGAAAATCGAGGAGGCTTCATGAGCACTCCTGAAATCCCTTAGGTATCCTCTCTCCTTCTGATCTGCGAAATAGTCCAAAGGGGAACGAAGATGGCGTTAAAATATTTTCACAACCTATCACTACAGTAGCTCTATCTAGGACATTGAGCACTTTTCTCCCGGACAACGCCGAGTACTTTGATAATCAAAAAGGCCTCCTGGGGACTACTCAAATCACTTAGGTATCCTCTCTCCTTCTAATCTGCGAAATAGTCCAAAGGGGAACGAAGATGGCGTTAAAATATTTTCCAAACCTATCACTACAGTAGCTCTGTCTAGGATATTGAGCACTTTTCTCCCGGACAACGCCGAGTACTTTCAAAATCGAGGAGGCTTCATGAGCACTCCTGAAATCCCTTAGGTATCCTCTCTCCTTCTGATCTGCGAAATAGTCCAAAGGGGGACGAAGATGGCGTTAAAATATTTTCCAAAGCTATCACTACAGTAGCTCTATCTAGGATATTGAGCACTTTTCTCCCGGACAACGCCGAGTATTTCAAAATCAAAGAGGCCTCCTGAGCACTACTGAAATAACTCTTATCGATTACCCCATTCTTTTTCAGCGTAGATGCTGTTAAAATATTATCCAAACCTATCACTACAGTAGCTCTATCTAGGACATTGAGCACTTTTCTCCCGGACAACGCCGAGTACTTTGAAAATCGAGGAGGCTTTATGAGCACTTCTGAAAACCCTTAGGTATCCTCTCTCCTTCTGATCTGCGAAATAGTCCAAAGGGGAACGAAGATGGCGTTAAAATATTTTCCAAACCTATCACTACAGTAGCTCTATCTAGGATATTGAGCACTTTTCTCCCGGACAACGCCGAGTACTTTGAAAATCGAGGAGGCTTCATGAACACCCATGAAATCCCTTAGGTATCCTCTTACCTTCTGATCTGCGAAATAGTCCTAAGGGGGACAAAGATTGCATTAAAATATTTTCCAAACCTATCACTACAGTAGCTCTATCTAGGACATTGAGCACTTTTCTCCCGGACAACGCCGAGTACTTTGAAAATCGAGGAGGCTTCATGAGCACTCCTGAAATCCCTTAGGTATCCTCTCTCCTTCTGATCTGCGAAATAGTCCAAAGGGGAACGAAGATGGCGTTAAAATATTTTCCAAACCTATCACTACAGTAGCTCTATCTAGGACATTGAGAACTTTTCTCCCGGACAACGCCGAGTACTTTGATAATCAAGGAGGCCTCCTGGGGACTACTGAAATCACTTCGGTATCCTCTCTCCTTCTGATCTGCGAAATAATCCAAAGGGGAACGAAGATGGCGTTAAAATATTTTCCAAACCTATCACTACAGTAGCTCTATCTAGGATATTGAGCACTTTTCTCCCGGACAACGCCGAGTATTTCAAAATCAAAGAGGCCTCCTGAGCACTACTGAAATAACTCTTATCGATTACGCAATCCTTTTCAGCGTAGATACTGTTAAAATATTATCCAAACCTATCACTACAGTAGCTCTATCTAGGACATTGAGCACTTTTTTCCCGGACAACGCCGAGTACTTTGAAAAACAAAGAGGCCTGCTGGGGACTACTGAAATCAGTTAGGTATCCTCCCTCCTTTTCAGCTGCAAAATTGTCCAAAGGGGAACGAAGATGGCGTTAAAATATTTTCTAAACCTATCACTACAGTAGCTCTATCTAGGATATTGAGCATTTTCTCCCGGACAACGCCGAGTACTTTGAAAATCGAGGAGGCTTTATGAGCACTCCTGAAATCCCTTAGGTATCCTCTCTCCTTCTGATCTGCGAAATAGTCCAAAGGGGAACGAAGATGGCGTTAAAATATTTTCCAAACCTATCACTACAGTAGCTCTATCTAGGACATTAAGCACTTTTCTCCCGGACAACGCCGAGTACTTTGATTATCAAGGAGGCCTCCTGGGGACTACTAGAATCTCTTCGGTATCTTCTCTCCTTCTGATCTGCGAAATAATCCAACAGGGTACGAAGATGGCGTTAAAATATTTTCCAAACCTATCACTACAGTAGCTCTATCTAGGATATTGAGCACTTTTCTCCCGGACAACGCCGAGTATTTCAAAATCAAAGAGGCCTCCTGAGCACTACTGAAATAACTCTTATCGATTACCTAATCCTTTTCAGCGTAGATACTGTTAAAATATTATCCCAACCTATCACTACAGTAGCTCTATCTAGGACATTGAGCACTTTTTTCCCGGACAACGCCGAGTACTTTGAAAATCGAGGAGGCTTCATGAGCACTCCTGAAATCCCTTAGGTATCCTCTCCCCATTCTGATCTGCGAAATAGTCCAAAGGGGAACGAAGATGGCGTTAAAATATTTTCCAAACCTATCACTACAGTAGCTCTATCAAGGACATTGAGCACTTTTCTCCCGGACAACGCCGAGTACTTTGAAAATCGAAGAGGCTTCATGAGCACTCCTGAAATCCCTTAGGTATCCTCTCTCCTTCTGATCTGCGAAATAGTCCAAATGGAAACGAAGATGGCGTTAAAATATTTTCCAAACCTATCACTACAGTAGCTCTATCTAGGACATTGAGCACTTTTCTCCCGGACAACGCCGAGTACTTTGATAATCAAGGAGGTTACCTGGGGACTACTGAAATCACTTCGGTATCCTCTCTCCTTCTGATCTGCGAAATAGTCCAAAGGGGAACGAAGATGGCGTTAAAATATTTTCCAAACCTATCACTACAGTAGCTCTATCTAGGATATTGAGCACTTTTCTCCCGGACAACGCCGAGTATTTCAAAATCAAAGAGGCCTCCTGAGCACTACTGAAATAACTCTTATCGATTACCCCATTCTTTTTCAGCGTAGATGCTGTTAAAATATTATCCAAACCTATCACTACAGTAGCTCTATCTAGGACATTGAGCACTTTTTTCCCGTACAACGCCGAGTACTTTGAAAAACAAAGAGGCCTGCTGGGGACTACTGAAATCAGTTAGGTATCCTCCCTCCTTTTCAGCTGCAAAATTGTCCAAAGGGGAACGAAGATGGCGTTAAAAGATTTTCTAAACCTATCACTACAGTAGCTCTATCTAGGATATTGAGCACTTTTCTCCCGGACAACGCCGAGTACTTTGAAAATCGAGGAGGCTTTATGAGCAATCCTGAAATCCCTTAGGTATCCTCTCTCCTTCTGATCTGCGAAATAGTCCAAAGGGGAACGAAGATGGCGTTAAAATATTTTCCAAATTTATCGCTACAGTAGCTCTATCTAGGACATGGAGCACTTTTCTCCCGGACAACGCCGAGTACTTTGATTATCAAGGAGGCCTCCTTGGGACTACTGAAATCACTTCGGTATCCTCTCTCCTTCTGATCTGCGAAATAATCCAAAGGGGAACGAAGATGGCGTTAAAATATTTTCCAAACCTATCACTACAGTAGCTCTATCTAGGATATTGAGCACTTTTATCCCGGACAACGCCGAGTATTTCAAAATCAAAGAGGCCTCCTGAGCACAACTGAAATAACTCTTATCGATTACCTAATCCTTTTCAGCGTAGATACTGTTAAAATATTATCCAAACCTATCACTACAGTAGCTCTATCTAGGACATTGAGCACTTTTTTCCCGGACAACGCCGAGTACTTTGAAAATCGAAGAGGCTTTATGAGCACTCCTGAAATCCCTTAGGTATCCTCTCTCCTTCTGATCTGCGACATAGTCCAAAGGGGAACGAAGATGGCGTTAAAATATTTTCTAAACCTATCCCTACAGTAGCTCTATCTAGGACATTGAGCACTTTTCTCCCGGACAACGCCGAGTACTTTGATAATCAAGGAGGCCTCCTGGGGACTACTCAAATCACTTGGGTCTCCTCTACCCTTCTAATCTGCAAAATAGTCCAAAGGGGAACGAAGATGGCGTTAAAATATTTTCCAAACCTATCACTACAGTAGCTCTATCTAGGATATTGAGCACTTTTCTCCCGGACAACGCCGAGTACTTTGAAAATCGAGGAGGCTTCATGAGCACTCCTGAAATCCCTTAGGTATCCTCTCTCCTTCTGATCTGCGAAATAGTCCAAAGGGGAACGAAGATGGCGTTAAAATATTTTCCAAACCTATCACTACAGTAGCTCTATCTAGGACATTGAGCACTTTTCTCCCGGACAACGCCGAGTACTTTGAAAATCGAAGAGGCTTCATGAGCACTCCTGAAATCCCTTAGGTATCCTCTCTCCTTCTGATCTGCGAAATAGTCCAAATGGAAACGAAGATGGCGTTAAAATATTTTCCAAACCTATCACTACAGTAGCTCTATCTAGGACATTGAGCACTTTTCTCCCGGACAACGCCGAGTACTTTGATAATCAAGGAGGTTTCCTGGCGACTACTGAAATCACTTAGGTATCCTCTCTCCTTCTGATCTGCGAAATAGTCCAAAGGGGAACGAAGATGGCGTTAAAATATTTTCCAAACCTATCACTACAGTAGCTCTATCTAGGATATTGAGCACTTTTCTCCCGGACAACGCCGAGTACTTTGAAAATCGAGGAGGCTTCATGAACACCCATGAAATCCCTTAGGTATCCCCTCCCCATTCTGATCTGCGAAATAGTCCAAAGGGGAACGAAGATGGCGTTAAAATATTTTCCAAAACCTATCACTACAGTAGCTCTATCTAAGACATTGAGCACTTTTCTCCCGGACAACGCCGAGTACTTTTATAATCAAGGAGGCCTCCTAGGGACTACTGAAATCACTTAGGTATCCTCTCTCCTTCTGATCTGCGAAATAGTCCAAAGGGGAACGAAGATGGCGTTAAAATATTTTCCAAACCTATCACTACAGTAGCTCTATCTAGGATATTGAGCACTTTTCTCCCGGACAACGCCGAGTATTTCAAAATCAAAGAGGCCTCCTGAGCACTACTGAAATAACTCTTATCGATTACGCAATCCTTTTCAGCGTAGATACTGTTAAAATATTATCCAAACCTATCACTACAGTAGCTCTATCTAGGACATTGAGCCCTTTTTTCCCGGACAACGCCGAGTACTTTGAAAAACAAAGAGGCCTGCTGGGGACTACTGAAATCAGTTAGGTATCCTCCCTCCTTTTCAGCTGCAAAATTGTCCAAAGGGGAACGAAGATGGCGTTAAAATATTTTCTAAACCTATCACTACAGTAGCTCTATCTAGGATATTGAGCACTTTTCTCCCGGACAACGCCGAGTACTTTGAAAATCGAGGAGGCTTTATGAGCACTCCTGAAATCCCTTAGGTATCCTCTCTCCTTCTGATCTGCGAAATAGTCCAAAGGGGAACGAAGATGGCGTTAAAATATTTTCCAAACCTATCACTACAGTAGCTCTATCTAGGACATTAAGCACTTTTCTCCCGGACAACGCCGAGTACTTTGATTATCAAGGAGGCCTCCTGGGGACTACTGAAATCACTTCGGTATCCTCTCTCCTTCTGATCTGCGAAATAATCCAACGGGGTACGAAGATGGCGTTAAAATATTTTCCAAACCTATCACTACAGTAGCTCTATCTAGGATATTGAGCACTTTTCTCCCGGACAACGCCGAGTATTTCAAAATCAAAGAGGCCTCCTGAGCACTACTGAAATAACTCTTATCGATTACCTAATCCTTTTCAGCGTAGATACTGTTAAAATATTATCCCAACCTATCACTACAGTAGCTCTATCTAGGACATTGAGCACTTTTTTCCCGGACAACGCCGAGTACTATGAAAATTGAGGAGGCTTCATGAGCACTCCTGAAATCCCTTAGGTATCCTCTCCCCATTCTGATCTGCGAAATAGTCCAAAGGGGAACGAAGATGGCGTTAAAATATTTTCCAAACCTATCACTACAGTAGCTCTATCAAGGACATTGAGCACTTTTCTCCCGGACAACGCCGAGTACTTTGATAATCAAGGAGGCCTCCTGGGGACTACTCAAATCACTTAGGTATCCTCTCTCCTTCTAATCTGCAAAATAGTCCAAAGGGGAACGAAGATGGCGTTAAAATATTTTCCAAACCTATCACTACAGTAGCTCTATCTAGGATATTGAGCACTTTTCTCCCGGACAACGCCGAGTACTTTGAAAATCGAGGAGGCTTCATGAGCACTCCTGAAATCCCTTAGGTATCCTCTCTCCTTCTGATCTGCGAAATAGTCCAAAGGGGAACGAAGATGGCGTTAAAATATTTTCCAAACCTATCACTACAGTAGCTCTATCTAGGACATTGAGCACTTTTCTCCCGGACAACGCCGAGTACTTTGAAAATCGAAGAGGCTTCATGAGCACTCCTGAAATCCCTTAGGTATCCTCTCTCCTTCTGATCTGCGAAATAGTCCAAATGGAAACGAAGATGGCGTTAAAATATTTTCCAAACCTATCACTACAGTAGCTCTATCTAGGACATTGAGCACTTTTCTCCCGGACAACGCCGAGTACTTTGATAATCAAGGAGGTTTCCTGGGGACTACTGAAATCACTTAGGTATCCTCTCTCCTTCTGATCTGCGAAATAGTCCAAATGGAAACGAAGATGGCGTTAAAATATTTTCCAAACCTATCACTACAGTAGCTCTATCTAGGACATTGAGCACTTTTCTCCCGGACAACGCCGAGTACTTTGATAATCAAGGAGGTTTCCTGGGGACTACTGAAATCACTTAGGTATCCTCTCTCCTTCTGATCTGCGAAATAGTCCAAAGGGGAACGAAGATGGCGTTAAAATATTTTCCAAACCTATCACTACAGTAGCTCTATCTAGGATATTGAGCACTTTTCTCCCGGACAACGCCGAGTATTTCAAAATCAAAGAGGCCTCCTGAGCACTACTGAAATAACTCTTATCGATTACCCCATTCTTTTTCAGCGTAGATGCTGTTAAAATATTATCCAAACCTATCACTACAGTAGCTCTATCTAGGACATTGAGCACTTGTTTCCCGCACAACGCCGAGTACTTTGAAAAACAAAGAGGCCTGCTGGGGACTACTGAAATCAGTTAGGTATCCTCCCTCCTTTTCAGCTGCAAAATTGTCCAAAGGGGAACGAAGATGGCGTTAAAATATTTTCTAAACCTATCACTACAGTAGCTCTATCTAGGATATTGAGCACTTTTCTCCCGGACAACGCCGAGTACTTTGAAAATCGAGGAGGCTTTATGAGCAATCCTGAAATTCCTTAGGTATCCTCTCTCCTTCTGATCTGCGAAATAGTCCAAAGGGGAACGAAGATGGCGTTAAAATATTTTCCAAATTTATCGCTACAGTAGCTCTATCTAGGACATGGAGCACTTTTCTCCCGGACAACGCCGAGTACTTTGATTATCAAGGAGGCCTCCTTGGGACTACTGAAATCACTTCGGTATCCTCTCTCCTTCTGATCTGCGAAATAATCCAAAGGGGAACGAAGATGGCGTTAAAATATTTTCCAAACCTATCACTACAGTAGCTCTATCTAGGATATTGAGCACTTTTATCCCGGACAACGCCGAGTATTTCAAAATCAAAGAGGCCTCCTGAGCACAACTGAAATAACTCTTATCGATTACCTAATCCTTTTCAGCGTAGATACTGTTAAAATATTATCCAAACCTATCACTACAGTAGCTCTATCTAGGACATTGAGCACTTTTTTCCCGGACAACGCCGAGTACTTTGAAAATCGAAGAGGCTTTATGAGCACTCCTGAAATCCCTTAGGTATCCTCTCTCCTTCTGATCTGCGAAATACTCCAAAGGGGAACGAAGATGGCGTTAAAATATTTTCTAAACCTATCCCTACAGTAGCTCTATCTAGGACATTGAGCACTTTTCTCCCGGACAACGCCGAGTACTTTGATAATCAAGGAGGCCTCCTGGGGACTACTCAAATCACTTAGGTATCCTCTCTCCTTCTGATCTGCGAAATAGTCCAAAGGGGAACGAAGATGGCGTTAAAATATTTTCCAAACCTATCACTACAGTAGCTCTATCTAGGACATTGAGCACTTTTATCCCGGACAACGCCGAGTACTTTGAAAATCGAAGAGGCTTCATGAGCACTCCTGAAATCTCTTAGGTATCCTCTCTCCTTCTGATCTGCGAAATAGTCCAAATGGAAACGAAGATGGCGTTAAAATATTTTCCAAACCTATCACTACAGTAGCTCTATCTAGGACATTGAGCACTTTTCTCCCGGACAACGCCGAGTACTTTGATAATCAAGGAGGTTTCCTGGGGACTACTGAAATCACTTAGGTATCCTCTCTCCTTCTGATCTGCGAAATAGTCCAAAGGGGAACGAAGATGGCGTTAAAATATTTTCCAAACCTATCACTACAGTAGCTCTATCTAGGATATTGAGCACTTTTCTCCCGGACAACGCCGAGTATTTCAAAATCAAAGAGGCCTCCTGAGCACTACTGAAATAACTCTTATCGATTACCCCATTCTGTTTCAGCGTAGATGCTGTTAAAATATTATCCAAACCTATCACTACAGTAGCTCTATCTAGGACATTGAGCACTTTTTTCCCGGACAACGCCGAGTACTTTGAAAATCGAAGAGGCTTTATGAGCACTCCTGAAATCCCTTAGGTATCCTCTCTCCTTCTGATCTGCGAAATAGTCCAAAGGGGAACGAAGATGGCGTTAAAATATTTTCCAAACCTATCCCTACAGTAGCTCTATCTAGGACATTGAGCACTTTTCTCCCGGACAACGCCGAGTACTTTGATAATCAAGGAGGCCTCATGGGGACTACTCAAATCACTCAGGTATCCTCCCTCCTTTTCATCTACAAAATTGTCCAAAGGGGAACGAAGATGGCGTTAAAATATGTTCTAAACCTATCACTACAGTAGCTCTATCTAGGATATTGAGCACTTTTCTCCCAGACAACGCCGAGTACCTTGAAAATCGAGGAGGTTTCATGAGCACTCTTGAAATCCCTTAGGTATCCTCTCTCCTTCTGATCTGCGAAATAGTCCAAAGGGGAACGAAGATGGGTTAAAATATTTTCCAAACCTATCACTACAGTAGCTCTATCTAGGACATTGAGCACTTTTCTCCCGGACAACGCCGAGTACTTTGAAAATCGAAGAGGCTTCATGAGCACTCCTGAAATCCCTTAGGTATCCTCTCTCCTTCTGATCTGCGAAATAGTCCAAATGGAAACGAAGATGGCATTAAAATATTTTCCAAACCTATCACTACAGTAGCTCTATCTAGGACATTGAGCACTTTTCTCCCGGACAACGCCGAGTACTTTGATTATCAAGGAGGCCTCCTTGGGACTACTGAAATCACTTCGGTATCCTCTCTCCTTCTGATCTGCGAAATAATCCAAAGGGGAACGAAGATGGCGTTAAAATATTTTCCAAACCTATCACTACAGTAGCTCTATCTAGGATATTGAGCACTTTTATCCCGGACAACGCCGAGTATTTCAAAATCAAAGAGGCCTCTTGAGCACAACTGAAATAACTCTTATCGATTACCTAATCCTTTTCAGCGTAGATACTGTTAAAATATTATCCAAACCTATCACTACAGTAGCTCTATCTAGGACATTGAGCACTTTTTTCCCGGACAACGCCGAGTACTTTGAAAATCGAAGAGGCTTTATGAGCACTCCTGAAATCCCTTAGGTATCCTCTCTCCTTCTGATCTGCGAAATAGTCCAAAGGGGAACGAAGATGGCGTTAAAATATTTTCCAAACCTATCACTACAGTAGCTCTATCTAGGACATTGAGCACTTTTCTCCCGGACAACGCCGAGTACTTTGATAATCAAGGAGGCCTCATGG
The DNA here is from genome assembly GCA_963556195.1 of Sepiola atlantica. Lineage (NCBI taxonomy): Eukaryota > Metazoa > Mollusca > Cephalopoda > Sepiida > Sepiolidae > Sepiola > Sepiola atlantica. Next base: position 60,840,606 of record OY744518.1, on the reverse strand, counting down.
GGACTACTGAAATCACTTAGGTATCCTCCCTCCTTTTCATCTGCAAAATTGTCCAAAGGGGAACGAAGATGGCGTTAAAATATGTTCTAAACCTATCACTACAGTAGCTCTATCTAGGACATTGAGCACTTTTCTCCCGGACAACGCCGAGTACTTTGATAATCAAGGAGGCCTCCTGGGGACTACTCAAATCACTTAGGTATCCTCTCTCCTTCTGATCTGCGAAATAGTCCAAAGGGGAACGAAGATGGCGTTAAAATATTTTCCAAACCTATCACTACAGTAGCTCTATCTAGGACATTGAGCACTTTTATCCCGGACAACGCCGAGTACTTTGAAAATCGAAGAGGCTTCATGAGCACTCCTGAAATCTCTTAGGTATCCTCTCTCCTTCTGATCTGCGAAATAGTCCAAATGGAAACGAAGATGGCGTTAAAATATTTTCCAAACCTATCACTACAGTAGCTCTATCTAGGACATTGAGCACTTTTCTCCCGGACAACGCCGAGTACTTTGATAATCAAGGAGGTTTCCTGGGGACTACTGAAATCACTTAGGTATCCTCTCTCCTTCTGATCTGCGAAATAGTCCAAAGGGGAACGAAGATGGCGTTAAAATATTTTCCAAACCTATCCCTACAGTAGCTCTATCTAGGACATTGAGCACTTTTCTCCCGGACAACGCCGAGTACTTTGATAATCAAGGAGGCCTCATGGGGACTACTCAAATCACTCAGGTATCCTCCCTCCTTTTCATCTACAAAATTGTCCAAAGGGGAACGAAGATGGCGTTAAAATATGTTCTAAACCTATCACTACAGTAGCTCTATCTAGGATATTGAGCACTTTTCTCCCAGACAACGCCGAGTACCTTGAAAATCGAGGAGGTTTCATGAGCACTCTTGAAATCCCTTAGGTATCCTCTCTCCTTCTGATCTGCGAAATAGTCCAAAGGGGAACGAAGATGGGTTAAAATATTTTCCAAACCTATCACTACAGTAGCTCTATCTAGGACATTGAGCACTTTTCTCCCGGACAACGCCGAGTACTTTGAAAATCGAAGAGGCTTCATGAGCACTCCTGAAATCCCTTAGGTATCCTCTCTCCTTCTGATCTACGAAATAGTCCAAATGGAAACGAAGATGGCATTAAAATATTTTCCAAACCTATCACTACAGTAGCTCTATCTAGGACATTGAGCACTTTTCTCCCGGACAACGCCGAGTACTTTGATTATCAAGGAGGCCTCCTTAGGACTACTGAAATCACTTCGGTATCCTCTCTCCTTCTGATCTGCGAAATACTCCAAAGGTGGACGAAGATGGCGTTAAAATATTTTCCAAACCTATCACTACAGTAGCTCTATCTAGGACATTGAGCACTTTTATCCCGGACAACGCCGAGTACTTTGATTATCAAGGAGGCCTCCTTGGGACTACTGAAATCACTTCGGTATCCTCTCTCCTTCTGATCTGCGAAATAATCCAAAGGGGAACGAAGATGGCGTTAAAATATTTTCCAAACCTATCACTACAGTAGCTCTATCTAGGATATTGAGCACTTTTATCCCGGACAACGCCGAGTATTTCAAAATCAAAGAGGCCTCTTGAGCACAACTGAAATAACTCTTATCGATTACCTAATCCTTTTCAGCGTAGATACTGTTAAAATATTATCCAAACCTATCACTACAGTAGCTCTATCTAGGACATTGAGCACTTTTTTCCCGGACAACGCCGAGTACTTTGAAAATCGAAGAGGCTTTATGAGCACTCCTGAAATCCCTTAGGTATCCTCTCTCCTTCTGATCTGCGAAATAGTCCAAAGGGGAACGAAGATGGCGTTAAAATATTTTCCAAACCTATCACTACAGTAGCTCTATCTAGGACATTGAGCACTTTTCTCCCGGACAACGCCGAGTACTTTGATAATCAAGGAGGCCTCATGGGGACTACTGAAATCACTTAGGTATCCTCCCTCCTTTTCATCTGCAAAATTGTCCAAAGGGGAACGAAGATGGCGTTAAAATATGTTCTAAACCTATCACTACAGTAGCTCTATCTAGGATATTGAGCACTTTTCTCCCAGACAACGCCGAGTACTTTGAAAATCGAGGAGGCTTCATGAGCACTCCTGAAATCCCTTAGGTATCCTCTCTCCTTCTGATCTGCGAAATAGTCCAAAGGGGAACGAAGATGGGTTAAAATATTTTCCAAACCTATCACTACAGTAGCTCTATCTAGGACATTGAGCACTTTTCTCCCGGACAACGCCGAGTACTTTGATAATCAAGGAGGCCTCCTTGGAACTACTGAAATCACTTCGGTATCCTCTCTCCTTGTAATCTGCGAAATAGTCCAAAGGGGAACGAAGATGGCGTTAAAATATTTTCCAAACCTATCACTACAGTAGCTCTATCTAGGATATTGAGCACTTTTTTCCCGGACAACGCCGAGTACTTTGAAAATCGAGGAGGCTTCATGAGCACTCCTGAAACGCCTTAGGTATCCTCTCTCCTTCTGATCTGCGAAATAGTCCAAAGGGGAACGAAGATGGCGTTAAAATATTTTCAAAACCTATCACTACAGTAGCTCTATCTAGGACATTGAGCACTTTTCTCCCGGACAACGCCGAGTACTTTGAAAATCGAAGAGGCTTCATGAGCACTCCTGAAATCCCTTAGGTATCCTCTCTCCTTCTGATCTGCGAAATAGTCCAAATGGAAACGAAGATGGCGTTAAAATATTTTCTAAACCTATCACTACAGTAGCTCTATCTAGGACATTGAGCACTTTTCTCCCGGACAACGCCGAGTACTTTGATAATCAAAGAATGTTTCCTGGGGACTACTGAAATCACTTAGGTATCCTCTCTCCTTCTGATCTGCGAAATAGTCCAAAGGGGAACGAAGATGGCGTTAAAATATTTTCTAAACCTATCACTACAGTAGCTCTATCTAGGACATTGAGCACTTTTCTCCCGGACAACGCCGAGTACTTTGATAATCAAGGAGGCCTCATGGGGACTACTGAAATCACTTCGGTATCCTCTCTCCTTCTGATCTGCGAAATAGTCCAAAGGTGAACGAAGATGGCGTTAAAATATTTTCTAAACCTATCACTACAGTAGCTCTATCTAGGATATTGAGCACTTTTCTCCCGGACAACGCCGAGTACTTTGAAAATCGAGGAGGCTTCATGAGCACTACTGAAATCCCTTAGGTATCCTTTCTCCTTCTGATCTGCGAAATACTCCAAAGGGGAACGAAGATGGCGTTAAAATATTTTCTAAAACCTATCACTACAGTAGCTCTATCTAGGATATTGAGCACTTTTCTCCCGGACAACGCCGAGTACTTTGATAATCAAGTAGGCCTCCTGGGGACTACTGAAATCACTTAGGTATCCTCTCTCCTTCTGATCTGCGAAATAGTCCAAAGGGGAACGAAGATGGCGTTAAAATATTTTCCAAACCTATCACTACAGTAGCTCTATCTAGGATATTGAGCACTTTTCTCCCGGACAACGCCGAGTATTTCAAAATCAAAGAGGCCTCCTTAGCACTACTGAAATAACTCTTATCGATTACCCAATCTTTTTCAGCGTAGATACTGTTAAAATATTATCCAAACCTATCACTACAGTAGCTCTATCTAGGACATTGAGCACTTTTCTCCCGGACAACGCCGAGTACTTTGAAAATCGAGGAGGCTTTATGAGCACTCCTGAAATCCTTTAGGTATCCTCTCTCTTTCTGATCTGCGAAATAGTCCAAAGGGGAACGAAGATGGCGTTAAAATATTTTCCAAATCCTATCACTACAGTAGCTCTATCTAGGACATTGAGCACTTTTCTCCCGGACAACGCCGAGTACTTTGATAATCAAGGAGGCCTCCTGGGGACTACTGAAATCACTTCGGTATCCTCTCTCCTTCTGATCTGCGAAATAGTCCAAAGGTGAACGAAGATGGCGTTAAAATATTTTCTAAACCTATCACTACAGTAGCTCTATCTAGGATATTGAGCACTTTTCTCCCGGACAACGCCGAGTACTTTGAAAATCGAGGAGGCTTCATGAGCACTACTGAAATCCCTTAGGTATCCTTTCTCCTTCTGATCTGCCAAATAGTCCTGAGGCGCTCATACCGGCGAATGCCGACATTCCCCCTCCCCAGATTTCGCCTGAGGCGCTCATACCGACGAATGCCGACATCCCCCCTCCCCGGATTTCGCCTGAGGCGCTCACACTTCAACACTGCTCAAAACAGGAGTAGATAATGGATGGGATGAGGGCATCATGACAACGGAACCGATACGACCCTACCTCAATACTTCTCAAACAAGGAGGAGATAATGCATGGGATTATGGCATCATGACAACGGAACCGATACGACCCTACCTCAACACTTCTCAAAAAAGGAGGAGATAATGCATGGGAATAGTGCATCATGACAACGGAACCGATACGACCCTACCTCAACACTTCTCAAAAAAGGAGGAGATAATGCATGGGATGAGGGCATCATGACAACGGAACTGATACGACCCTACCTCAACACTTCTCAAAAAAGGAGGAGGTAATTCATGGGATGAGCACATCATGACAACGGAACCGATACTATTCTACATCTACCCTTCTCAAAAAAGGAGGAGGTAATGCATGGGATCAGTGCATCATGACAACGGAACCGATACTACCCTACCTCTACACTTCTCAAAAAAGGAGGAGGTAATGCTCACACCGGCGAATACCGTAAACCCCCCCCCCCCGAATTTGGCCTGAAAGGAGGAGGTAATTCTTATCATGATAACAGAACGGCCACAGGGAGGGAGGGGGGAGGAATATTAGCGTCTATTAATAATTAAGAAAGAAAGTGTGAGAGGGAAAAATGACAGAAAGGAAAACTGCCACTCTCTGACGTCATGATGACCTGATATAACCGGACACAATTTAGGGCAAGACCGGGTACATCCGGCAAGGGATTATGGGACAGGTGCGGATGTGATTGAGCAACCCTTGTTTCACTACACACTCTTAACGTAGGATTCCTATGTTGTTATTGATGCATCCGGACAGAAGTTATTGGATGATCTGATAGAACCGGACACAATTTAGGGCAAGACCGGGTACATCCGGCAAGGGATTATGGGATGTTTACAATGACTCTGCATTTTTATCGGATTAGTACATAAATACATTAGATTATTTCAAATTTAGTACATAATAACGTTGAAAAAGTCGAATAAAATACGAAAAAACTGCTACCTTTTGTCGGAAAGTGGTTCGGTTGACTGTCAGCGAGTGAATCGTTATTTGCGATTTTGAGATATTATGATCCCAGGATATGTACGGTGCTGAAGATATACACTTTTTGACATGTCGCCGCTTAGTTTTTGAGGAGAAGCTTCACATACAGACATACATACATACAGACAACTGCCCTTTATATAAGAGACTAGCGGGGCTACCCGGCGTTGCTCGGGGTCATAAAAACATAATTGAAGAAAAATTGCGTGTGTAACATCTTTATATTAAAACTTCTATTTCTCTCCTTCTCTCTCTATAGCTGTCTCTTTATCTTTCTACTTTTCTCTACCCTGATCGCTACTTTTAAATTTTGCCTTTTGCGAAAGCTGTTTCTTCCCCACCATTTCATCCTACGTTTCACAGGGCAATAGTATGACTTATTTCTATAAAAAGTACCACCACTGTCTGCGCCTTCTATATAGGTACTTATAACCGCCCCGGTGTTCATACTATATATTTTGAATCCCCTCATGATATCCTTCATCATTTTAACTCCCCTCGTTGTATTCATCATTTTCGATCTCCTCATACTATTAATCATTTTCAATCCCCTCATAATATTCTTCATCATTTTCAATCTCCTCATACTATTAATCATTTTCAATCCCCTCATAATATTCTTCATCATTTTCAATCCTCTCGTAATAATCCTCATCATTTTCAATCTGCTCATGATATTCTTAATAATTTTCAATCCTCTCATGATATTCTTCATTTTTTCAATCCTCTCATGATATTCTTCATTATTTTCAATCCCCTCATGATATTCTTCATCATTTTCAATCCCCTCATGATATTCTTCATCATTTTCAATCCTCTCATAGTATATTTCATCATTTTCGATCCCCTCATGATATTCTTCTCATTTTCAATCCCCTCATGATATTATTCATCATTTTCAATCCTCTCATGGTATTCTTCATCATTTCCAATCCTGTCAGTCTATTCTTCATAATTTTCAATGCTCTCATGACATCCTTCATCATTTTCAATCCTCTCATGACATTCTTCATCATTTTCAATCCCCTCATGATAGTCTTCATCATTTTCAATTCCCTCATGATAGTCTTTATCATTTTCATTCCTCTCATGATAGTCTTCATCATTTTCAATCCTCTCATGTAAGTCTTCATCATTTTCAATCCTCTCATGATAGTTTTCATCATTTTTAATCCTCTCATGATAGTTTTCATCATTTTTAATCCTCTCATGATAGTCTTCATCATTTTTAATCCTCTCAGGATAGTCTTCATCATTTTTAATCCTCTCATGATAGTCTTCATCATTTCCAATCCTGTCAGTCTATTCTTCATCATTTTCAATCCTCTCATGACATTCTTCATCATTTTCAATCCTCTCATGACATTCTTCATCATTTTCAATCCCCTTATGATAGTCTTCATCATTTTCAATCCCCTCATGATAGTCTTCATCATTTTCAATCCCCTCATGATAGTGTACATCATTTTCAATCCCCTCATTATAGTCTTCATCATTTTCAATCCCCTCATGATAGTCTTCATCATTTTCAATCCTCTCATGATAGTCTTCATCATTTTCAATCCTCTCATGATAGTCTTCATCATTTTCAATCCTCTCATGATAGTCTTTATCATAGCTCTATCTAGGATATTGAGCACTTTTCTCCCGGACAACGCCGAGTACTTTGAAAATCAAGGAGGCCTCATGAGCACTACTGAAATCACTTAGGTATCCTCTCTCCTTCTGATCTGCGAAATAGTCCAAAGGGGAACAAAGATGGCGTTAAAATATTTTCCAAACCTATCACTACAGTAGCTCTATCTAAGACATTGAGCACTTTTCTCCCGGACAACGCCGAGTACTTTAACAATAAAGGAAGCCTCCTGAGGACTACTGAAATCACTTAGGTATCCTCTCTCTTACTGATCTGCGAAATAGTCCAAAGGGGAACGAATATGGCGTTAAAATATTATCCAAAGCTATCACTACAGTAGCTCTATATAGGACATTGAGCACTTTTTTTCCCAGACAACGCCGAGTACTTTGAAAATCAAAGAGGCCTCCTGGGGACTACTGAAATCACTTAGGTATCCTCCCTCCTTTTCATCTGCAAAATTGTCCAAAGGGGAACGATAATGGCGTTAAAATATTTTCTAAACCTATCACTACAGTAGCTCTATCTAGGATATTGAGCACTTTTCTCCCGGACAACGCCGAGTACTTTGAAAATCGAGGGAGCTCTGTGAGCACTACTGAAATCACTTAGGTAACCTTTCTCCTACTGATTTGCGAAATAGTCCAATAGAGAATGAAGATGGCGTTAAAATATTTTCCAAACCTATCACTACAGTAGCTCTATCTAGGATATTGAGCACTTTTCTCCCGGACAACGCCGAGTACTTTGATAATCGAGGAGGCCTCCTAGGGGACTACTGAAATCACTTAGGTATCCTCTCTCCTTCTGATCTGGGAAATAGTCCAAAGGGGAACGAAGATAGCGTTAAAATATTTTCCAAACCTATCACTACAGTAGCTCTATCTAGGATATTGAGCACTTTTCTCCCGGAAAACGCCGAGTATTTCAAAATCAAAGAGGCCTCCTGAGAACTACTGAAATAACTCTTATCGATTCCCCATCCTTTTCAGCGTAGATGCTGTTAAAATATTATCCAAACCTATCACTACAGTAGCTCTATCTAGGACATTGAGCACTTTTTTCCCGGACAACGCCGGGTACTTTGAAAATCAAAGAGGCCTCCTGGGGACTACTAGAAATCACTTAGGTATCCTCCCTCCTTTTCATCTGCAAAATTGTCCAAAGGGGAACGAAGATGGCGTTAAAATATGTTCTAAACCTATCACTACAGTAGCTCTATCTAGGATATTGAGCACTTTTCTCCCAGACAACGCCGAGTACTTTGAAAATCGAGGAGGCTTCATGAGCACTCCTGAAATCCCTTAGGTATCCTCTCTCCTTCTGATCGGCGAAATAGTCCAAAGGGGAACGAAGATGGCGTTAAAATATTTTCCAAACCTATCACTACAGTAGCTCTATCTAGGACATTGAGCACTTTTCTCCCGGACAACGCCGAGTACTTTGATAATCAAGGAGGCCTCCTGGGGACTACTGAAATCACTTAGGTATCCTCTCTCCTTCTAATCTGCGAAATAGTCCAAAGGGGAACGAAGATGGCGTTAAAATATTTTCCAAACCTATCACTACAGTAGCTCTATCAAGGATATTGAGCACTTTTCTCCCGGACAACGCCGAGTACTTTGAAAATCGAGGAGGCTTCATGAGCACTCCTAGAATCCCTTAGGTATCCTCTCTCCTTCTGATCTGCGAAATAGTCCAAAGGGGAACGAAGATGGCGTTAAAATATTTTCCAAACCTATCACTACAGTAGCTCTATCTAGGACATTGAGCACTTTTCTCCCGGACTACGCCGAGTACTTTGAAAATCGAGGAGGCTTCATGAGAACTCCTGAAATCCCTTAGGTATCCTCTCTCCTTCTGATCTGCGAAATAGTCCACAGGGAAACGAAGATGGCGTTAAAATATTTTCAAAACCTATCACTACAGTAGCTCTATCTAGGACATTGAGCACTTTTCTCCCGGACAACGCCGAGTACTTTGATAATCAAGGAGGCCTCCAAGGGACTACTGAAATCACTTAGGTATCCTCTCTCCTTCTGATCTGCGAAATAGTCCAAAGGGGAACGAAGATGGCGTTAAAATATTTTCCAAACCTATCACTACAGTAGCTCTATCGAGGATATTGAGCACTTTTCTCCCGGACAACGCCGAGTATTTCAAAATCAAAGAGGCCTCCTGAGCACTACTGAAATAACTCTTATCGATTACCCAATCCTTTTCAGCGTAGATACTGTTAAAATATTATCCAAACCTATCACTACAGTAGCTCTATCTAGGACATTGAGCACTTTTTTCCCGGACAACGCCGAGTACTTTGAAAAACAAAGAGGCCTCCTGGGGACTTATGAAATTAGTTAGGTATCCTCCCTCCTTTTCAGCTGCAAAATTGTCCAAAGGGGAACGAAGATGGCGTTAAAATATTTTCTAAACCTATCACTACAGTAGCTCTATCTAGGATATTGAGCACTTTTCTCCCGGACAACGCCGAGTACTTTGAAAATCGAGGAGGCTTTATGAGCACTCCTGAAATCCCTTAGGTATCCTCTCTCCTTCTGATCTGCGAAATAGTCCAAAGGGGAACGAAGATGGCGTTAAAATATTTTCCAAACCTATCACTACAGTAGCTCTATCTAGGACATTGAGCACTTTTCTCCCGGACAACGCCGAGTACTTTGATAATCAAGGAGGCCTCCTGGGGACTACTGAAATCACTTAGGTATCCTCTCTCGTTCTGATCTGCGAAATAGTCCAAAGGGGAACGAAGATGGCGTTAAAATATTTTCCAAACCTATCACTACAGTAGCTCTATCTAGGACATTGAGCACTTTTCTCCCGGACAACGCCGAGTACTTTGATAATCAAGGAGGCCTCCTGGGGACTACTGAAATCACTTCAGTATTCTCTCTCTTTCTGATCTGCGAAATAATCCAAAGGGGAACGAAGATGGCGTTAAAATATTTTCCAAACCTATCACTACAGTAGCTCTATCTAGGATATTGAGCACTTTTCTCCCGGACAACGCCAAGTACTTTGAAAATCGAGGAGGCTTCATGAACACCCATGAAATTCCATTAGGTATCCTCTCTCCTTCTGATCTGCGAAATAGTCCAAAGGGGAACTAAGATGGCGTTAAAATATTTTCCAAACCTATCACTACAGTAGCTCTATCTAGGACATTTAGCACTTTTCTCCCGGACAACGCCGAGTACTTTGATAATCAAGGAGGCCTCCTGGGGACTACTGAAATCACTTAGGTATCCTCTCTCGTTCTGATCTGCGAAATAGTCCAAAGGGGAACGAAGATAGCGTTAAAATATTTTCCAAACCTATCACTACAGTAGCTCTATCTAGGACATTGAGCACTTTTCTCCCGGACAACGCCGAGTACTTTGATAATCAAGGAGGCCTCCTGGGGACTACTGAAATCACTTCAGTATTCTCTCTCTTTCTGATCTGCGAAATAATCCAAAGGGGAACGAAGATGGCGTTAAAATATTTTCCAAACCTATCACTACAGTAGCTCTATCAAGGATATTGAGCACTTTTCTCCCGGACAACGCCGAGTACTTTGAAAATCGAGGAGGCTTCATGAGCACTCCTAGAATCCCTTAGGTATCCTCTCTCCTTCTGATCTGCGAAATAGTCCAAAGGGGAACGAAGATGGCGTTAAAATATTTTCCAAACCTATCACTACAGTAGCTCTATCTAGGACATTGAGCACTTTTCTCCCGGACTACGCCGAGTACTTTGAAAATCGAGGAGGCTTCATGAGAACTCCTGAAATCCCTTAGGTATCCTCTCTCCTTCTGATCTGCGAAATAGTCCACAGGGAAACGAAGATGGCGTTAAAATATTTTCAAAACCTATCACTACAGTAGCTCTATCTAGGACATTGAGCACTTTTCTCCCGGACAACGCCGAGTACTTTGATAATCAAGGAGGCCTCCAAGGGACTACTGAAATCACTTAGGTATCCTCTCTCCTTCTGATCTGCGAAATAGTCCAAAGGGGAACGAAGATGGCGTTAAAATATTTTCCAAACCTATCACTACAGTAGCTCTATCGAGGATATTGAGCACTTTTCTCCCGGACAACGCCGAGTATTTCAAAATCAAAGAGGCCTCCTGAGCACTACTGAAATAACTCTTATCGATTACCCAATCCTTTTCAGCGTAGATACTGTTAAAATATTATCCAAACCTATCACTACAGTAGCTCTATCTAGGACATTGAGCACTTTTTTCCCGGACAACGCCGAGTACTTTGAAAAACAAAGAGGCCTCCTGGGGACTTATGAAATTAGTTAGGTATCCTCCCTCCTTTTCAGCTGCAAAATTGTCCAAAGGGGAACGAAGATGGCGTTAAAATATTTTCTAAACCTATCACTACAGTAGCTCTATCTAGGATATTGAGCACTTTTCTCCCGGACAACGCCGAGTACTTTGAAAATCGAGGAGGCTTTATGAGCACTCCTGAAATCCCTTAGGTATCCTCTCTCCTTCTGATCTGCGAAATAGTCCAAAGGGGAACGAAGATGGCGTTAAAATATTTTCCAAACCTATCACTACAGTAGCTCTATCTAGGACATTGAGCACTTTTCTCCCGGACAACGCCGAGTACTTTGATAATCAAGGAGGCCTCCTGGGGACTACTGAAATCACTTAGGTATCCTCTCTCGTTCTGATCTGCGAAATAGTCCAAAGGGGAACGAAGATGGCGTTAAAATATTTTCCAAACCTATCACTACAGTAGCTCTATCTAGGACATTGAGCACTTTTCTCCCGGACAACGCCGAGTACTTTGATAATCAAGGAGGCCTCCTGGGGACTACTGAAATCACTTCAGTATTCTCTCTCTTTCTGATCTGCGAAATAATCCAAAGGGGAACGAAGATGGCGTTAAAATATTTTCCAAACCTATCACTACAGTAGCTCTATCTAGGATATTGAGCACTTTTCTCCCGGACAACGCCGAGTACTTTGAAAATCGAGGAGGCTTCATGAACACCCATGAAATTCCATTAGGTATCCTCTCTCCTTCTGATCTGCGAAATAGTCCAAAGGGGAACTAAGATGGCGTTAAAATATTTTCCAAACCTATCACTACAGTAGCTCTATCTAGGACATTTAGCACTTTTCTCCCGGACAACGCCGAGTACTTTGATAATCAAGGAGGCCTCCTGGGGACTACTGAAATCACTTAGGTATCCTCTCTCGTTCTGATCTGCGAAATAGTCCAAAGGGGAACGAAGATAGCGTTAAAATATTTTCCAAACCTATCACTACAGTAGCTCTATCTAGGACATTGAGCACTTTTCTCCCGGACAACGCCGAGTACTTTGATAATCAAGGAGGCCTCCTGGGGACTACTGAAATCACTTCAGTATTCTCTCTCTTTCTGATCTGCGAAATAATCCAAAGGGGAACGAAGATGGCGTTAAAATATTTTCCAAACCTATCACTACAGTAGCTCTATCTAGGATATTGAGCACTTTTCTCCCGGACAACGCCGAGTACTTTGAAAATCGAGGAGGCTTCATGAACACCCATGAAATTCCATTAGGTATCCTCTCTCCTTCTGATCTGCGAAATAGTCCAAAGGGGAACTAAGATCGCGTTAAAATATTTTCCAAACCTATCACTACAGTAGCTCTATCTAGGACATTTAGCACTTTTCTCCCGGACAACGCCGAGTACTTTGATAATCAAGGAGGCCTCCTGGGGACTACTGAAATCACTTAGGTATCCTCTCTCCTTCTGATCTGCGAAATAGTCCAAAGGGGAACGAAGATAGCGTTAAAATATTTTCTAAACCTATCACTACAGTAGCTCTATCTAGGATATTGAGCACTTTTCTCCCGGACAACGCCGAGTATTTCAAAATCAAAGAGGCCTCCTGAGCACTACTGAAATAACTCTTATCGATTACCCCATCCTTTTCAGCGTAGATGCTGTTAAAATATTATCCAAACCTATCACTACAGTAGCTCTATCTAAGACATTGAGCACTTTTCTCCCGGACAACGCCGAGTACTTTGATAATCAAGGAGGCCTCCTGGGGACTACTGAAATCACTTAGGTATCCTCTCTCGTTCTGATCTGCGAAATAGTCCAAAGGGGAACGAAGATGGCGTTAAAATATTTTCCAAACCTATCACTACAGTAGCTCTATCTAGGACATTGAGCACTTTTCTCCCGGACAACGCCGAGTACTTTGATAATCAAGGAGGCCTCCTGGGGACTACTGAAATCACTTCAGTATTCTCTCTCTTTCTGATCTGCGAAATAATCCAAAGGGGAACGAAGATGGCGTTAAAATATTTTCCAAACCTATCACTACAGTAGCTCTATCTAGGATATTGAGCACTTTTCTCCCGGACAACGCCGAGTACTTTGAAAATCGAGGAGGCTTCATGAACACCCATGAAATTCCATTAGGTATCCTCTCTCCTTCTGATCTGCGAAATAGTCCAAAGGGGAACTAAGATGGCGTTAAAATATTTTCCAAACCTATCACTACAGTAGCTCTATCTAGGACATTTAGCACTTTTCTCCCGGACAACGCCGAGTACTTTGATAATCAAGGAGGCCTCCTGGGGACTACTGAAATCACTTAGGTATCCTCTCTCGTTCTGATCTGCGAAATAGTCCAAAGGGGAACGAAGATGGCGTTAAAATATTTTCCAAACCTATCACTACAGTAGCTCTATCTAGGACATTGAGCACTTTTCTCCCGGACAACGCCGAGTACTTTGATAATCAAGGAGGCCTCCTGGGGACTACTGAAATCACTTCAGTATTCTCTCTCTTTCTGATCTGCGAAATAATCCAAAGGGGAACGAAGATGGCGTTAAAATATTTTCCAAACCTATCACTACAGTAGCTCTATCTAGGATATTGAGCACTTTTCTCCCGGACAACGCCGAGTACTTTGAAAATCGAGGAGGCTTCATGAACACCCATGAAATTCCATTAGGTATCCTCTCTCCTTCTGATCTGCGAAATAGTCCAAAGGGGAACTAAGATGGCGTTAAAATATTTTCCAAACCTATCACTACAGTAGCTCTATCTAGGACATTTAGCACTTTTCTCCCGGACAACGCCGAGTACTTTGATAATCAAGGAGGCCTCCTGGGGACTACTGAAATCACTTAGGTATCCTCTCTCCTTCTGATCTGCGAAATAGTCCAAAGGGGAACGAAGATAGCGTTAAAATATTTTCTAAACCTATCACTACAGTAGCTCTATCTAGGATATTGAGCACTTTTCTCCCGGACAACGCCGAGTATTTCAAAATCAAAGAGGCCTCCTGAGCACTACTGAAATAACTCTTATCGATTACTCCATCCTTTTCAGCGTAGATGCTGTTAAAATATTATCCAAACCTATCACTACAGTAGCTCTATCTAGGACATTGAGCACTTTTCTCCCGGACAACGCCGAGTACTTTGAAAATCGAGGAGGCTTTATGAGCACTCCTGAAATCCCTTAGGTATCCTCTCTCCTTCTGATCTGCGAAATAGTCCAAAGGGGAACGAAGATGGCGTTAAAATATTTTCCAAACCTATCACTACAGTAGCTCTATCTAGGACATTGAGCACTTTTCTCCCGGACAACGCCGAGTACTTTGATAATCAAGGAGGCCTCCTGGGGACTACTGAAATCACTTCGGTATCCTCTCTCCTTCTGATCTGCGAAATAATCCAAAGGGGAACGAAGATGGCGTTAAAATATTTTCCAAACCTATCACTACAGTAGCTCTATCTAGGATATTGAGCACTTTTATCCCGGACAACGCCGAGTATTTCAAAATCAAAGAGGCCTCCTGAGCACTACTGAAATAGCTCTTATCGATTACCCAATCTTTTTCAGCGTAGATACTGTTAAAATATTATCCAAACCTATCACTACAGTAGCTCTATCTAGGACATTGAGCACTTTTTTCCCGGACAACGCCGAGTACTTTGAAAATCAAAGAGGCCTCCTGGGGACTACTGAAATCAGTTAGGTATCCTCCCTCCTTTTCAGCTGCAAAATTGTCCAAAGGGGAACGAAGATGGCGTTAAAATATTTTCTAAACCTATCACTACAGTAGCTCTATCTAGGATATTGAGCACTTTTCTCCCGGACAACGCCGAGTACTTTGAAAATCGAGGAGACTTCATTAGCACTCCTGAAATCCCTTAGGTATCCTCTCTCCTTCTGATCTGCGAAATAGTCCAAAGGGGAACGAAGATGGTGTTAAAATATTTTCCAAACCTATCACTACAGTAGCTCTATCTAGGACATTGAGCACTTTTCTCCCGGACAACGCCGAGTACTTTGATAATCAAGGAGGCCTCATGGGGACTACTGAAATCACTTCGGTATCCTCTCTCCTTCTGATCTGCGAAATAGTCCAAAGGTGAACGAAGATGGCGTTAAAATATTTTCTAAACCTATCACTACAGTAGCTCTATCTAGGATATTGAGCACTTTTCTCCCGGACAACGCCGAGTACTTTGAAAATCGAGGAGGCTTCATGAGCACTACTGAAATCCCTTAGGTATCCTTTCTCCTTCTGATCTGCCAAATAGTCCTGAGGCGCTCATACCGGCGAATGCCGAATTCCCCCTCCCCAGATTTCGCCTGAGGCGCTCATACCGACGAATGCCGACATTCCCCCTCCCCGGATTTCGCCTGAGGCGCTCACACTTCAACACTGCTCAAAAAAGGAGTAGATAATGGATGGGATGAGGGCATCATGACAACGGAACCGATACGACCCTACCTCAATACTTCTCAAAAAAGGAGGAGATAATGCATGGGATTATGGCATCATGACAACGGAACCGATACGACCCTACCTCAACACTTCTCAAAAAAGGAGGAGATAATGCATGGGAATAGTTCATCATGACAACGGAACCGATACGACCCTACCTCAACACTTCTCAAAAAAGGGGGAGATAATGCATGGGATGAGGGCATCATGACAACGGAACCGATACGACCCTACCTCAACACTTCTCAAAAAAGGAGGAGGTAATTCATGGGATGAGCACATCATGACAACGGAACCGATACTATTCTACATCTACCCTTCTCAAAAAAGGAGGAGGTAATGCATGGGATCAGTGCATCATGACAACGGAACCGATACTACCCTACCTCTACACTTCTCAAAAAAGGAGCAGGTAATGCTCACACCGGCGAATACCGTAACCCCCCCCCCAATTTGGCCTGAAAGGAGGAGGTAATTCCTATCATGATAACAGAACGGCCACAGGGAGGGAGGGGGGGGAGGAGGAATATTAGCGTCTATTAATAATTAAGAAAGAAAGTGTGAGAGGGAAAAATGACAGAAAGGAAAACTGCCACTCTCTGACGTCATGATGACCTGATATAACCGGACACAATTTAGGGCAAGACCGGGTACATCCGGCAAGGGATTATGGGACAGGTGCGGATGTGATTGAGCAACCCTTGTTTCACTACACACTCTTAACGTAGGATTCCTATGTTGTTATTGATGCATCCGGACAGAAGTTATTGGATGATCTGATAGAACCGGACACAATTTAGGGCAAGACCGGGTACATCCGGCAAGGGATTATGGGATGTTTACAATGACTCTGCATTTTTATCGGATTAGTACATAAATACATTAGATTATTTCAAATTTAGTACATAATAACGTTGAAAAAGTCGAATAAAATACGAAAAAACTGCTACCTTTTGTCGGAAAGTGGTCCGGTTGACTGTCAGCAAGTGAATCGTTATTTGCGATTTTGAGATATTATGATCCCAGGATATGTATGGTGCCGAAGATATACACTTTTTGACATGTCGCCGCTTAGTTTTTGAGGAGAAGCTTCACATACAGACATACATACATACAGACAACTGCCCTTTATATAAGAGACTAGCGGGGCTACCCGGCGTTGCTCGGGGTCATAAAAACATAATTGAAGAAAAATTGCGTGTGTAACATCTTTATATTAAAACTTCTATGTCTCTCCTTCTCTCTCTATAGCTGTCTCTTTATCTTTCTACTTTTCTCTACCCTGATCGCTACTTTAAAATTTTGCCTTTTGCGAAAGCTGTTTCTTCCCCACCATTTCATCCTACGTTTCACAGGGCAATAGTATGACTTATTTCTATAAAAAGTACCACCACTGTCTGCGCCTTCTATATAGGTACTTATAACCGCCCCGGTGTTCATACTATATATTTTGAATCCCCTCATGATATCCTTCATCACTTTAACTCCCCTCGTTGTATTCATCATTTTCGATCTCCTCATACTATTAATCATTTTCAATCCCCTCATAATATTCTTCATCATTTTCAATCTCCTCATACTATTAATCATTTTCAATCCCCTCATAATATTCTTCATCATTTTCAATCCTCTCGTAATATTCCTCATCATTTTCAATCCGCTCATGATATTCTTAATAATTTTCAATCCTCTCATGATATTCTTCATTTTTTCAATCCTCTCATGATATTCTTCATTATTTTCAATCCCCTCATGATATTCTTCATCATTTTCAATCCCCTCATGATATTCTTCATCATTTTCAATCCTCTCATGGTATATTTCATCATTTTCGATCCCCTCATGATATTCTTCTCATTTCCAATCCCCTCATGATATTATTCATCATTTTCAATTCTCTCATGGTATTCTTCATCATTTCCAATCCTGTCAGTCTATTCTTCATAATTTTCAATGCTCTCATGACATTCTTCATCATTTTCAATCCTCTCATGACATTCTTCATCATTTTCAATCCCCTCATGATAGTCTTCATCATTTTCAATTCCCTCATGATAGTCTTCATTATTTTCAGTCCTCTCATGATAGTCTTCATCATTTTCAATCCTCTCATGTCAGTCTTCATCATTTTCAATCCTCTCATGATAGTTTTCATCATTTTTAATCCTCTCATGATAGTCTTCATCATTTTTAATCCTCTCAGGATAGTCTTCATCATTTTTAATCCTCTCATGATATTCTTCATCATTTTCAATCCCCTCATGATATTATTCATCATTTTAAATCCCCTCATGGTATTCTTCATCATTTCTAAATCTTGTCAGTCTATTCTTCATCATTTTCAATCCTCTCATGACATTTATCATCATTTTCAATCCTCTCATGACATTCTTCATCATTTTCAATCCCCTTATGATAGTCTTCATCATTTTCAATCCCCTCATAGTAGTCTTCATCATTTTCAATCCCCTCATGATAGTGTACATCATTTTCAATCCACTCATTATAGTCTTCATCATTTTCAATCCCCTCATGATAGTCTTCATCATTTTCAATCCTCTCATGATAGTCTTCATCATTTTCAATCCTCTCATGATAGTCTTCATCATTTTCAATCCTCTCATGATAGTCTTTATCATAGCTCTATCTAGGATATTGAGCACTTTTCTCCCGGACAACGCCGAGTACTTTGAAAATCAAGGAGGCCTCATGAGCACTACTGAAATAACTTAGGTATCCTCTCTCCTTCTGATCTGCGAAATAGTCCAAAGGGGAACAAAGATGGCGTTAAAATACTTTCCAAACCTATCACTACAGTAGCTCTATCTAGGACATTGAGCACTTTTCTCCCGGACAACGCCGAGTACTTTAATAATAAAGGAAGCCTCCTGAGGACTACTGAAATCACTTAGGTATCCTCTCTCCTACTGATCTGCGAAATAGTCCAAAGGGGAACGAATATGGCGTTAAAATATTATCCAAACCTATCACTACAGTAGCTCTATATAGGACATTGAGCACATTTTTTCCCGGACAACGCTGAGTACTTTGAAAATCAAAGAGGCCTCCTGGGGACTACTGAAATCACTTAGGTATCCTCCCTCCTTTTCATCTGCAAAATTGTCCAAAGGGGAACGAAGATGGCGTTAAAATATTTTCTAAACCTATCACTACAGTAGCTCTATCTAGGATATTGAGCACTTTTCTCCCGGACAACGCCGAGTACTTTAATAATAAAGGAAGCCTCCTGAGGACTACTGAAATCACTTAGGTATCCTCTCTCCTACTGATCTGCGAAATAGTCCAAAGGGGAACGAATATGGCGTTAAAATATTATCCAAACCTATCACTACAGTAGCTCTATATAAGACATTGAGCACTTTTTTTCCCGGTCAACGCCGAGTACTTTGAAAATCAAAGAGGCCTCCTAGGGGACTACTGAAATCACTTAGGTATCCTCCCTCCTTTTCATCTGCAAAATTGTCCAAAGGGGAACGAAGATGGCGTTAAAATATTTTCTAAACCTATCACTACAGTAGCTCTATCTAGGATATTGAGCACTTTTCTCCCGGACAACGCCGAGTACTTTGAAAATCGAGGAGGCTTCGTGAGCACTACTGAAATCACTTAGGTAACCTTTCTCCTACTGATTTGCGAAATAGTCCAATAGGGAACGAAGATGGCGTTAAAATATTTTCCAAACCTATCACTACATTAGCTCTATCTAGGATATTGAGCACTTTTCTCCCGGACAATGCCGAGTACTTTGATAATCCAGGAGGCCTCCTAGGGGACTACTGAAATCACTTAGGTATTCTCTCTCCTTCTGATCTGCGAAATAGTCCAAAGGGGAACAAAGATAGCGTTAAAATATTTTCCAAACCTATCACTACAGTAGCTCTATCTAGGATATTGAGCACTTTTCTCCCGGACAACGCCGAGTATTTCAAAATCAAAGAGGCCTCCCGAGAACTACTGAAATAACTCTTATCGATTACCCAATCCTTTTCAGCGTAGATACTGTTAAAATAGTATCCAAACCTATCACTACAGTAGCTCTATCTAGGACATTGAGCACTTTTTTCCCGGACAACGCCGAGTACTTTGAAAAACAAAGAGGCCTCCTGGGGACTACTGAAATCAGTTAGGTATCCTCCCTCTTTTTCAGCTGCAAAATTGTCCAAAGTAGAAACAAAGATGGCGTTAAAATATTTTCTAAACCTATCACTACAGTAGCTCTATCTAGGATATTGAGGACTTTTCTCCCGGACAACGCCGAGTACTTTGAAAATCGAGGAGGCTTTATGAGCACTCCTGAAATCCCTTAGGTATCCTCTCTCTTTCTGATCTGCGAAATAGTCTAAAGGGGAACGAAGATGGCGTTAAAATATTTTCCAAACCTATCACTACAGTAGCTCTATCTAGGACATTGAGCACTTTTCTCCCGGACAACGCCGAGTACTTTGATAATCAAGGAGGCCTCCTGGGGACTACGGAAATCACTTAGGTATCCTCTCTCCTTCTGATCTGCGAAATAGTCCAAAGGGGAACGAAGATGGCGTTAAAATATTTTCCAAAACTATCACTACAGTAGCTCTATCTAGGACATTGAGCACTTTTCTCCCGGACAACGCCGAGTACTTTGATAATCAAGGAGGCGTCCTGGAGACTACTGAAATCCCTTAGGTATCCTCTCTCCTTCAGATCTACGAAATAGTCCAAAGGAGAACGAAGATGGCGTTAAAATATTTTCCAAACCTATCACTACAGTAGCTCTATCTAGGATATGTAGCACTTTTCTCCCGGACAACGCCGAGTATTTCAAAATCAAAGAGGCCTCCTGAGCACTACTGAAATAACTCTTATCGATTCCTCATCTTTTTCAGCGTAGATGCTGTTTAAATATTATCCAAACCTATCACTACAGTAGCTCTATCTAGGACATTGAGCACTTTTTTCCCGGACAACGTCGAGTACTTTGAAAATCAAAGAGGCCTCCTGGGGACTACTGAAATCAGTTAGGTATCCTCCCTCCTTTTCATCTGCAAAATTGTCCAAAGGGGAACGAAGATGGCGTTAAAATATTTTCTAAACCTATCACTACAGTAGCTCTATCTAGTATATTGAGCCCTTTTCTCCCGGACAACGCCGAGTACTTTGAATATCGAGGAGGCTTTATGAGCACTCCTGAAATCCCTTAGGTATCCTCTCTCCTTCTGATCTGCGAAATAGTCCAAAAGAGGACGAAGATGGCGTTAAAATATTTTCCAAACCTATCACTACAGTAGCTCTATCTAGGACATTGAGCACTTTTCTCCCGGACAACGCCGAGTACTTTGATAATCAAGGAGGCCTCCTGGGGACTACTGAAATCACTTAGGTATCCTCTCTCCTTCTGATCTGCGAAATAGTCCAAAGGGGAACGAAGATAGCGTTAAAATATTTTCCAAACCTATCACTACAGTAGCTCTATCTAGGACATTGAGCACTTTTCTCCCGGACAACGCTGAGTACTTTGAAAATCGAGGACTTCATGAGCACTCCTGAAATCTCTTAGGTATCCTCTCTCCTTCTTATCTGCGAAATAGTCCAAAGGGGAACGAAGATGGCGTTAAAATATTTTCCAAACCAATCACTACAGTAGCTCTATCTATGACATTGAGCACTTTTCTTCCGGACAGCGCCGAGTACTTTGATTATCAAGGAGGTTTCCTGGGGACTACTGAAATCCCTTAGGTATCCTCTCTCCTTCTGATCTGCGAAATATTCCAAAGGGGAACGAAGATGGCGTTAAAATATTTTCCAAACCTATCACTACAGTAGCTCTATCTAGGATATTGAGCACTTTTCTCCCGGACAACGCCGAGTATTTCAAAATCAAAGAGGCCTCCTGAGCACTACTGAAATAACTCTTATCAATTACCCCATCCTTTTCAGCGTAGATGCTGTTAAAATATTATCCAAACCTATCACTACAGTAGCTCTATCTAGGACATTGAGCACTTTTTTCCCGGACAACGCCGAGTACTTTGAAAATCGAGGAGGCTTTATGAGCACTCCTGAAATCCCTTAGGTATCCTCTCTCCTTCTGATCTGCGAAATAGTCCAAAGGGGAACGAAGATGGCGTTAAAATATTTTCCAAACCTATCACTACAGTAGCTCTATCTAGGACATTGAGAACTTTTCTCCCGGACAACGCCGAGTACTTTGATAATCAAGGAGGCCTCCTGGGGACTACTGAAATCACTTCAGTATCCTGTCTCCTTCTGATCTGCAAAATAATCCAAAGGGGAACGAAGATGGCGTTAAAATATTTTCCAAACCTATCACTACAGTAGCTCTATCTAGGATATTGAGCACTTTTCTCCCGGACAACGCCGAGTATTTCAAAATCAAAGAGGTCTCCTTAGCACTACTGAAATAACTCTTATCGATTCCCCATCTTTTTCAGCGTAGATGCTGTTAAAATATTATCCAAACCTATCACTACAGTAGCTCTATCTAGGACATTGAGCACTTTTTTCCCGGACAACGCCGGGTACTTTGAAAATCAAAGAGGCCTCCTGGGGACTACTGAAATCAGTTAGGTATCCTCCCTCCTTTTCATCTGCAAAATTGTCCAAAGGGGAACGAAGATGGCGTTAAAATATTTTCCAAACCTATCACTACAGTAGCTCTATCTAAGACATTGAGCACTTTTCTCCCGGACAACGCCGAGTACTTTGATAATCAAGGAGGCTTTATGAGCACTCCTGAAATCCCTTAGGTATCCTCACTCCTTCTGATCTGCGAAATAGTCCAAAAGAGGACGAAGATGGCGTTAAAATATTTTCCAAACCTATCACTACAGTAGCTCTATCTAGGATATTGAGCACTTTTCTCCCGGACAACGCCGAGTACTTTGAAAATCGAGGAGGCTTCATGAGCACTCCTGAAATCCCTTAGGTATCCTCTCTCCTTCTGATCTGCGAAATAGTCCAAAGGGGAACAAAGATGGCGTTAAAATATTTTCCAAACCTATCACTACAGTAGCTCTATCTAGGACATTGAGCACTTTTCTCCCGGACAACGCCGAGTACTTTGAAAATCTAGGAGGCTTCATGAGCACTCCTGAAATCTCTTAGGTATCCTCTCTCCTTCTGATCTGCGAAATAGTCCAAAGGGGAACGAAGATGGCGTTAAAATATTTTCCAAACCTATCACTACAGTAGCTCTATCTAGGATATTGAGCACTTTTCTCCCGGACAACGCCGAGTATTTCAAAATCAAAGAGGCCTCCTGAGCATTACTGAAATAACTCTTATCGATTCCCCATCCTTTTCAGCGTAGATGCTGTTAAAATATTATCCAAACCTATCACTACAGTAGCTCTATCAAGGACATTGAGCACTTTTTTCCCGGACAACGCCGAGTACTTTGAAAATCGAGGAGACTTCATGAGCACTCCTGAAATCTCTTAGGTATCCTCTCTCCTTCTGATCTGCAAAATAGTCTAAAGGGGAACGAAGATGGCGTTAAAATATTTTCCAAACCTATCACTACAGTAGCTCTATCAAGGACATTGAGCACTTTTCTCCCGGACAACGCCGAGTACTTTGATAATCAAGGAGGCCTCCTGGGGACTACTGAAATCACTTCGATATCCTCCCTCCTTCTGATCTGCGAAATAATCCAAAGGTGAACGAAGATGGCGTTAAAATATTTTCCAAACCTATCACTACAGTAGCTCTATCTAGGATATTGAGTACTTTTCTCCCGGTCAACGCCGAGTACTTTGAAAATCGAGGAGGCTTCATGAACACCCATGAAATCCCTTAGGTATCCTCTCCCCATTCTTATCTGCGAAATAGTCCAAAGGGGAACGAAGATGGCGTTAAAATATTTTCCAAAACCTATCACTACAGTAGCTCTATCTAGGACATTGAGCACTTTTCTCCCGGACAACGCCGAGTACTTTGATAATCAAGGAGGCCTCCTGAGGACTACTGAAATCACTTAGGCATCCTCTCTCCTTCTGATCTGCGAAATAGTCCAAAGGGGAACGAAGATGGCGTTAAAATATTTTCCAAACCTATCACTACAGTAGCTCTATCTAGGATATTGAGCACTTTTCTCCCGGACAACGCCGAGTATTTCAAAATCAAAGAGGCCTCCTGAGCACTACTGAAATAACTCTTATCAATTACCCCATCCTTTTCAGCGTAGATGCTGTTAAAATATTATCCAAACCTATCACTACAGTAGCTCTATCTAGGACATTGAGCACTTTTCTCCCGGACAACGCCGAGTACTTTGAAAATCGAGGAGGCTTTATGAGCACTCCTGAAATCCCTTAGGTATCCTCTCTCTTTCTGATCTGCGAAATAGTCCAAAGGGGAACGAAGATGGCGTTAAAATATTTTCCAAACCTATCACTACAGTAGCTCTATCTAGGACATTGAGCACTTTTCTCCCGGACAACACCGAGTACTTTGATAATCAAGGAGGCCTCCTGGGGACTACTGAAATCACTTAGGTATCCTCTCTCCTTCTGATCTACGAAATAGTCCAAAGGCGAACGAAGATGGCGTTAAAATATTTTCCAAACCTATCACTACAGTAGCTCTATCTAGGATATGTAGCACTTTTCTCCCGGACAACGCCGAGTATTTCAAAATCAAAGAGGCCTCCTGAGCACTACGGAAATAACTCTTATCGATTCCCCATCTTTTTCAGCGTAGATGCTGTTTAAATATTATCCAAACCTATCAATACAGTAGCTCTATCTAGGACATTGAGCACTTTTTTCCCGGACAACGTCGAGTACTTTGAAAATCAAAGAGGCCGACTGGGGACTACTGAAATCAGTTAGGTATCCTCCCTCCTTTTCATCTGCAAAATTGTCCAAAGGGGAACGAAGATGGCGTTAAAATATTTTCTAAACCTATCACTACAGTAGCTCTATCTAGTATATTGAGCACTTTTCTCCCGGACAACGCCGAGTACTTTGAAAATCGAGGAGGCTTTAGGAGCACTCCTGAAATCCCTTAGGTATCCTCTCTCCTTCTGATCTGCGAAATAGTCCAAAAGAGGACGAAGATGGCGTTAAAATATTTTCCAAACCTATCACTACAGTAGCTCTATCTAGGACATTGAGCACTTTTCTCCCGGACAACGCCGAGTACTTTGATAATCAAGGAGGCCTCCTGGGGACTACTGAAATCACTTAGGTATCCTCGCTCCTTCTGATCTGCGAAATAGTCCAAAGGGGAACGAAGATAGCGTTAAAATATTTTCCAAACCTATCACTACAGTAGCTCTATCTAGGACATTGAGCACTTTTCTCCCGGACAACGCTGAGTACTTTGAAAATCGAGCACTTCATGAGCACTCCTGAAATCCCTTAGGTATCCTCTCTCCTTCTGATCTGCGAAATAGTCCAAAGGGGAACGAAGATGGCGTTAAAATATTTTCCAAACCTATCACTACAGTAGCTCTAATTATGACATTGAGCACTTTTCTTCCGGACAACGCCGAGTACTTTGATTATCAAGGAGGTTTCCTGGGGACTACTGAAATCACTTAGGTATCCTCTCTCCTTTGTATCTGCGAAATAGTCCAAAGGGGAACGATGATGGCGTTAAAATATTTTCCAAACCTATCACTACAGTAGCTCTATCTAGGATATTGAGCACTTTTCTCCCGGACAACGCCGAGTATTTAAAAATCAAAGAGGCCTCCTGAGCACTACTGAAATAACTCTTATCAATTACCCCATCCTTTTCAGCGTAGATGCTGTTAAAATATTATCCAAACCTATTACTACAGTAGCTCTATCTAGGACATTGAGCACTTTTCTCCCGGACCACGCCGAGTACTTTGAAAATCGAGGAGGCTTTATGAGCACTCCTGAAATCCCTTAGGTATCCTCTCTCTTTCTGATCTGCGAAATAGTCCAAAGGGGAACGAAGATGGCGTTAAAATATTTTCCAAACCTATCACTACAGTAGCTCTATCTAGGACATTGAGCACTTTTCTCCCGGACAACGCCGAGTACTTTGATAATCAAGGAGGCCTCCTGGGGACTACTGAAATCACTTCAGTATGCTCTCTCTTTCTGATCTGCGAAATAGTCTAAAGGGGAACGAAGATGGCGTTAAAATATTTTCCAAACCTATCACTACAGTAGCTCTATCTAGGATATTGAGCACTTTTCTCCCGGACAACGCCGAGTATTTCAAAATCAAAGAGGCCTCCTGAGCACTACTGAAATAACTCTTATCGATTCCCCATCTTTTTCAGCGTAGATGCTGTTAAAATATTATCCAAACCTATCACTACAGTAGCTCTATCTAGAACATTGAGCACTTTTCTCCCGGACAACGCCGAGTACTTTGAAAATCAAAGAGGCCTCGTGGAGACTACTGAAATCAGTTAGGTATCCTCCCTCCTTTTCATCTGCAAAATTGTCCAAAGGGGAACGAAGATGGCGTTAAAATATTTTCTAAACCTATCACTACAGTAGCTCTATCTAGTATATTGAGCACTTTTCTCCCGGACAACGCCGAGTACTTTGAAAATCGAGGAGGCTTTATGAGCACTCCTGAAATCCCTTAGGTATCCTCTCTCCTTCTGATCTACGAAATAGTCTAAAGGGGAACGAAGATGGCGTTAAAATATTTTCCAAACCTATCACTACAGTAGCTCTATCTAGGACATTGAGCACTTTTCTCCCGGACAACGCCGAGTACTTTGATAATCAAGGAGGCCTCCTGGGGACTACTGAAATCACTTAGGTATCCTGTCTCCTTCTGATCTGCGAAATAGTCCAAAGGGGAACGAAGATAGCGTTAAAATATTTTCCAAACCTATCACTACAGTAGCTTTATCTAGGACATTGAGCACTTTTCTCCCGGACAACGCTGAGTACTTTGAAAATCGAGGACTTCATGAGCACTTCTGAAATCCCTTAGGTATTCTCTCTCCTTCTGATCTGCGAAATAGTCCAAAGGGGAACGAAGATGGCGTTTAAATATTTTCCAAACCTATCACTACAGTAGCTCTATCTAGGACATTGAGCACTTTTCTCCCGGACAACGCCGAGTACTTTGATAATCAAGGAGGCCTCCTGGGGACTACTAAAATCACTTAGGTATCCTCTCTCCTTCTGATCTGCGAAATAGTCCAAAGGGGAACAGAGATAGCGTTAAAATATTTTCCAAACCTATCACTACAGTAGCTCTATCTAGGATATTGAGCACTTTTCTCCCGGAAAACGCCGAGTATTTCAAAATCAAAGTAGCCTCCAGAGCACTACTGAAATAACTCTTATCGATTCCCCATCCTTTTCAGCGTAGATGCTGTTAAAATATTATCCAAACCTATCACTACAGTAGCTCTATCTAGGACATTGAGCACTTTTTTCCCGGACAACGCCGAGTACATTGAAAATCAAAGAGGCCTCGTGGAGACTACTGAAATCAGTTAGGTATCCTCCCTCCTTTTCATCTGCAAAATTGTCCAAAGGGGAACGAAGATGGCGTTAAAATATTTTCTAAACCTATCACTACAGTAGCTCTATCTAGTATATTGAGCACTTTTCTCCCGGACAACGCCGAGTACTTTGAAAATCGAGGAGGCTTTATGAGCACTCCTGAAATCCCTTAGGTATCCTCTCTCCTTCTGATCTACGAAATAGTCTAAAGGGGAACGAAGATGGCGTTAAAATATTTTCCAAACCTATCACTACAGTAGCTCTATCTAGGACATTGAGCACTTTTCTCCGGGACAACGCCGAGTACTTTGATAATCAAGGAGGCCTCCTGGGGACTACTGAAATCACTTAGGTATCCTGTCTCCTTCTGATCTGCGAAATAGTCCAAAGGGGAACGAAGATAGCGTTAAAATATTTTCCAAACCTATCACTACAGTAGCTTTATCTAGGACATTGAGCACTTTTCTCCCGGACAACGCTGAGTACTTTGAAAATCGAGGACTTCATGAGCACTTCTGAAATCCCTTAGGTATTCTCTCTCCTTCTGATCTGCGAAATAGTCCAAAGGGGAACGAAGATGGCGTTTAAATATTTTCCAAACCTATCACTACAGTAGCTCTATCTAGGACATTGAGCACTTTTCTCCCGGACAACGCCGAGTACTTTGATAATCAAGGAGGCCTCCTGGGGACTACTAAAATCACTTAGGTATCCTCTCTCCTTCTGATCTGCGAAATAGTCCAAAGGGGAACAGAGATAGCGTTAAAATATTTTCGAAACCTATCACTACAGTAGCTCTATCTAGGATATTGAGCACTTTTCTCCCGGAAAACGCCGAGTATTTCAAAATCAAAGTAGCCTCCAGAGCACTACTGAAATAACTCTTATCGATTCCCCATCCTTTTCAGCGTAGATGCTGTTAAAATATTATCCAAACCTATCACTACAGTAGCTCTATCTAGGACATTGAGCACTTTTTTCCCGGACAACGCCGAGTACTTTGAAAATCAAAGAGGCCTCCTGGGGACTACTGAAATAACTTAGGTATCCTCCCTCATTTTCATCTGCAAAATTGTCCAAAGGGGAACGAAGATGGCGTTAAAATATGTTCTAAACCTATCACTACATTAGCTCTATCTAGGATATTGAGCACTTTTCTCCCAGACAACGCCGAGTACTTTGAAAATCGAGGAGGCTTCATGAGCACTCCTGAAATCCCTTAGGTATCCTCTCTCCTTCTGATCTGCGAAATAGTCCAAAGGAGAACGAAGATGGCGTTAAAATATTTTCCAAACCTATCACTACAGTAGCTCTATCTAGGATATTGAGCACTTTTCTCCCGGACAACGCCAAGTACTTTGAAAATCGAGGACTTCATGAGCACTCCTGAAATCCCTCAGGTATCCTCTCTCCTTCTGATCTGCGAAATAGTCCAAAGGGGAACGAAGATGGCGTTAAAATATTTTTCAAACCTATCACTACAGTAGCTCTATCTAGGACATTGAGCACTTTTCTCCCGGACAACGCCGAGTACTTTGATTATCAAGGAAGTTTCCTGGGGACTACTGAAATCACTTAGGTATCCTCTCTCCTTCTGATCTGCGAAATAGTCCAAAGGGGAACGAAGATGGCGTTAAAATATTTTCCAAACCTATCACTACAGTAGCTCTATCTAAGATATTGAGCACTTTTCTCCCGGACAACGCCGAGTATTTCAAAATCAAAGAGGCCTCCTGAGCACTACTGAAATAACTCTTATCGATTACCTCATCCTTTTCAGCGTAGATGCTGTTAAAATATTATCCAAACCTATCACTACAGTAGCTCTATCTAGGACATTGAGCACTTTTCTCCCGGACAACGCCGAGTACTTTGAAAATCGAGGAGGCTTTATGAGCACTCCTGAAATCCCTTAGGTATCCTATCTCTTTCTGATCTGCGAAATAGTCCAAAAGGGAACGAAGATGGCGTTAAAATATTTTCCAAACCTATCACTACAGTAGCTCTATCTAGGATATTGAGCACTTTTATCCCGGACAACGCCGAGTATTTCAAAATCAAAGAGGCCTCCTGAGCACTACTGAAATAACTCTTATCGATTACCCAATCCTTTTCAGCGTAGATACTGTTAAAATATTATCCAAACCTATCACTACAGTAGCTCTATCTAGGACATTGAGCACTTTTTTCCCGGACAACGCCGAGTACTTTGAAAATCAAAGAGGCCTCCTGGGGACTACTGAAATCAGTTAGGTATCCTCCCTCTTTTTCAGCTGCAAAATTGTCTAAAGGGGAACGAAGATGGCGTTAAAATATTTTCTAAACCTATCACTACAGTAGCTCTATCTAGGACATTGAGCACTTTTCTCCCGGACAACGCCGAGTACTTTGAAAATCGAGGAGGCTTCATGAGCACTCCTGAAATCCCTTAGGTATCCTCTTTCCTTCTGATCTGCGAAATAGTCCAAAGGGGAACGAAGATGGCGTTAAAATATTTTCCAAACCTATCACTACAGTAGCTCTATCTAGGACATTGAGCACTTTTCTCCCGGACAACGCCGAGTACTTTGATAATCAAGGAGGCCTCCTGGGGACTACTGAAATCAGTTAGGTATCCTCCCTCCTTTTCAGCTGCAAAATTGTCTAAAGGGGAACGAAGATGGCGTTAAAATATTTTCTAAACCTATCACTACAGTAGCTCTATCTAGGATATTGAGCACTTTTATCCCGGACAACGCCGAGTATTTCAAAATCAAAGAGGCCTCCTGAGCACTACTGAAATAACTCTTATCGATTACCCAATCCTTTTCAGCGTAGATACTGTTAAAATATTATCCAAACCTATCACTACAGTAGCTCTATCTAGGACATTGAGCACTTTTTTCCCGGACAACGCCGAGTACTTTGAAAATCAAAGAGGCCTCCTGGGGACTACTGAAATCAGTTCGGTATCCTCCCTCATTTTCAGCTGCAAAATTGTCTAAAGGGGAACGAAGATGGCGTTAAAATATTTTCTAAACCTATCACTACAGTAGCTCTATCTAGGATATTGAGCACTTTTCTCCCGGACAACGCCGAGTACTTTGAAAATCGAGGAGGCTTCATGAGCACTCCTGAAATCCCTTAGGTATCCTCTTTCCTTCTGATCTGCGAAATAGTCCAAAGGGGAACGAAGATGGCGTTAAAATATTTTCCAAACCTATCACTACAGTAGCTCTATCTAGGACATTGAGCACTTTTCTCCCGGACAACGCCGAGTACTTTGATAATCAAGGAGGCCTCCTGAGGAGGTAATTCATGGGATGAGCACATCATGACAACGGAACCGATACTATTCTACATCTACCCTTCTCAAAAAAGGAGGAGGTAATGCATGGGATCAGTGCATCATGACAACGGAACCGATACTACCCTACCTCTACACTTCTCAAAAAAGGAGGAGGTAATGCTCACACCGGCGAATACCGTAACCCCCCCAATTTGGCCTGAAAGGAGGAGGTAATTCCTATCATGATAACAGAACGGCCACAGGGAGGGAGGGGGGAGGAATATTAGCGTCTATTAATAATTAAGAAAGAAAGTGTGAGAGGGAAAAATGACAGAAAGGAAAACTGCCACTCTCTGACGTCATGATGACCTGATATAACCGGACACAATTTAGGGCAAGACCGGGTACATCCGGCAAGGGATTATGGGACAGGTGCGGATGTGATTGAGCAACCCTTGTTTCACTACACACTCTTAACGTAGGATTCCTATGTTGTTATTGATGCATCCGGACAGAAGTTATTGGATGATCTGATAGAACCGGACACAATTTAGGGCAAGACCGGGTACATCCGGCAAGGGATTATGGGATGTTTACAATGACTCTGCATTTTTATCGGATTAGTACATAAATACATTAGATTATTTCGAATTTAGTACATAATAACGTTGAAAAAGTCGTGGAAAATACGAAAAAACTGCTACCTTTTGTCGGAAAGTGGTCCGGTTGACTGTCAGTGAGTGAATCGTTATTTGCGATTTTGAGATATTATGATCCCAGGATATGTACGGTGCTGAAGATATACACTTTTTGACATGTCGCCGCTTAGTTTTTGAGGAGAAGCTTCACATACAGACATACATACATACAGACAACTGCCCTTTATATAAGAGACTAGCGGGGCTACCCGGCGTTGCTCGGGGTCATAAAAACATATATTTGAAGAAAGATCGTGTGTGTAACATCTTTATATTCAAACTTCTATGTCCGCCCCTCTCTCTATAGCCGTCTCTTTATCTGCTACCTTTCTCTTTCCTGGTCGCCCCATTTCGCCGCTACTTTCTAATTTTGCCTTTTGCAAAAGCTGTTTCTTCCCAACCATTTCTCCTATTGCCCAGGGTAATAGTATGACATATTCTATAAAAAGTAACACCTCTATCTGCGCCTTCTATATAGGTACTTATCTCCACCCCGGTGTTCATACTATATACGTATCTATCATCACCCCAGTGCACATACTATATACGTACCTATCGCCGCCCCGGTGCATATACTATTTAAGTACCTATCGCCGCCCCGTTGCGAATGCTAAATAGTTCCTATCGTTGCCCCGGTGTGAATGCTAAATACATACCTATTGCGCCCCGGTGTGCATGCTACATAAGTACCTATCGCTGCCCTAGTGCGAATACTAAAGACATACCAATTGCGCCCCGGTGTGCATGCTACATAAGTACCTATCGCTGCCCTAGTGCGAATAATTAATATGTACATATTGCCGCTTTGGTGTGAATGCTAAATACGTACCTATCGCCGGCCCAGTGCGAATGCTAAATACGTACCTATAGCCGCCCGAGTGCGAATGCTAAATACGTACCTATAGCCGCCCCAGTGCGAATGCTAAATACGTACCTATCACCACTACGGTGCGAATGCGAAATACATACCTTTCGCCGCCCCGGTGCGCGTGCAATATATGTACTGATCGCCGCCGCAGAGCGCATGCTATGTACGTACTTATTGCTGCCCATGTGTACATGCTATATACGTAGCTATCGCCACCCCTGAATTCTGAATACGTACCTATCGCCGCCCTGGTGTGGAAGCTAAATACATACATATCGCCGCCCCGGTGCGAATGCTAAATACATACCTATCGCCGCCCCGGTGTGAATTCTAAATACGTACCTATTGCTGCCCCGGTGTGAATTCTAAATACGTACCTATCGCTGCTCCGGTGTGAATGCTAAATACATACCTATCGCTGCTCCGGTGTGAATGCTAAATACATACCTATCGCCGCCCCGGCGTGAATGCTAAATACGTACCTATCGTCGCCCCGGTTTGAATTTTAAATATGTACCTTTCGCCGCCCAGTGTGAATTTTAAATATGTACCTATCGCCGCCCCGGTGCGCGTGCTACATATGAACCGATCGCTGCCTCAGTGCGCATGCTAAATACATACCTATCACTGCTCCGGTGTGCATACTATATACGTACTTATTACCGCCCATGTGCACATGCTATATAAGTACCTATCACCACTGCTGAATGCTAAATAAGTACCTATCGCCGCCCCGGTGTGGAAGCTAAATACGTACATATCGCCGCCCCTAAATTTGGGCAGACCCTAAAAAGTTCGGCCTGACCCCTAAAATTTTCCCCGACCCCTAAATCTCTCCAGCCCCCTAATTTTTCACTCTCCCCCAACCATGAGAAATATTTTGACTTCAAAACAAAAAAAAACAAAAAAATTTGGCCTGACCCCTAAAAAGTGCGTCCTGACCCCTAAAATTTTCCCCGACCCTTCAATCTCTCCAGCCCCCTAATTTTTCACTCTCCCCCAACCCTGAGAAATATTTTCAGTTCAAAACCAAAAAAAAGAAAAAAATTTGGCCTGACCCCTAAAAAGTTCGTCCTGACCCTTAAACTTTTCCCCGACCACTCAATCTCTCCAGCCCCCTAATTGTTCACTCTCCCCCAACCATGAGAAATATTTTGAGTTCAAAACCAAAAAAAACAAAAAAATTTGGCCTGACCCCTAAAAAGTTCCGCCTGACCCCTAAAATTTTCCCCGACCCCTAAATCTCTCTAGCCCCCTAATTTTTCACTCTCCCCCAACCATGAGAAATATTTTGACTTCAAAACAAAAAAAAAACAAAAAAAATTTGGCCTGACCCCTTAAAAATTTGGCCTGACCCCTAAAATTTTCCCCGACCCCTAAATCTCTCTAGCCCCCTAATTTTTCACTCTCCCACAACCATGAGATATATTTTGACTTCAAAACAAAAAAAAACAAAATAATTTGGCCTGACCCCTAAAAAGTTCGTCCTGACCCCTAAAATTTTCCCCGACCCCTAAATCTCTCCAGCCCCCTAATTTTTCACTCTCCTCCAACCATGAGAAATATTTTGACTTCAAAACAAAAACAAAAAAAAAATTTGGCCTGACCCCTAAAAAGTAAGTCCTGACCCCTAAAATTTTCCCAGACCCCTAAATCTCTCCAGCCCCCTAATTTTTCACTCTCCCCCAACCATGAGATATATTTTGACTTCAAAACAAAAAAAAACAAAAGAAAACAAAAAAATTTGGCCTGACCCCTAAAAAGTTCGTCCTGACCCCTAAAATTTTCCCCGACCCCTAAATCTCTCCAGCCCCCTAATTTTTCACTCTCCCCAACCCTGAGAAATATTTTGACTTCAAAACAAAAAAAAACAAAAAAATTTGGCCTGACCCCTAAAAAGTTCGTCCTGACCCCTAAAATTGTCCCCGACCCCAAAATCTCTCCAGCCCCCTAATTTTTCACTCTCCCCCAACCATGAGATATATTTTGACTTCAAAACAAAAAAAAACAAAAAAATTTTGCCTGACCCCTAAAAAGTTCGTCCTGACCCCTAAAATTTTCCCCGACCCCTAAATCTCTCCAGCCCCCTAATTTTTCACTCTCCCCCAACCATGATAAATATTTTGACTTCAAAACAAAAAAAAACCCAAAAAAAACAAAAAAATTTGGCCTGACCCCTAAAAAGTTCGTCATGACCCCTAAAATTTTCCCCGACCCCTAAATCTCTCTAGCCCCCTAATTTTTCACTCTCCCCCAACCCTGAGAAATATTTTGACTTCAAAACAAAAAAAAACAAAAAAATTTGGCCTGACCCCTAAAAAGTTCGTCCTGACCCCTAAAATTTTCCCCGACCCCTAAATCTCTCCAGCCCCCTAATTTTTCACTCTCCCCCAACCCTGAGAAATATTTTGACTTCAAAACAAAAAAAAACAAAAAAATTTGGCCTGACCCCTAAAAAGTTCGTCCTGACCCCTAAAATTTTCCCCGACCCCTAAATCTCTCCAGCCCCCTAATTTTTCACTCTCCCCCAAACTGAGAAATATTTTGACTTCAAAACAAAAAAAAACAAAAAAAAACAAAAAAATTTGGCCTGACCCCATAAAAGTTCGTCCTTACCCCTAAAATTTTCCCCGACCCCTAAATCTCTCCAGCCCCCTAATTTTTCACTCTCCTCCAACCCTGAGAAATATTTTGACTTCAAAACAAAAAAAAACAAAAAAATTTGGCCTGACCCCTAAAAAGTTCGTCCTGACCCCGTAAATTTTCCCCGACCCCTAAATCTCTCCAGCCCCCTAATTGTTCACTCTCCCCAACCCTGAGAAATATTTTGACTTCAAAAGAAAAAAAAACAAAAAAAAACAAAAAAATTTGGCCTGACCCCTAAAAAGGTCGTCCTGACCCCTAAAATTTTCCCCGACTCCTAAATCTCTCCAGCCCCCTTATGTTTCACTCTCCCCCAACCCTGAGAAATATTTTGACTTCAAAACAAAAAAAAACAAAAAAATTTGGCCTGACCCCTAAAAAGTACGCCTGACCCCTAAAATTTTCCCCGACCCCTAAATCTCTCCAGCCCCCTAATTGTTCACTCTCCCCCAACCATGAGATATATTTTGACTTCAAAACAAAAAAAAACAAAAAAATTCGGCCTGACCCCTAAAAAGTTCGTCCTGACCCCTAAAATTTTTCCCGACCCCTAAATCTCTCCAGCCCCTAATTTTTCACTCTCCTCCAACCATGAGAAATATTTTGACTTCAAAACAAAAAAAAACAAAAAAATTTGGCCTGACCCCTAAAAAGTTCGTCCTGACCCCTAAAATTTTCCCCGACCCCTAAATCTCTCCAGCCCCCTAATTTTTCACTCTCCCCAACCCTGAGAAATATTTTGACTTCAAAACAAAAAAAAACAAAGAAAAACAAAAAAATTTGGCCTGACCCCTAAAAAGTTCGTCCTGACCCCTAAAATTGTCCCCGACCCCAAAATCTCTCCAGCCCCCTAATTTTTCACTCTCCCCCAACCATGAGATATATTTTGACTTCAAAACAAAAAAAAACAAAAAAATTTGGCCTGACCCCTAAAAAGTTCGTCCTGACCCCTAAAATTTTCCCCGACCCCTAAATCTCTCCAGCCCCCTAATTTTTCACTCTCCCCCAACCATGATAAATATTTTAACTTCAAAACAAAAAAAAACAAAAAAATTTGGCCTGACCCCTAAAAAGTTCGTCATGACCCCTAAAATTTTCCCCGACCCCTAAATCTCTCTAGCCCCACTAATTTTTCACTCTCCCCCAACCCTGAGAAATATTTTGACTTCAAAACAAAAAAAAACTAAAAAATTTGGCCTGACCCCTAAAAAGTTCGTCCTGACCCCTAAAAAGTTCGTCCTGACCCCTAAAATTTTCCCCGACCCCTAAATCTCTCCAGCCCCCTAATTTTTCACTCTCCCCCAACCCTGAGAAATATTTTGACTTCAAAACAAAAAAAAACAAAAAATTTTGGCCGGACCCCTAAAAAGTTCGTCCTGACCCCTAAAATTTTCCCCGACCCCTAAATCTCTCTAGCCCCCTAATTTTTCACTCTCCCCCAACCCTGAGAAATATTTTGACTTCAAAACAAAAAAAAACAAAAAAATTTGGCCTGACCCCTAAAAAGTTCGTCCTGACCCCTAAAATTTTCCCCGACCCCTAAATCTCTCCAGCCCCCTAATTTTTCACTCTCCCCCAACCATGAGATATATTTTGACTTCAAAACAAAAAAAAACAAAAAAATTTGGCCTGACCCCTAAAAAGTGCGTCCTGACCCCTAAAATTTTCCCCGACCCTTCAATCTCTCCAGCCCCCTAATTTTTCCCTCTCCCCCAACCCTGAGAAATATTTTCAGTTCAAAACCAAAAAAAAGAAAAAAATTTGGCCTGACCCCTAAAAAGTTCGTCCTGACCCTTAAACTTTTCCCCGACCACTCAATCTCTCCAGCCCCCTAATTGTTCACTCTCCCCCAACCATGAGAAATATTTTGAGTTCAAAACCAAAAAAAACAAAAAAATTTGGCCTGACCCCTAAAAAGTTCCGCCTGACCCCTAAAATTTTCCCCGACCCCTAAATCTCTCTAGCCCCCTAATTTTTCACTCTCCCCCAACCATGAGAAATATTTTGACTTCAAAACAAAAAAAAAACAAAAAAAATTTGGCCTGACCCCTTAAAAGTTCGTCCTGACCCCTAAAATTTTCCCCGACCCCTAAATCTCTCTAGCCCCCTAATTTTTCACTCTCCCACAACCATGAGATATATTTTGACTTCAAAACAAAAAAAAACAAAATAATTTGGCCTGACCCCTAAAAAGTTCGTCCTGACCCCTAAAATTTTCCCCGACCCCTAAATCTCTCCAGCCCCCTAATTTTTCACTCTCCTCCAACCACGAGAAATATTTTGACTTCAAAACAAAAACAAAACAAAAATTTGGCCTGACCCCTAAAAAGTAAGTCCTGACCCCTAAAATTTTCCCAGACCCCTAAATCTCTCCAGCCCCCTAATTTTTCACTCTCCCCCAACCATGAGATATATTTTGACTTCAAAACAAAAAAAAACAAAAGAAAACAAAAAAATTTGGCCTGACCCCTAAAAAGTTCGTCCTGACCCCTAAAATTTTCCCCGACACCTAACTCTCTCCAGCCCCATAATTTTTCACTCTCCCCCAAACTGAGAAATATTTTGACTTCAAAACAAAAAAAAACAAAAAAAAACAAAAAAATTTGGCCTGACCCCATAAAAGTTCGTCCTTACCCCTAAAATTTTCCCCGACCCCTAAATCTCTCCAGCCCCCTAATTTTTCACTCTCCTCCAACCCTGAGAAATATTTTGACTTCAAAACAAAAAAAAACAAAAAAATTTGGCCTGACCCCTAAAAAGTTCGTCCTGACCCCGTAAATTTTCCCCGACCCCTAAATCTCTCCAGCCCCCTAATTGTTCACTCTCCCCAACCCTGAGAAATATTTTGACTTCAAAACAAAAAAAAACAAAAAAAAACAAAAAAATTTGGCCTGACCCCTAAAAAGGTCGTCCTGACCCCTAAAATTTTCCCCGACTCCTAAATCTCTCCAGCCCCCTTATGTTTCACTCTCCCCCAACCCTGAGAAATATTTTGACTTCAAAACAAAAAAAAACAAAAAAATTTGGCCTGACCCCTAAAAAGTACGCCTGACCCCTAAAATTTTCCCCGACCCCTAAATCTCTCCAGCCCCCTAATTGTTCACTCTCCCCCAACCATGAGATATATTTTGACTTCAAAACAAAAAAAAACAAAAAAATTCGGCCTGACCCCTAAAAAGTTCGTCCTGACCCCTAAAATTTTTCCCGACCCCTAAATCTCTCCAGCCCCTAATTTTTCACTCTCCTCCAACCATGAGAAATATTTTGACTTCAAAACAAAAAAAAACAAAAAAATTTGGCCTGACCCCTAAAAAGTTCGTCCTGACCCCTAAAATTTTCCCCGACCCCTAAATCTCTCCAGCCCCCTAATTTTTCACTCTCCCCAACCCTGAGAAATATTTTGACTTCAAAACAAAAAAAAACAAAGAAAAACAAAAAAATTTGGCCTGACCCCTAAAAAGTTCGTCCTGACCCCTAAAATTGTCCCCGACCCCAAAATCTCTCCAGCCCCCTAATTTTTCACTCTCCCCCAACCATGAGATATATTTTGACTTCAAAACAAAAAAAAACAAAAAAATTTTGCCTGACCCCTAAAAAGTTCGTCCTGACCCCTAAAATTTTCCCCGACCCCTAAATCTCTCCAGCCCCCTAATTTTTCACTCTCCCCCAACCATGATAAATATTTTAACTTCAAAACAAAAAAAAACAAAAAAATTTGGCCTGACCCCTAAAAAGTTCGTCATGACCCCTAAAATTTTCCCCGACCCCTAAATCTCTCTAGCCCCACTAATTTTTCACTCTCCCCCAACCCTGAGAAATATTTTGACTTCAAAACAAAAAAAAACTAAAAAATTTGGCCTGACCCCTAAAAAGTTCGTCCTGACCCCTAAAAAGTTCGTCCTGACCCCTAAAATTTTCCCCGAC
This sequence comes from Sepiola atlantica, assembly GCA_963556195.1. Classification (NCBI taxonomy): domain Eukaryota; kingdom Metazoa; phylum Mollusca; class Cephalopoda; order Sepiida; family Sepiolidae; genus Sepiola; species Sepiola atlantica. Next base: position 60,802,022 of record OY744518.1, on the reverse strand, counting down.
CCCTAAATCTCTCCAGCCCCCTAATTTTTCACTCTCCCCCAACCCTGAGAAATATTTTGACTTCAAAACAAAAAAAAAACAAAAAAATTTGGCCTGACCCCTAAAAAGTTCGTCCTGACCCCTAAAATTTTCCCCGACCCCTAAATCTCTCCAGCCCCCTAATTTTTCACTCTCCCCCAACCATGAGATATATTTTGACTTCAAAACAAAAAAAACAAAAAAATTTGGCCTGACCCCTAAAAAGTTCGTCCTGACCCCTAAAATTTTCCCCGACCCCTAAATCTCTCCAGCCCCCTAATTTTTCACTCTCCTCCAACCATGAGAAATAATTTGACTTCAAAACAAAAAAAAACAAAAAAATTTGGCCTGACCCCTAAAAAGTTCGTCCTGACCCCTAAAATTTTCCCCGACCCCTAAATCTCTCCAGCCCCCTAATTTTTCACTCTCCTCCAACCATGAGAAATAATTTGACTTCAAAACAAAAAAAAACAAAAAAATTTGGCCTGACCCCTAAAAAGTTCGTCCTGACCCCTAAAATTTTCCCCGACCCCAAAATCTCTCCAGCCCCCTAATTTTTCACTCTCCCCCAACCATGAGAAATATTTTCAGTTCAAAACCAAAAAAAAGAAAAAAATTTGGCCTGACCCCTAAAAAGTTCGTCCTGACCCCTAAAATTTTCCTGATACGACCCTACCTCTACACTTCTCAAAAAAGGAGGAGATAATGCATGGGATGAGTGCATCATGACAACGGACCCGATACGACCCTACCTCAACACTTCTCAAAAAAGGAGATAATGCATGGGAATAGTGCATCATGACAACGGAACCGATACGACCCTTCCTCAACAGTTCTAAAAAAAGGAGGAGATAATGCATGGGATGAGGGCACTATGACAACGAAACCGATACTACCTCAACACTTCTCAAAAAAGGAGGAGATAATGCATGGGATGAGTGCATCATGACAACGGAACTGATACGACCCTACCTCTACACTTCTCAAAAAAGGCGGAGATAATGCATGGGATGAGGGCACTATGACAACGAAACCGATACTACCTCAACACTTCTCAAAAAAGGAGGAGATAATGCATGGGATGAGTGCATCATGACAACGGAACCGATACGACCCTACCTCTACACTTCTCAAAAAAGGAGGAGATAATGCATGGGATGAGGGCATCATGACAACGAAACCGACCCTACCTCAACACTTCTCAAAAAAGGAGGAGATAATGCATGGGATGAGTGCATCATGACAACGGAACCGATACGACCCTACCTCAACACTTCTCAAAAAAGGAGGAGATAATGCATGGGATGAGTGCATCATGACAACGGAACCGATACGACCCTACCTCAACACTTCTCAAAAAAGGAGGAGATAATGCATGGGATGAGTGCATCATGACAACGGAACCGATACTACCCTACCTCAACACTTCTCAAAAAAGGAGGAGATCATGCATGGGAATAGTGCATCATGACAACGGAACCGATACGACCCTACCTCAACACTTCTAAAAAAAGGAGGAGATCATGCATGGGATGAGTGCATCATGACAACGGAACCGATACGACCCTACCTCAACACTTCTCAAAAAAGGAGGAGATAATGCATGGGATGAGTGCATCATGACAACGGAACCGATACTACCCTACCTCAACACTTCTCAAAAAAGGAGGAGATCATGCATGGGAATAGTGCATCATGACAACGGAACCGATACGACCCTACCTCAACACTTCTCAAAAAAGGAGGAGATCATGCATGGGAATAGTGCATCATGACAACGGAACCGATACGACCCTACCTCAACACTTCTAAAAAAAGGAGATAATGCATGGGATGAGGGCATCATGACAACGGAACCGATACGACCCTACCTCAACATTTCTCAAAAAAGGAGGAGATAATGCATGGGATCAGTGCATCATGACAACGGAACCGATACTACCCTACCTCAACACTTCTCAAGAAAGGAGGAGGTAATGCACACCGGCGAATACCGTAACCCCCCCCCCCCCAATTTGGCCTGAAAGGAGGAGGTAATTCCTATCATGATAACAGAACAGCCACAGGGAGGGAGGGGGGAAATATTAGCGTCTATTAATAATTATGAAAGAAAGTGTGTGAGGGAAAAAAAACTGCCACTCTCTGACGTCATGATGACCTGATATAACCGGACACAATTTAGAGCAAGACCGGGTACATCCGGCAAGGGATTATGGGACAGGTGCGGATGTGATTGAGCAACCCTTGTTTCACTACACACTCTTAACGTAGGATTCCTATGTTGTTATTGATGCAACCGGACAGAAGTTATTGGATGATCTGATAGAACCGGACACAATTTAGGGCAAGACCGGGTACATCCGGCAAGGGATTATGGGATGTTTACAATGACTTTGCATTTTTATCGGATTAGTACATAAATACATTAGATTATTTCGAATTCACTACATATTAACGTGTAAAATGTCGTGGAAAATACGAAAAAACTGCTACCTTTTGTCGGAAAGTGGTCCGGTTGACTGTCAGCGAGTGAATCGTTATTTGCGATTGTGAGATATTATGATCCCAGGATATGTACGGTGCTGAAGATATAAACTTTTTGACATGTCGCCGCTTAGTTTTTGAGGAGAAGCTTCACATACAGACATACATACATACATACATACATATAGACAACTGCCCTTTATATAAGAGACTAGCGGGGCTACCCGGCGTTGCTCGGGGTCATAAAAACATAATTGAAGAAAAATTGCGTGTGTAACATCTTTATATTAAAACTTCTATTTCTCTCCTTCTCTCTCTATAGCTGTCTCTTTATCTTTCTACTTTTCTCTACCCTGGTCGCTACTTTTAAATTTTGCCTTTTGCGAAAGCTGTTTCTTCCCCACCATTTCATCCTACGTTTCACAGGGCAATAGTATGACTTATTTCTATAAAAAGTACCACCACTGTCTGCGCCTTCTATATAGGTACTTATAACCGCCCCGGTGTTCATACTATATATTTTGAATCCCCTCATGATATCCTTCATCATTTTAACTCCCCTCGTTGTATTCATCATTTTCGATCTCCTCATACTATTAATCATTTTCAATCCCCTCATAATATTCTTCATCATTTTCAATCTCCTCATACTATTAATCATTTTCAATCCCCTCATAATATTCTTCATCATTTTCAATCCTCTCGTAATATTCCTCATCATTTTCAATCCGCTCATGATATTCTTAATAATTTTCAATCCTCTCATGATATTCTTCATTTTTTCAATCCTCTCATGATATTCTTCATTATTTTCAATCCCCTCATGATATTCTTCATCATTTTCAATCCCCTCATGATATTCTTCATCATTTTCAATCCTCTCATGGTATATTTCATCATTTTCGATCCCCTCATGATAGTCTTCATCATTTTTAATCCTCTCATGAGAGTCTTCATCATTTTTAATCCTCTCATGATAGTCTTCATCATTTTCAAACCTCTCATGATAGTCTTCATCATTTTCAATCCTCTCATGATATGCTTCATCATTTTCAATCCCCTCATGATATTATTCATCATTTTAAATCCCCTCATGGTATTCTTCATCATTTCCAATCCTGTCAGTCTATTCTTCATCATTTTAAATCCTCTCATGACATTCTTCATCATTTTCAATCCTCTCATGACATTCTTCATCATTTTCAATCCCCTTATGATAGTCTTCATCATTTTCAATCCCCTCATGATAGTCTTCATCATTTTCAATCCCCTCATGAGAGTGTACATCATTTTCAATCCCCTCATTATAGTCTTCATCATTTTCAATCCCCTCATGATAGCCTTCATCATTTTCAATCCTCTCTTGATAGTCTTCATCATTTTCAATCCTCTCATGATAGTCTTTATCATAGCTCTATCTATGATGTTGAGCACTTTTCTCCCGGACAACGCTGAGTACTTTAATAATAAAGGAGGCCTCCTGAGGACTACTGAAATCACTTAGGTATCCTCTCTCCTACTGATCTGCGAAATAGTCCAAAGAGGAACGAATATGGCATTAAAATATTATCCAAACCTATCACTATAGTAGCTCTATCTAGGATATTGAGCACTTTTCTCCCGGACAACGCGGAGTATTTCAAAATCAAAGAGGCCTCCTGAGCACTACTGAAATAACTCTTATCGATTCCCCATCATTTTCAGCGTAGATGCTGTTAAAATATTATCCAAACCTATCACTACAGTAGCTCTATCTAGGACATTGAGCACTTTTTTCCCGGACAACGCCGAGTACTTTGAAAATCAAAGAGGCCTCCTGGGGACTACTGAAATCACTTAGGTATCCTCCCTCCTTTTCATCTGCAAAATTGTCCAAAGGTGAACGAAAATGGCGTTAAAATATGTTCTAAACCTATCACTACAGTAGCTCTATCTTGGATATTGAGCACTTTTCTCCCGGATAACGCCGAGTACTTTGAAAATCGAGGAGGCTTCATGAGCACTCCTGAAAACCCTTAGGTATCCTCTCTCCTTCTGATCTGCGAAATAGTCCAAAGAGGGAACGAAGATGGCGTTAAAATATTTTCCAAACTTATCACTACAGTAGCTCTATCTAGGACATTGAGCACTTTTATCCCGGACAATGCACAGTACTTTGATAATCAAGGAGGCCTCCTGGGGACTACTGAAATCACTTAGGTATCCTCTCTTCTTCTGATCTGCGAAATAGTCCAAAGGGGAACGAAGATTGCGTTAAAATATTTTCCAAACCTATCACTACAGTAGCTCTATCTAGGATATTGAGAACTTTTCTCCCGGACAACGCCGAGTATTTAAAAATCAAAGAGGCCTCCTGGGGACTACTGAAATAACTCTTATCCATTCCCCCATCCTTTTCAGCGTAGATGCTGTTAAAATATTATCCAAACCTATCACTACAGAAGCTCTATCTAGGACATTGAGCACTTTTTTCCCGGACAACGCCAGGTACTTTGAAAATCAAAGATGCCTCCTGGGGACTACTGAAATCAGTTAGGTATCCTCCCTCCTTTTCAGCTGCAAAATTGTCCAAAGGGGAACGAAGATGGCGTTAAAATATTTTCTAAACCTATCACTACAGTAGCTCTATCTATGATATTGAGCACTTTTCTCCCGGACAACGCCGAGTACTTTGAAAATCGAGGAGGCTTAATGAGCACTCCTGAAATCCCTTAGGTATCCTCTCTCCTTCTGATCTGCGAAATAGTCCAAAGGGGAACGAAGATGCTGTTAAAATATTATCCAAACCTATCACTACAGTAGCTCTATCTAGGACATTGAGCACTTTTCTCCCGGACAATGCCGAGTACTTTGAAAATCGAGGAGGCTTCATGAACCCACATGAACTTCCTTAGGTATCCTCCCTCTTTCTGATCTGCGAAATAGTCCAAAGGGGAACGAAGATGGCGTTAAAATATTATCCAAACCTATCACTACAGTAGCTCTATCTAGGACATTTGGCACTTTTCTCCCGGACAACGCCGAGTATTTAAAAATCAAAGAGGCCTCCTGAGCACAACTAAAATAACACTTATCGATTACCCCATCCTTTTCAGCGTAGATGCTGTAAAAATATAATCCAAACCTATCACTACAGTAGCTCTATCTAGGACATTGAGCACTTTTCTCCCGGACAACGCCGAGTACTTTAAAAATCGAGGAGGCTTCATGAGCACTCCTGAAATCACTTAGGTATCCTCTCCTCTTCTGATCTGCGAAATAGTCCAAAGGGGAACGAAGATGGCGTTAAAATATTTTCCAAACCTATCACTACAGTAGCTCTATCTAGGATATTGAGCACTTTTCTCCCGGACAACGCCGAGTATTTCAAAATCAAAGAGGCCTCCTGGGGACTACTGAAAAAACTCTTATCCATTCCCCCATCCTTTTCAGCGTAGATGCTGTTAAAATATTATCCAAACCTATCACTACAGTAGCTCTATCTAGGACATTGAGCACTTTTTTTCCGGACAACGCCGAGTACTTTGAAAATCAAAGAGGCTTCCTGGGGACTACTGAAATCAGGTATCCTCCTACCTTTTCATCTGCAAAATTGTCCAAAGGGAAACGAAGATGGCGTTTAAATATTTTCTAAACCTATCACTACAGTAGCTCTATCTAGGATATTGAGCACTTTTCTCCCGGACAACGCCGAGTACTTTGAACATCGAGGAGGCTTCATGAGCACTCCTGAAATCACTTAGGTATCCTCTCTCCTTCTGATCTGCGAAATAGTCCAAAGGGGAACGAAGATGGCGTTAAAATATTTTCCAAACCTATCACTACAGTAGCTCTATCTAGGACATTGAGCACTTTTCTCCCGGACAACGCCGAGTTCTTTGATAATCAAAGAGGCGTCCTGGGGACTACTGAAATCACTGAGGTATCCTCTCTCCTTCTGATCTGCGAAATAGTCCAAAGGGGAACGAAGATGGCATTAAAATATTTTCCAAACCTATCACTACAGTAGCTCTATCTAGGATATTGAGCACTTGTCTCCCGGACAACGCCGAGTATTTCAAAATCAAAGAGGCCTCCTGGGGACTACTGAAATAACTCTTATCCATTCCCCCATCCGTTTCAGCGTAGATGCTGTTAAAATATTATCCAAACCTTTCATTACAGTAGCTCTATCTAGGACATTGAACACTTTTTTCCCGGACAACGCCGAGTACTTTGAAAATCAAAGAGGCCTCCTGGGGACTACTGAAATCAGGTATCCTCCTTCCTTTTCATTTGCAAAATTGTCCAAAGGGGAACGAAGATTGCGTTTAAATATTTTCTAAACCTATCACTACAGTAGCTCTATCTAGGATATTGAGAACTTTTCTCCCGGACAACGCCGAGTACTTTAAAAATCAAGGAGGCTTCATGAGCACTCCTGAAATCACTTAGGTATCCTCTCTCCATCTGATCTGCGAAATAGTCCAAAGGGGAACGAAGATGGCGTTAAAATATTTTCCAAACCCATCATTACAGTAGCTCTATCTAGGACATTGAGCACTTTTCTCCCGGACAACGCTGAGTACTTGTATAATCAAGGAGGCCTCCTAGGGACTACTGAAATCACTTACGTATCCTCTCTCCTTCTGATCTGCGAAATAGTCCAAAGGGGAACGAAGATGGCGTTAAAATATTTTTCAAACCTATCACTACAGTAGCTCTATCTAGGATATTGAGCACTTTTCTCCCAGACAACGCCGAGTAGTTCAAACTCAAAGAGGCCTCCTGAGCACTACTGAAATAACTCTTATCGATTACCCCATAATTTTCAGTGTAGATGCTGTTAAAATATTATCCAAACCTATCACTACAGTTGCTCTATCTAGGACATTGAGCACTTTTCTCCCGGACAACGCCGAGTACTTTGAAAATCGAGGAGGCGTTATGAGCACTCCTGAAATCCCTTAGGTATTCTCTCTCCTTCTGATCTGCGAAATAGTCTAAAGGGGAACGAAGATGGCGTTAAAATATTTTGCAAACCTATCACTACAGTAGCTCTATCTAGGACATTGAGCACTTTTCTCCCGGACAACGCCGAGTACTTTGATAATCAAGGAGGCCTCCTGGGGACTTCTGAAATCCCTTAGGTGACCTCTCTCCTTCTGATCTGCGAAATAATCTAGAGGGGAACGAAGATGGCGTTAAAATATTTTCTAAACCTATCACTACAGTAGCTCTATCTAGGATATTGAGCACTTTTCTCCCGGACAACGCCGAGTACTTTGAAAATTGAGGAGGCTTCATGAGCACTCCTGAAATCCCTTAGGTATCCTCTCTCCTTCTGATCTGCGAAATAGTCCAAAGGGGAACGAAGATGGCGTTCAAATATTTTCCAAACCTATCACTACAGTAGCTTTATCTAGGACATTGAGCACTTTTCTCCCGGACAACGCCGAGTACTTTGATAATCAAGGAGGCCTCCTGGGCACTACTGAAATAACTTAGGTATCCTCTCTTCTTTCTGATCTGCGAAATAGTCCAAAGGGGAACGAAGATGGCGTTAAAATATTTTCCAAACCTATCACTACGGTAGCTCTATCTAGGATATTGGGCACTTTTCTCCCGGACAACGCCGAGTATTTCAAAATCAAAGAGGCCTCCTGAGCACAACTGACATAACTCTTATCGATTACCCCATACTTTTCAGCGTAGATACTGTTAAAATATTATCCAAACCTATCACTACAGTAGCTCTATCTAGGACATTGAGCACTTTTTTCCCGGACAACGCCGAGTTCTTTGAAAATCAAAGAGGCCTCCTGGGGACTACTGAAATCCGTTAGGTATCCTCCCTACTTTTCAGCTGCAAAATTGTCCAAAGGGGAACGAAGATGGCATTAAAATATTTTCTAAACCTATCACAACAGTAGCTCTATCTAGGATATTGAGCACTTTTTCCCGGACAACGCCGAGTACTTTGAAAATCGAGGAGGCTTTATAAGCACTACTGAAATCCCTTAGGTATCCTCTCTCCTTCTGATCTGCGAAATAGTCCAAAGGTGAACGAAGATGGCGTTAAAATATTTTCCAATCCTATCACTACAGTAGCTCTATCTAGGATATTCAGCACTTTTCTCACGGACAACGCCGAGTATTTCAAAATCAAAGAGGCCTCCTGGGGACTACTGAAATAACTCTTATCCATTCCCCCATCCTTTTCAGAGTAGATGCTGTTAAAATATTATCCAAACCTATCACTACAGTAGCTCTATCTATGATATTGAGCACTTTTTTCCCGGACAACGCCGAGAACTTTGAAAATCAAAGAGGCTTCCTGGGGACTACTGAAATCAGTTAGGTATCCTCCTTCCTTTTTATCTGCAAAATTGTCCAAAGGGGAACGAAGATGGCGTCAAAATATTTTCTAAACCTATAACTACAGTAGCTCTATCTAGGATATTGAGCACTTTTCTCCCGGACAACGCCGATTATTTCAAAATCAAAGAGGCCTCCTGAGCACTACTGAAATAACTCTTATCGATTACCCCATCCTTTTTAGCGTAGATGCTGTTAAAATATTATCCAAACCTATCACTACAGTAGCTCTATCTAGGACATTGAGCACTTTTCTCCCGGACAACGCCGAGTACTTTGAAAATCGAGGAGGCTTTATGAGCACTTTTGAAATCCCTTAGGTATCCACTCTCCTTCTGATCTGCGAAATAGTCCAAAGGTGAACGAAGATGGCGTTAAAATATTTTCCAAAACCTATCACTACAGTAGCTCTATCTAGGATATTGAGCACTTTTCTCCCGGACAACGCCGAGTACTTTGATAATCAAGGAGGCCTCCTGGGGACTACTGAAATCCCTTAGGTATCCTCTCTCCTTCTGATCTGCGAAATAATCCAAAGAGGAACGAAGATGGCGTTAAAATATTTTCCAAACCTATCACTACAGTAGCTCTATCTAGGATATTGAGCACTTTTCTCCCGGACAACGCCGAGTACTTTGAAAATCGAGGAGGCTTTATGAACACCCATGAAATCCCATAGGTATCCTCTCTCATTCTTATCTGCGAAATAGTCCAAAGGGGAACGAAGATGGCGTTAAAATATTTTCCAAAACCTATCACTACAGTAGCTCTATCTAGGACATTGAGCACTTTTCTCCCGGACAACCCCGAGTACTTTGATAATCAAGGAGGCCTCCTGGGCACTACTGAAATCACTTAGGTATCCTCTCTTCTTTCTGATCTGCGAAATAGTCCAAAGGGGAACGAAGATGGCGTTAAAATATTTTCCAAACCTATCACTACAGTAGCTCTATCTAGGATATTGGGCACTTTTCTCCCGGACAACGCCGAGTATTTCAAAATCAAAGAGGCCTCCTGAGCACAACTGACATAACTCTTATCGATTACCCCATACTTTTCAGCGTAGATACTGTTAAAATATTATCCAAACCTATCACTACAGTAGCTCTATCTAGGACATTGAGCACTTTTTTCCCGGACAACGCCGAGTTCTTTGAAAATCAAAGAGGCCTCCTGGGGACTACTGAAATCCGTTAGGTATCCTCCCTACTTTTCAGCTGCAAAATTGTCCAAAGGGGAACGAAGATGGCATTAAAATATTTTCTAAACCTATCACTACAGTAGCTCTATCTAGGATATTGAGCACTTTTCTCCCGGACAACGCCGAGTACTTTGAACATCGAGGAGGCTTCATGAGCACTCCTGAAATCACTTAGGTATCCTCTCTCCTTCTGATCTGCGAAATAGTCCAAAGGGGAACGAAGATGGCGTTAAAATATTTTCCAAACCTATCACTACAGTAGCTCTATCTAGGACATTGAGCACTTTTCTCCCGGACAACGCCGAGTTCTTTGATAATCAAGGAGGCGTCCTGGGGACTACTGAAATCACTGAGGTATCCTCTCTCCTTCTGATCTGCGAAATAGTCCAAAGGGGAACGAAGATGGCGTTAAAATATTTTCCAAACCTATCACTACAGTAGCTCTATCTAGGATATTTAGCACTTGTCTCCCGGACAACGCCGAGTATTTCAAAATCAAAGAGGCCTACTGGGGACTACTGAAATAACTCTTATCCATTCCCCCATCCGTTTCAGCGTAGATGCTGTTAAAATATTATCCAAACCTATCATTACAGTAGCTCTATCTAGGACATTGAGCACTTTTTTCCCGGACAACGCCGAGTACTTTGAAAATCAAAGAGGCCTCCTGGGGACTACTGAAATCAGGTATCCTCCTTCCTTTTCATTTGCAACATTGTCCAAAGGGGAACGAAGATGGCGTTTAAATATTTTCTAAACCTATCACTACAGTAGCTCTATCTAGGATATTGAGAACTTTTCTCCCGGACAACGCCGAGTACTTTAAAAATCAAGGAGGCTTCATGAGCACTCCTGAAATCACTTAGGTATCCTCTCTCCATCTGATCTGCGAAATAGTCCAAAGGGGAACGAAGATGGCGTTAAAATATTTTCCAAACCCATCACTACAGTAGCTCTATCTAGGACATTGAGCACTTTTCTCCCGGACAACGCTGAGTATTTCAAACTCAAAGAGGCCTCCTGAGCACTACTGAAATAACTCTTATCGATTACCCCATAATTTTCAGTGTAGATGCTGTTAAAATATTATCCAAACCTATCACTACAGTAGCTCTATCTAGGACATTGAGCACTTTTCTCCCGGACAACGCCGAGTACTTTGATAATCAAGGAGGCCTCCTGGGGACTTCTGAAATCCCTTAGGTGACCTCTCTCCTTCTGATCTGCGAAATTATGTAGAGGGGAACGAAGATGGCGTTAAAATATTTTCTAAACCTATCACTATAGTAGCTCTATCTAGAATATTGAGCACTTTTCTCCCGGACAACGCCGAGTACTTTGAAAATCGAGGAGGCTTCATGAACACCTCTGAAATCCCTTAGGTATCCTCTCTCCTTCTGATCTGCGAAATAGTCCAAAGGGGAATGAAGATGGCGTTAAAATATTTTCCAAAACCTATCACTACAGTAGCTCTATCTAGGACATTGAGCACTTTTCTCCCGGACAACGCCGAGTACTTTGATAACTAAGGAGGCCTCCTAGGGACTACTGAAATCACTTAGGTATCTTCTCTCTTTCTGATCTGCGAAATAGTCCAAAGGGGAACGAAGATGGCGTTAAAATATTTTCCAAACCTATCACTACAGTAGCTCTATCTAGGATATTGAGCACTTTTCTCCCGGACAACGCCGAGTACTTTGAAAATCGAGGAGGCTGTATAAGCACTCCTGAAATCCCTTAGGTATCCTCTCTCCTTCTGATCTGCGAAATAGTCCAAAGGGGAACGAAGATGGCGTTAAAATATTTTCCAAACCTATCACTACAGTAGCTTTATCTAGGACATTGAGCACTTTTCTCCCGGACAACGCCGAGTACTTTGATAATCAAGGAGGCCTCCTGGGCACTACTGAAATCACTTAGGTATCCTCTCTTCTTTCTGATCTGCGAAATAGTCCAAAGGGGAACGAAGATGGCGTTAAAATATTTTCCAAACCTATCACTACAGTAGCTCTATCTAGGATATTGGGCACTTTTCTCCCGGACAACGCCGAGTATTTCAAAATCAAAGAGGCCTCCTGAGCACAAATGAAATAACTCTTATCGATTACCCCATACTTTTCAGCGTAGATACTGTTAAAATATTATCCAAACCTATCACTACAGTAGCTCTATCTAGGACATTGAGCACTTTTTTCCCGGACAACGCCGAGTTCTTTGAAAATCAAAGAGGCCTCCTGGGGACTACTGAAATCCGTTAGGTATCCTCCCTACTTTTCAGCTGCAAAATTGTCCAAAGGGGAACGAAGATGGCATTAAAATATTTTCTAAACCTATCACTACAGTAGCTCTATCTAGGATATTGAGCACTTTTCTCCCGGACAACGCCGAGTACTTTGAAAATCGAGGAGGCTTTATAAGCAGTACTGAAATCCCTTAGGTATCCTCTCTCCTTCTGATCTGCGAAATAGTCCAAAGGTGAACGAAGATGGCGTTAAAATATTTTCCAATCCTATCACTACAGTAGCTCTATCTAGGATATTGAGCACTTTTCTCCCGGACAACGCCGAGTATTTCAAAATCAAAGAGGCCTCCTGGGGACTACTGAAATAACTCTTATCCATTCCCCCATCCTTTTCAGCGTAGATGCTGTTAAAATATTATCCAAACCTATCACTACAGTAGCTCTATCTATGATATTGAGCACTTTTTTCCCGGACAACGCCGAGAACTTTGAAAATCAAAGAGGCTTCCTGGGGACTACTGAAATCAGTTAGGTATCCTCCTTCCTTTTTATCTGCAAAATTGTCCAAAGGGGAACGAAGATGGCGTCAAAATATTTTCTAAACCTATCACTACAGTAGCTCTATCTAGGATATTGAGCACTTTTCTCCCGGACAACGCCGAGTGCTTTGAAAATCGAGGAGGCTTCATGAGCACTCCTGAAATCACTTAGGTATCCTCTCTCTTTCTGATCTGCGAAATAGTCCAAAGGGGAACGAAGATGGCGTTAAAATATTTTCCAAACCTATCACTACAGTAGCTCTATCTAGGATATTGAGCACTTTTCTCCGGGACAACGCCGAGTATTTTAAAATCAAAGAGGCCTCCTGAGCACTACTGAAATAACTCTTATCGATTACCCCATCCTTTTCAGCGTAGATGCTGTTAAAATATTATCCAAACCTATCACTACAGTAGCTCTATCTAGGACATTGAGCACTTTTCTCCCGGACAACGCCGAGTACTTTGAAAATCGAGGAGGCTTTATGAGCACTCCTGAAATCCCTTAGGTATCCTCTCTCCTTCTGATCTGCGAAATAGTCCAAAGGTGAACGAAGATGGCGTTAAAATATTTTCCAAAACCTATCACTACAGTAGCTCTATCTAGGATATTGAGCACTTTTTCCCGGACAACGCCGAGTACTTTGATAATCAAGGAGGCCTCCTGGGGACTACTGAAATCCCTTAGGTATCCTCTCTCATTCTGATCTGCGAAATAATCCAAAGAGGAACGAAGATGGCGTTAAAATATTTTCCAAACCTATCACTACAGTAGCTCTATCTAGGATATTGAGCACTTTTCTCCCGGACAACGCCGAGTACTTTGAAAATCGAGGAGGCTTCATGAACACCCATGAAATCCCTTAGGTATCCTCTCTACTTCTTATCTGCGAAATAGTCCAAAGGGGAACGAAGATGGTGTTAAAATATTTTCCAAAACCTATCACTACAGTAGCTCTATCTAGGACATTGAGCACTTTTCTCCCGGACAACGCCGAGTACTTTGATAATCAAGGAGGCCTCCTTGAGACTACTGAAATCACTGAGGTATCCTCTCTCCTTCTGATCTGCGAAATAGTCCAAAGGGGAACGAAGATGGCGTTAAAATATTTTCCAAACCTATCACTACAGTAGCTCTATCTAGGATATTGAGCACTTTTCTCCCGGACAACGCCGAGTACTTAGAAAATCAAGGAGGCTTCATGAACCCACATGAAATACCTTAGGTATCCTCTCTCCTTCTGATCTGCGAAATAGTCCAAAGCACTCCTGAAATCACTTAGGTATCCTAATAGTGCATCATGACAACGGAACCGATACGACCCTACCTCAACACTTCTCAAAAAAGGAGGAGATAATGCATGGGATGAGTGCATCATGACAACGGAACCGATACGACCCTACCTCAACACTTCTCAAAAAAGGAGGAGATAATGCATGGGATGAGTGCATCATGACAACGGAACCGATACGACCCTACCTCAACACTTCTCAAAAAAGGAGGAGATAATGCATGGGAATAGTGCATCATGACAACAGACCCGATACGACCCTACCTCAACACTTCTCAAAAAAGGAGCAGATAATGCATGGGAATAGTGAATTATGACAACGGAACCGATACGACCCTACCTCAACACTTCTAAAAAAAGGAGGAGATAATGCATGGGATGAGAGCATCATGACAACGGAACCGATACGACCCTACCTCAACATTTCTCAAAAAAGGAAGAGATAATGCATGGGATGAGGGCATCATGACAACGGAACCGATACGACCCTACCTCAACATTTCTCAAAAAAGGAGGACTTAATGCATGGGATCAGTGCATCATGACAACGGAACCGATACTACCCTACCTCAACACTTCTCAAGAAAGGAGGAGGTAATGCTCACACCAGCGAATACCGTAACCCCCCCCCCAATTTGGCCTGAAAGGAGGAGGTAATTCCTATCATGATAACAGAACGGCCACAGGGAGGGAGGGGGGAGGAAAATATTAGCGTCTATTAATAATTATGAAAGAAAGTGTGAGAGGGAAAAAAAACTGCCACTCTCTGACGTCATGATGACCTGATATAACCGGACACAATTTAGGTCAAGACCGGGTACATCCGGCAAGGGATTATGGGACAGGTGCGGATGTGATTGAGCAACCCTTGTTTCACTACACACTCTTAACGTAGGATTCCTATGTTGTTATTGATGCATCCGGACAGAAGTTATTGGATGATCTGATAGAACCGGACAGAATTTAGGGCAAGACCGGGTACATCCGGCAAGGGATTATGGGATGTTTACAATGACTCTGCATTTTTATCGGATTAGTACATAAATACATTAGATTATTTCGAATTTACTACATATTAACGTTGCAATTTCGTGTAAAATACGAAAAAAACTGCTACCTTTTGTCGGAAAGTGGTCCGGTTGACTGTCAGCGAGTGAATCGTTATTTGCGATTTTGAGATATTATGATCCCAGGATATGTACGGTGCTGAAGATATAAACTTTTTGACATGTCGTCGGGTAGTTTTTGAGGAGAAGCTTCACATACAGACATACATACATACATACATACATACATACATACATACATATAGACAAGTGCCCTTTATATAAGAGATGACACATCAGTAATATATATATATATATATATATATATATATATATATATATATATATATATAATATATATATATATATATATATATATATATATATATATATATATATATATATATATATATATATATATATATGAAGCTCCCTCCTTGGGTAGAGCTTATTTTAAGAATATCGCCAACTGCCACCAGCTTTAAGGCATAGCTCATTAGGTAAAACTACTTCGAGCTCCCGGCACTTGCAATGTTTACATTGAGATATTACTTGCATTCAGTCAGTGTCGTATGATAGCTTAGGGGTAGGAGCGCCGACTGCCAGCTCGACGGTTGAGTTTCAATCCCGGCTTGATGCACTAACTGGTCTAGCCGCACTGAAAAGCTGTGATACAGCGAAACAGTCTGTATGGAGAGAGAGAGAGAGAGAGAGAATTTTATTTAACAGCCTGCTGATAAGCCCTCTAAATTTTGCATTTAGATGTTTATCTACTTTCCCATTTCCACAACAAATGCAATGATTAGTGCACCGACTACTGAGTCAAAAATGACTTTCGTATCGGAGCTCGAACTGTGCGGGTGGTAGGAATTGTCTCTTCCCTTACTAATATTGCAAGTTTGGCATGACGCACATGTGTATATGTGTCAATTTGAAAATAATAATAATGGAATCAACGTACATGTATAAGCCCTGATAAAATCCTGATGTGGTTCGATTACTAATTGAAATAATAGAATGTTGAACAACCTGACACGAACAAAAATATTCGACAGAATTGCCCTAAGATTATCATTACAATGCCGGGGTGTAATAGGATGTTGAATATGTTGCTACCACTACTACTACTGATATTAATATAAACTACCATCAACACATAGTTTCTAACGCCATTGAGCAGGGTTTCATCGTATTTATCATACATTACTCGTTGGATGCTGAAATAGGGATCAACTATTATTACTATTATTATTATTATTATTACCACTACTCAACTACTACAGCTACTACAACTATTACTACTACTAATAATAATACTCAATCTATGCACGAACCCAGACCCCGCTATATTATTGTACCACCTTTTTTCAAACTCAAACATACTCATGTAAGTACTCTAGTTTATGTAGTCTCAGAATATATCAAGTTATAAGGGGCTATCTCCAACACCCTTTCAGTAGTTTATGACAATTTTCTATTCTCCATCTCTATCTATGTATCTCTTTATTCTTTCTCCCCACATTCCTCCTCCATTTCCCTCAGTTAAGAAGAATGTCTCCCTTCGACCGAGAACAGAACAGATATTACACTTTGATCATAGATTAAAAGCCAAGAAAGAGTATTTTAGTTCGAGCGAGTTTCCCGTTCGACATAAAAAACATCAGATGAAATTAAAACAAATAATACTTTCTTTGCATTGCATCTTCGACCATAAAGAGATCCCATTTTAAAAACATGTTTGAGGCTTGAATTTGTATGAGGAAACCTGGAAAGCTGATAGACACACAGACAGACAGGCAATTCTCATCTCATACACACACACACACACACACACACACACACACATATATATATATGGGAAGAGAAGGGTGAAGGTAATCCGACGTGATGGGAAAATGAAAAAGGAAAACCAAAAAATGGATGTTTTTTATGTGTACATCAACGTTTCGTCTTTATTTATTGGGAGGAAAAATAAATAAAATAATGGCCACTACTGGGTGGACGTCCGTACTTGTTGGAGAATAAAAATGAATGTTGAAGAAAATGAGTGGGGAAAAATGGAAAGATGGGGTGAGCAAGGACTACTGTGGCTGGTGGTAAGAGAAAGAGGTGGGGGATGAGCAGGGGTAAAGTGGATGGCAGAGAGGGAGTCGAGGAGAGGGAGGAGGGAGGTGTTTGACCAGATGGCTGCGGTCAAGATTGAGGGGGAAAAGTAAGTTGGAATGTTTGTGTATGGGGGGTGTATGCAGGGAAAGGAGGGTGGGTAGAGAAGGAGGGGGGCTGTGATTTTGGTGGATGGGCGAAAGTTATGGTCTTAGAGAGCGTTTTGAGAAAATGAGGGAATTTAAGAAGGGGGTATGGGAGAAAATAGTTGAGAGGGGGAATGGGTGAGGGGGAGAGGGAGGATTTGTTGTGATAGGGTGTGAAATATTTGAAATATTTGGAAAATAATAGCAATGAGTGAGGGAGTGGAGGGGTGGAGGAGGGCGGTGATTGAAAGGGTGGGTAGGGAATATTTGAAATATTTGGAACATGAGAAAGTTTATTCTGCTAAGAAGGTCGCCTGAATTTTTGATGTGGGAAGGACTGATGGTACCCATTAGTGGAGTGAGGATGTTAGCTATGGCCCGTGCGATTTTGTGTGTGGTGCTACCTATGCTCGATACAATGGGACGCATGGGGATGTCAGGTTTGTGGGTTTTGGGGAGCCCGTATAATGTGGGAATGATGGGGTGATACTCAATGTTTGATGTCCATTTTTGTTGTCCTTGATTAGGTGTTTGAAAGATTTGTTAAAATGCTCTATGTTTTTATCTATAGTTTTTTGGTCAGTTTTAGTGTATGTGTTTTCGTCGGATAATAGAGTAGATATTTTTTTGATATATGAATTTTTGTCCATGATTACTATGCCCCCTCCTTTGTCTGATGGTGATATGATTATGTTGTTGTTGTTAGCTAGGTGTTTAAGAGTGTCTATGAATCTCTTAGGTAAGACGGGGTCATTAGGGAGAGTGGTGGTGGTTGAGATTATGCATTGAATGAAGCCTTTAGTGAAATCTGTGTCAGTGTGTCTGTAATTTTTTAGAAGTGTGTTGGTGGTGGGGTTAGAGTGTATTCCAGTGGCGAATTTTAAACCGAAACTGAGAGCTTCAGTTGCCTGATCATAGATAACTTTTATTTTTCATCTCTAACCTTTATGACACTCTTCCATTTACTCACACCCTTCCTTTTTCTCCTTGAATCTTCACTTTCTCCTTAGTTTTTCCGTTTTTCCCCTCACATTTTTAACACTGCAGTTCAAATAAACTTTCTCATGTTCCAAATATTTCAAATATTCCCAACCCACCCTTTCAATCACCGCCCTCCTCCACCCCTCCACTCCCTCACTCATTGCTATCATTTTCCAAATATTTCAAATACTTCACACCCTATCACAACAAATCCTCCCTCTCCCCCTCACCCATTCCCCCTCTCAACTATTTTCTCCCATACACCTTTCTTAAATTCCCTCATTTTCTCAAAACGCTCTCTAAGACCATAACTTTCGCCCATCCACCAAAATCACAGCCCCCTCCTTCTCTACCCATCCTCCTTTCCCTGCATACACCCCCCCATACACAAACATTCCAACTTACTTTTCCCCCTCAATCTTGACCGCAGCCATCTGGTCAAACACCTCCCTCCTCCCTCTCCTCGACTCCCTCTCTGCCATCCACTTTACCCCTGCTCATCCCCCACCTCTTTCTCTTACCACCAGCCACAATAGTCCTTGCTCACCCCATCTTTCCATTTTTTCCCCACTCATTTTCTTCAACATTCATTTTTATTCTCCAACAAGTACGAACGTCCACCCAGTAGTGGCCATTATTTTATTTTATTTTTCCTCCCAATATGTGTACCCTACATGTATCTGTACTTGCATGACATTTTTTCTCTATATTATCATCCTGATGAAGTCTTATAAATAAAGACGAAACGTTGATGTACACATAAAACACATCAATTTTTTGGTTTTCCTTTTTCATTTTCCCATATATATATATTTCAACATTTTTGAAAAACACATTTATCCGCCCGACTTGAAAATAACTGTCGTTTTTTGACACTTGAATTGTGCATGTCCACTTCCCCCTCCTATTTTCTATTTTCTATCTCTTCTCTCTCGATCTGAATCAACAGACGTATTCTTTTCCTGTTTCTTTTCCTTCTTTTCCTTTATTTGTCTACCTTCCTATCACTTTACCCTACTCCCTTCATTATATTTATTTATTTATTTATTTATTTGTCCTGTTTGTTTCAGATTTTAGATTTTAGATTTTTTAGATTTTTGATTTTTAACGTCTCTAAATCACGTGACCCCCCAATTTTTCAAATGTTAAATTTCTTCTTCTTCTTCTTCTTCTTCTTCTTCTTCTTCTTCTTCTTCTTCTTCTTCTTCTTCTTCTTCTTCTTCTTCTTCTTCCTCTTCTTCTTCTTCTTCTTCTTCTTCTCTCCATTTCATTCTCTCCAAATATGATCTGAGGTTAAGATCGGATTCTAACTCTGCCTGATGAGATCTCAGTTTATAGTAACTGTTGATCGATAACATCGACATGCCAGTGTCGCAGATTTTGTACATGTCTGTGTAAATAAAAAAATATCATATATAAAGCTCTATTTTGATATTGAGCACTTTTTATAAACCCGGTTAAAATTCCCTGGATTACCACCCTGTGGATATTTTTACTTGGATTATTACCATTATATATATATATATATATATATATATATATATATATATATATATATATATATATATATATATATATATAACAACTTACGTTGAATAAAGCATCAGAGGTGAAGGAGAATTTTCCGAGGTGCCATCCTTGCCCCTTGTTTCCTTCCTCGGACCAGATCGGTGAATTCGGAAGGCTCAGTCCATATTGAATATAAACCATAAGTTTGTTGACGTGGGCTCCATACATATAATACCAAAACGAAACACAGTTCACCTTAGTTTTATCTGGCTGGTAGACAGGGCTGATCAAGTTGGCCACACTACCTTTTCTTTGACGTGTTGTCTCCAGGTAAATGTAATGACCCTCTACAAGCAAACGTGTAAAAAATACGCAAGTAGATAAATAATGAGAAATGGATTTTAATGTAGACGTACATTTTAGTATATTGTTTTAAATAAAAGCGAAATTTTAGTCTCCGAAAATTTAGTCTATAGAGCTCTTTCGTCCGGCATCTCATCAGGAGGAATCGTTGGGATACAAGATGTAAAATAAAATTCACAAAGAGTAAGGATGGGGAAATTAAATACCGGTAAAATGGGGGAATAAACATTAAAATATATTTAATTCAATAAATTTAAAAGGCAGGTTAGGGTTAAAGGCAAGAAATAAGATCGTCCAAACAACTTTCGTCAAAGAGAATCAACGATTTTATAAAACCATCCTGCTTGCAAAGAGAAGGCTTATATATAAACCTCATACTAGGTGTCTTTCTTCGGAGGAATTTATAACGAAGAACAAGTTGTGCAATCTTAACCCGCACTTATGCTGAATCAGCATTGCTTATGTCTAGTGTAAGTAGGACGACTATAAGCGGAGAAAGACTGGTGTAATTTCGGGGTTTCCTTCTCATAGACTGGTTGCATACCAAGGCTTCAGTTTAGCCTACTATTTCACACATAGCAATGTATATATAACCATGTTAGAATAATGAAACAAAAACACGTTCAATAGTGTTGCATATTCATTTAAAGTAATATACTTGTTAAGTTACGTGTAGATAGATAGACAAGGTGCTTGCTTGTTTACGGTGATGACCTTGATGGGAATTGGAGCCCCATAGTCAGAGCAGATAGTTAGTTGGTTAGCTAAGCCATGTTACCTAGGATAGATTTGACATTAAACCAGTTCTTTACAGAATGCCAACAAAGCTGGATACAATGCAATGTCCAGATACATAGGACTGGTATAACCCTTCGACATTCTAGTAGAAAATGGAGATCCTTTAATTAAATCAATAAATTATGAAAGAAATCGTAATTCGCCTGTTCATTTTTCAAGAATATTCCAACCTTCAATTTGAGACTTCTACCCACTCATGGCTGACGGAACGAGAGCAAGCCTTCTCCGTTGATTAAATAAAGTTTCCGTTCGAAATTACGTACAGATTCCCGAGTTCGACGAGATGCACCTGAAGGAAGTCGGAGGTCATATCAACCGGAACGTTGTGAGAATAACATCCGAGATGAGAACAGCAGTTCGACTAATCCAAATAATCCAAACAACTTTAGAAGGTGGGAACTAAACCACGTAGCCTAATGAGAACGACCAATCCCGCTTAAGTTAAAATATAATAGCAATTTTATTTAGACAAAAGAAACGGTTACAGCAAATATTTAATATGGAAAATAAAAAGCAATGCGTGCAAATATTCCTGTTTGCCTTAGGCACAAGGCCCGAATCGTTATGGGAGGGGGGTTCGTTGGTCTTACATTTGGTCAGTCTATGTGTACTTTACCCTTAGCTAGATTCTCTCACCAAAATACCTCATTCTCTCTGTGGGTTGGACCTACTTAGGTGATCCCCAATTTGTATAAAAATATTATTTTCAAAATTCAGCAATACATAAAGAAAACTAGAACATATTCAGAGTAACCCAAGGGAATAGAAACTTTCAGGTTAAATTTATAAGAAAATCCTATACATTCATCCCAGTCGGGATGAGCTGGTTTTCTCCGAAAGAAGATGTTTCTAAGAAATATTAAAGTCCTATAATCAATATAATCTACTTCAAAAGAAATGGTAGCACCGAGACTTTTAGGTAATACAGAAAATGGTAGTTATGGGTCTGGGATATAGAACGACCGAAGAATGGGGAAAGCACCATCCACACATTCACTGGAAGGACACAGAACGTGCTGAAATCCTGGGAAGACTTATTGTCACTAAAATCATAGAGAAAACCAACGGTCGTTATCAGCAAAACTTCTATGGTAATTGCGAAAACGCCAAGTAATTTGAATTGGTGATCGAAAGAAGCGGAGAATGTTAGAAATAATGAGGGGACTTCTTCAGACTGCTTTTGCGAGTGAGCGATCACTGATAACGATTTGTGTGAGAACTCCTAGTGGGTAAATATAATAATAATAATAATAATAATAATAATAATAATAATAATAATAATAACCAATGAACAGAAATAGCAAGAAACACCAGCAACCCCTCCCCCCCCAAAAAAATGGTACTAGCCTAGGCTGACACCACACACAATATTTGCATAGGGTCAAGGAGGATGAGAAGACCGAGGAGGGACAGCACAAACTAGACCTCCATTGGAAGTGCAGAGACTGCTGGGACCTTGGAGAGGCTTATTGCCACTCAAATCCCAGAGAAAACCAATGGTCCTTACCAGCGAGAAATCAATGGTAAACGGCTGTTGTGATACTGAAAGTGTATTTGCGGTGGCTATCGAAAAGAGGTGGGGAATACTGGAAATCTGGGGAGACTTGTCACTCAGACTCCAGGGAATACCACCGGTTGTCGGTGAGCAATCACTGATGACCTGTGTGAGAACTCCTAGTGAGTAAATAATAATAATAATAACAACAACAACAAAAACAAAAACAATAATAAAAACAACTTACTCCCTGTTGTATGATCCCCGGGAGGTCCGGTATCGCGTGTTGTAGTTGGTCCGCTTTTCCGAAACCATTCGTTAGTGTCCTGCTTGTCTTGTATCCAACCGCATAAATCAGTTTCGAAATTACAGGTAAAGTTTCCCGTCAAAGGGGCGGGCGTTGTCATGATCTGAGTTGTTATTTGGGGCGCCGCTGTCGTCGTGACTTGGGCATTGCTGGGCGAGACTGAAAAGAGTAATAGAAATGTACACCAATTAATCTGTACACAGATCTGCTTCATGGAAAAATAGGTTTTCTAGTGTAGAAATCACGTCTTATTTCATAATTGAAGAGAGAGTCATATGATGTGATTTAAACCCGTAACTCAAGAAATAAAGGCGTAGAGTGACAGTCTTCTGGGTGTTGAAGGTTCAATCTTCACTATAGGCGATAATAACTAAGAATGAAATAAAAAATTACTGAGGGAACGGAAACAATTAATCCCGTGGATTAAAAAATATGTTCAGTTAAATATTCTGTATACGTTCCCAAGTTCGAAAAGAGGAACTTAAAGAAGGTTGGAGGTTACATTAGCCGAAACGTTGTAAAAATAACAAACAAGATGAGAATAGTACTCCGAAACTTGCAAATAATACTAATGACACATGGCAATTGAACGTTCTCTCTCTTTTTCTTTTTACAGGAAAACAAATACAAACATGATCGTGAGTAGCAAATAGGCTCTTAGACTATATCGCCTATTATGTTTCTTTTTTTGACCAACTCTATGGGTTCACCGGACCTAAACGGTTGTTTTACTTTTCATGCAAAGTCAAGAATACGTCCTCGACAGCCAGTCACACAGAGTCTGCGCCATTTAATATAGGTGACTTTTTTGTGTCGGGCTGAGGTAAGGTTCTGTGCACTTCTAGGAAGTCCACATTCCCAGGTTTTACCTTCTCTTTATGAAGGGGGTTAGTTTATTGCTAATCGCCTGAGGCACCTCTACCAGTGAATGCCGACAGGGCTTCTCAATCATTTTTTGAAGGCCAGAGTAATCTGTATCTTGAGCGCTGACTTTTCAATCCCCACCTTCCGACCTTGTGTCACATCTACTCGCAGTGGAAGGACGGTAAATACTAACTCTTGTATTTAACGGAGTTAGAAAGGATATCTTGCGAATTACATTTGCCAAATTTCAATTGTTTTCTCAAAAGAAAAAAGTAGTTCGCTTAAAACAAAGAGACTGTTCAAATGTATCGTCCATTATAGTTTACTTCGACCAACTATAACATTGGGTGAGGGGGGTGTTCTATTTTATATGTGAGTTGCTGTCCCTATCTGGCGTTGCCTAAATAATTTAATTTGTGTTTAGAATTTTTATGTTTGGAATCACTGGCGATCAAGTTATTAAAATTTAATGTATTGAATTGCCGGTAACAAAAATAATCTAAATACATTAACATGCTAAACACAAATGAATCTTTTACTCCCGGGCAACATCGGGTAAGTAATCTAGTATATATGAAGTGTCAAACTGCAAAACGCGATAAATACAATCTCTTTAAATTGAGACCTTAAACAATAAAAGGGCGAATATATATTATAAAAAAAACTTTAACTAAAAGTTTTTTTTTAATTAAAAACAAAACGGAAAAAAATATTCCGTTATCATTATGTAAAATATGATTTGGTTGTGTGGTCAAGTGTTAACATACGATACCGTTTTTAGTAATAGCTTCGTTATTTTTAAAATGGCGTTAATCGCGTTTTGCATTACAACTCTTCATATATAAATGTCGATTTTTTACAGAATCAACTTGAGCATGCGCGTTACTAAATTGAAGATGTACCTCTGCATATATTACTGCAGATGTGCCATAGATAAAGCTCACCATTTATTCGGTCCTTTTGTATTGCACTTAACCTGCAATACTTTGTCAGAAAATTGGCATAAGCGTCTTGCAGGTCGTTGTAGAAGAAATTTAGCATACTCGTTCTGAGACTGTTTTTAGTCATATAATCCTAGAGGACTGGCTAGGAGCAAAGTGTAGTATCTGTTCTGATACTGCAGGTCATTTTTTCTGTCCTCGGTCACTGGAGCTGAAATCTTTCTAGACTGGGGACATTTTTATGTTTGTCCCAATCTAGAGTGCCTCTTATTCGGAGCTGGATTTTCTCCACATTAAAAACCGACCTTGTGTATAAATCTGACATCGTAAGTAGACATTATGTAAAGACTTGCAAGTCAATCTGTAAATAAGGGTCTATTTTCACAAATTTCGTAACAATGCCCTTAATGTTGGTCATCTGATATTAAGTCCCGTTTCTTTTTCAATGGATGCTTCTTTTTTTGAAATGGACTATCTAAGTTCCTGTTCAAATATGTCACAGCCATCAAAAACATTTTCTCTATCTCGATCGAATTTCTACCACGAATACCAATAGTTTTAAGATTATATTATGTGTGTAGATTATCGCTAACTAATAAAGTTTTTATCATGAGAAATACATTCAAAGTAAGCCTAAATATGACAAATATAATTATTTCAATTTATATCTTACTTTGACATTTATTTGTATATATATATATATATATATATATATATATATATATATATATATATATTTGTAAGCCAGAAATGTTTGAGAGGGGCTCATACTATCAAATGTAGATAAATAAAAATTTTAAAGTGTGGAGCATTCTTTTATAATTGATTTCTTACTTTGACATTTATTTTCAGTGAAAGATATATCGTCTATGGCAATGTCCCCCGTGTATTTGGCACCACTGCTTGCTTCGAAAGTGATTGTGTAAGTCGTCGCAGTCCCTCGCAAAGGGACCCTGGCAAAATGCCAGCCCTTTCCTTGGTCTCCTTGCAGGTGCCACAAAACCGATTTAGAGTATCCGGTGACTAAAATGAAAAAACATAAATTAATAGGATTAAAATATGTCATAAAATGGAAAAGATCAAATATTTTAACCAAAAGCTGATCGCTAACACAGAATATTATTTAGCAATATAAACATTCTTGGATTTTGTTGACATAAAAAAATGTGCTGACAATTGGTAACACTTATTCTGAGCCACAGTATACACTCTCCGGTCTTCCTTAGATTTCAGTATTTTGACATTTGTTGCTCTTGATGTCCATAAATGATTCATCGAATTATATAGAATCAGAAATAGATCTATTTGTTGATTATGTTTAACTACGTGCTATACGATTATCAAAAAAAAATGACAGAGATGGATCTAAATAAGTTGTCATATTGGGAAGTACTGGAAATTTAAAAATTAACAAAGATAAATGTAAAATACTACATTTTGGATCCAGGAATATTAAAGTTGAATATATATGAAACAGAAAACGAAAAAAATCAGATAAAGAGTATGCGACCATTATCAAGAGAAATAACACAGATGGATCTAAATAAGTTGTCACATTGGGAAGGTACTTGGAAAATTAAATTTAACAAAGAAAATGTAAAGTGCTATATAAGCGATCTTTGAATATTAAAGTTGAATATCTTTTTAATACTAAAACTGAGTTAATCAATGTTTGTTTCCTAAGGCTTTTTCATATATATTTGGAAGGACAAAAATACATGCTAAAATAAAATCCTTAGTCCTGGGATAGAGTTATATTAAAAAAAAGTAAATTTGATTTTTTCTGATGAGCCGTAATTTTTAATTACCTGAATAAGTCACCAATCTCTCATTAAAACGACTAGATAGAAAACATCTACCTGTTAAAGGTATTACTTACCTTGCATCATGACCTTTAGACTATCGACTGCATTGCCATACATATTGTACCAAAACTGCAGGCACGTGTTACGGACAACCTTTGGTAAAACAGCGCTCACTAATTTGGCTTTCATGCCCGGTTTTGTCGGAGCCGACGTTTCTATGTACATGTAATGGCCTACAAAATAATAAATATAGTTTTCTTTTAACTTAAAACATTACAATAAGGAAACAAGAGACACATATTTGTGGTGTTTCTCATGAACTCCAAGGATTTAAGACCACGGTATCAAGAGTATATATCACATCATGTAAGTAAGTAAATGTAACGACCGATTGGTATGAAATAAAATTATTCATGAGCATATTTTATTAGTAAGTACATTATATAACCCAGAATTTGAAAACTTTGTAAATACAGGGACGTTTCAATGTACATATAATAACCTGCACATTAACCAATGTATTTTTTATTTAATGTTAAACATTAAAATAAATAAACATGAACAACATGTCGTTGTGTAATGCATGGACTTTAATGATTCTTACCACAGTACCAATATTTTAATATGTACGTATTGCGCCCGCTATAAAATAAAATCATACATAAGCATATTTTACGAAAATTACATATTTTACTCTGAACTCCGAAACAATTTAGGATTATTAATATTTGAATACACAAGAGATGACATATGAGATATGAGTCTTAATTTCATTTTGTTTTAATTACACGTTAATAGTAAAAGAATACAGAGCAACGGATATTTCAGCCTAAGCGCCACATAAGGAATGTACTACGAAAAAAATTCACAGTCATAGAGAGAGATTTATCCAGTTCAATACCAGCATATGTATAATATACAAAGCACACTATATTTCTGTTTAAACACACATTAAAATTAAAATAATCACGCTTTATGCATTTAAATAAAAAAATTACAATAAACTGAAAAATAATTACCTCATATATTTAGAATATATAAACCTGTTTTTTGTTTAAATGTTCATTTCAGACGATTCCTTTAAACATTTCTCTTACATAAAAAATCTAATACAAAAGAAACAAATAACAGATTGTCTTGCTCTTTTATTCATAACTGCCTCAGGGATTCTGGTCACTGCACCAAAAGTGTAAACATGCAGAATGTGAATGTAAAGGGACTTAAAGGAAACTTTTCCTCATCTTTAGATAAGGAAACGTTTCCTTTAAGTCCCTCTATGAAAACTTTAGTAAAGCCTTATTCTGATGCAATGCCTTATTCGTTTATCATTTAACCTGATAAAAATGGGAACGGACATAACCTCATATTTTTTCATGTTCAGCACCCTCTTTAGTAGACAGCTCGGTAGTTATCTTAGCGATAAGGTGGGCTCCCTCTACCGATCTAGAAAACTTCTCACACCTTCTATTATACTATATCACTATAACGCCACCATTCACTCATGCATGGAGTACTGTTGACACATCTGGGCTGGTGCACCAACCACTAGACTCTCCCTCTTAGACAATGTCCAACAAAGAGTCTCTAACCTAATAAGTCCCACACTGTCTACTAAGCTCCAGTCCTTGTTCTATCACTGCAATGTTTTATTCCAGTGCTTGTTTTACAAGAACTTCAACAGAATGTGCTCCGACAAACTTACTGTACTTGTGTCTCTTCAACGTAAACACGCCGATCAACCCGCAGCAAAATCACACCCCTTTACTCTAGATGTTCCAGATGTCGGAAAGCTTTCTACTCTAGTAGCTGTTTTACTGAAACTGATTGCTTTCGGAATTCCTTCTCTACCCTCTATTTCCTCGACTGTACCGACATGCAGAAATTCAAATGTTATGTGAACACGCATCTCGCTGCACTTCTACACTTAGTCTACCCCTCTCATAGATCAGGCTCCTAATTCACAGTAGCCCCTTACGTCTCAGTGGCAGTGCTCCTTGTTTGGGGGTCAATAGATTAAAACAAATTAATTTCGGCACCGACCGATAAGACATATTCATGAAGCATCTGATTGGCAATATGTATGAAAATAGCACAAAATAAAAATAAAGCATAATTGAGAGTAATCATTTATTCATACTTATTCGTACTAATTGAAAATGATCTATTGATCCGTTTAGGGGGAATTGTATATTCTGGAAGAAAGAGACGACGATTCGAATGTTAAACTATATTTTATTCTTCTATTTCATTTCTTAACTAAGAGTTACCTCTGGACTATCTTCAATAGGAGAATTGAGCAGTCTAAACGCCCCTATCTACCAGGATATTCGCTTACATTATGGAAAGCACAGTATTTTGAATATAAATATCAACTACGTCAGTTAGTTAAGTTAACCAATCAAACATCTATTTCTCGCACGGAATTCTATCTGACATCCTGGATAAAATATTACAGAGGAAGACGTATTGCTACAACCACAAGAGAAATATCAACGTCAAGGAATATACAACACAAAATCATGAAGCAATAAACTTGATGGTTTATATTAATAATATAGGTTTATTAGTATAAGTAATTACCGTTTTTATTTCCGCGTGTGTGGTCGAATTCAGGCCCTGTCCGACGCGATGAAGTTTTCCCAGAATGCAATTCCCAATCGAAATCATCGGAATTCACATTGTGCCATGTACATGAGTCATCCTCGAAATTACAATCACCTACAAAATTAATCGTTCAAAATAAAATAATATAAATTAGTAAATATATTCATATTGCTAGTGTGCACTACTAATACATATAAAACTCACCATACGTTTGTTTAAAAAAAAATGATGTGTGTTTTCCGTTAAATTGAAAATGTTTCACTATGGCATATGAAATAGAAAATAGAAAGACAACATCGCCATGTATTGCATTTGTTTCAACGCTAAAAGAAGCCTTTTCCCGTTTTTCAAGTTGAAAGGCAAAGGTGAAATGTTATGTTATTCTTAATTAAACATTAAATTCATGTGGTTGTAACATTTTAGTAGATACTATCAACTATTCGTTTGTTTATAAATGGTACTTCGACCGGCATTCATACTGGAGGGGTTGAGCCAGTTGTTTTCCGACGGAGGAAGTTTCTGGGGAATATTTAATTAACAAGCAGTCTCCAGCCGCATGTATATACCAGTCAGAGCAGATGACGACGTTGGTTTTAATATTTTTTTCTGCATAGAATTATCGCCATCCTCCTACGCCAAGCGCTTGGTGTTCTCAAACGGTCACCCATCTGGTACTGTCCAGGCTTCACTGAACTTCGGTGATCTAATGAGAACCGGAGTTACAACGTGATTATTCCATGTATGTATTCGTGTGTTTGGAAACTAAGTATCATAATTTAAACTTTTTTTTCGAGTTTTACCCACGTTATAATGCTTTATTTGATTTCATCAGTTATGTTATCTAAAAATTGAATAATTGTGCATTTGACAAAAGTGTAGTATAGTTAAAAGCCCAGAAATCGAAAATAAACAAAATATACAACAAATATCTTTCATCAAACCATAACATTTAATTTTGTATCGACTTGCATAATTTTAAACTATTGAAGTTTTGTTATTTTTAATTGTTTTTCGTTACTTTTACTTAGCTGATCTCATCAATCCAAAGTTGGCTGTCGATTGTTTGGGGAGGTGGTCGCTAATTTCAGCCTGAAGAGATTAGAAATAGCTCATTCTAATCCGACTGGAAACTACCCTCGGACTTAGAGTTAGTGTTACCGTAAGACATTTTAAAAACAATTTCTTTTAACCTTGAAATTAGCGACCACCTCCCAAAAAATCGTTGGCCATTTTGGATTGATGAATCAACTATGTAAAATTACCAACATAAATTTTGAAATAAAGAAACTTACAACCAGTTTGAAAAGTTTCAAAACTAAGTTAGTCGATAGAAAGTTACATTTTTTATCGTTTTGTAAAAGTTATTTGTTGTATGTTTTGCTTATTTTCGATTTCCAAGCTGATAACTATACTACACCTTTGCCGTGCATTTTTAAAATGATATAAAATCACCCTTTCTCCGAAAAATATTTAATACGCTAATTACGTTAACGCTATCATTTGAAGTTGAAGAGGTGAAAGCATATTGACAAAAATCAAACATCATTATTATCCTACACTGAATAGGCGGTCTCACAGCAGTCTTTATAAAGGATTTATGTCCAATACCATCGGTGGTTTTCCCTGGAGTCTGATTGAAAGCAAGTCACCCCGGATTTACACTACTTTCTGTACAATCCATTATTATTAAAACTAACATAGTGTACTCGCACCAGCCGTTTACCAGTGTTTTTTCGCTGATAACGGCGGGTAGTTTTCTCTGGGATTTGAATGACAATAATCCTCCTCAAAGGCAATTGCTCTCTGTACTTTTTATAGTAGCAGTCTCGTGGTGCTATCCCCCATTGATCTTTCTATCCTCTTACAATATATCTTCATGCAACTGATATGTATTTTAGGGGTGATAATTATTATCCGTATTCACTAGAGGTTCTTGCACTGATCATCATCAGTGATAGATTACTAATAATAACCGGTGGTGCTTCCTCGAATTTGAGTGACAACAAGTTTTCCCAGATTTCCAGTACTATTTACCTCTTTTGATAACCATTGTAGATGAGTTTGCGTTATCGCAACAACCGCTAACCATTGCTTTATAACTGACAAAAACCAGGTCAAGTTGTCTTTGCACCGTTACAAAGGAAGTCTGGTTAATGCTCTCCCTCCTCTATCCTTCCATTCTCCTTTAACCTTCACGACTATTTCATGTGGTATCAGCCGAGGTTTGTGTAATCATCGTTTCTTTTTTTTTTGGGGGGGGGTCGTTTATAAAATTTCTTGCAGTTTCAGTTACCTTGAGTTCTTGTAGTGATGTTCTTTCTATGTTTTTGTTTTATTTCTCTTGTAACTTCCATGTCACTGGATAGCGTTCGCAGTTTATATGGGTTGTTATTATTATTATTATTATTATTATTATTATTATTATTATTATTATTATTATTATTATTATTATTATTATTATTAATATTATTATTATTATTATTATTATTAGCATTATTAGCATTATTAATATTATTATTATTATTATTATTATTATAGAAATGTAAATTTTCTTATTTTTATATTATATGATATTACTAAATATTATATTATATGCTATTATTAATATTATATATCATTTATATTAATTAAAATAATATATTTTAGATAATTATATTTGCTCATTATTATCAAGATAAATAAATATATTCAAGATTAAAATATATTTCTCATACATATAATCTTACACAGATACGAGTGTACACCTTCTTCAAAAATGATGAAAATAATTATCCTTCGCCAGTGTTCGTTCTAATATTCATATTCATATAAAATCACGCCTGAATCGGTGAAGATAAAAAAGAAATAAGAAAGAGGCAATAAAAAGGTCTCAAACTGGAAAGTGTCAAAAAATAAAAAGGAAATAAATAACGTATAACTTGGCATATAAAGCAGAAAGAAAAACCAGAAAACGTCTCATTACAGAAATGAGTTGAAGGCGGGGTTGTCTGACTTGCTATTTGCTTTCTTAGTACTCCTAAATATTTGAAATGGATTCGGCAAACAGTTTTCTGCTGGCTAACTTTAGTGCTACGTGATATATATATATATATATATATATATATATATATATATATATATATATATATATATATATATATATATATATAATATTTATAAATAAATATTACATTATTTATGACCTACAAACGATATAGTTTAAAGCTTATTGATCTCATCAATGCAGGAAAGTAACACTTTCAGACGGTCAGGAACCTGGTTCACAGAGTCAGCCTAGAATCTGCAAGCAGTTGCAGTATCCTCGCGGCCACCGGAAACTGTCACGTGATTAAGGAAAAAAACGCGGGGCATATATGTCTATGGATGAAAATATTAATGTATTAATAATAATTAGTAAGCTCCTATTAAGTTGAGCCTTTTTGAGAGATAATACATGGATGATTCATAATTAAGCCACGTTGCATGGTTCTTCCCGTTGGGAGATAAAACCTTATTCAGAATAACATTACTTCTGTTTACATTATAAAGTAAGATACAAGGCGTATTTCTCTCGCATTGGACTAATGGTTACGAAACCGGAGATTATAATACGTGGACCAAGGGTTCTAATCGTTCGAGCGGCGATGCGGTTATGTAATTCCACACTGACGAGCGTAAAAATAAAAAACTCGAAACATATATATGTCTCTGGATAAAATATTTATTTAAATATAATAATTAATAAATACACATTGTTCTTTAATATAGAGCGAAGGCTTTATTTCTTATCATTCTATAGACTTAAAAGTAAATAAACAAAGAAGGAAAAAAAGAAACTCTCGCTATATTGTTATATTTATAGGGACATCTTATTAATAGAGAATAAAAGTATAAAATTAGCTTAAAATGAAAAACTATATATTCGTAAAAATCTTCAATGTACCTATGAATGAACATTCTCCTGCAGTGAAAGAAACATCGTCCAACGCAATGTCGGCTCGGTAATTTTTCCCAACTGTTGCTTCAAACATTATCTGAAAATACAAGAGACATAGTGTGTAGATAAAAAAAAAGAATTAACAATAAATTGAAGAAGCTGGGGATGTCACCATTTCTCGAATCATCGAAAATAAAACAAAACTAATAATCTTTTTAAAAAGTTGCTAAGAAATTGGGTTTGATAAATAAACTAACGAATTAAAAATAATCAAAGGAGATCATTGAGATATCAAAATGGAGTAATCTCCCCTCCATTGTAAACATGTATATGTTCGTAAATGTTTGTAAAATACGAATATTTTAAAGTGTTTCGTGACACACGATCGACAGTGTTGTTTTGGCTTTCTTGAGTACACACACGAGGGTCGTCATAAAAAAAGAAACAGTGGTAATAATTAAGATACATTTGGATTTACAGACAATCAGACAGACAGACACACCCCCACACACACACACAAATATATATATATATATATATATATATATATATATATATATATGATAATATAAACAAATATGTGATAATAAAAAAAATATTTATATAGTTTTGATCTATACTTAGGAGAATCACATTCCAAAGCAAAATGAAGCTAAATATTTAAACCGTTGTTTATTTATTTAGTCACTATAATATATATATATATATATATATATATATATATATATATATATATATATATATATATATATATATATATAATATGAAACTAAAAGTATACTTTTAGTAGATAAAACCTATAATGAAATGGTTTAAGCTCAATATACGAGATAGAGCAATTACTGCCAACTTGTCCATCTATGTAATTCCAGTGATGATAAGATTTTAATCTTTGAAAAGCCTAGGCTTAAGGACAGAATAATAAACATGTTTTTACCGAGTACACCTAACATTGAACAATCGAAGTTGAAATAGATTTGTATTCGTACATGTTTATCCCCCTTCTTTCATTTATATATATATATATATATATATATATATATATATATATATATATATATATATATATGATTATTTTTATTTACACATACATATACAAAATCTGAGACACTGGCATGTCGATGTTATCGATCAACAGCTATTATAAACTGAGATCTCATCAGGCAGAGTTAGAATCCGATCTTAACCTTAGATCATATTTGGAAAGATTCTAACTCTGCCTGATGAGATCTCAGTTTATAAATAGCTGCCCAGTGTCGCAGATTTTGTACATGTCTGTGTAAATAAAACTAATCATATATAAAAGCTCTATTTGATATTGAGCACTATTTTATAAACCCGGTCAAAATTATTTGGATTACTACCCTGTGGATGTTTTACCTGGATTATATATATATATATATATATATATATATATATATATATATATATATATAGTCTCGGAAGTTTGTCAACCATTAAAACTATATACTGGGGAAAAACCAAAAAACAACATTTTAGTCTCAAGTCGTTCAGTAGAAAATATATATATATATATATATATATATATATATATATATGGCACACTAAAAAGTGAAATAAGAAAAATGATACATAAAAGTAGAAAACCACAGACGTTGTTACTAAATGAAAATACTATTTTAATACCCCAATACAGAACATGTATTGCCGAGAAAACGAGTAGAAGGAAATATGCATGTGCACTGTATAAATACATGTCACTTATATTCAGTGCATGATGTTCTCCGACCAGAAATGGAAGTTTGTGACGACTGCGACCGTGAAAGACGTCTGACTGTACGACGGCAGAGCAGTGAAGGCAATAAAATATGACAGTCGTGCATACGCCCGAATTATTTTGCCTCTTTATTTCCTATGTATGATGAATGATATGTTATTAATTTCCGGAAATAGAAGAGTACGTTCCCACGTTGCCACGTTGTTCATTATAATTCAGTGGATATAACTTGGGCATGATTTAAGGGAGATCACTCCTATAATACTGAGCAAACAGTGTGTTCATAATTCATTGCATTTTCAGGTGGAGAAAGTTTGATTTAAGGTCGGTTTTTAATGTTGGGCATATCTAGTTCCCCCAAAAATAGTCAATCTGAATAAGGGAAAATCAAAATTTGCCCCAGTTTAGATAGAAGGAATGAGAGACTGTTGATGAATCAAAAAATGCACATATTCCTTCAGAAAATGTATATGATACTAGCAGGAAGATCCGACGTTGCTCAGGATTGAATGAAAATCTCTACTATGTACTTTTTCACTACTATGTACTTTGCTACCATATAAGTTTCTTTATTTTTACTACCCCCGCCTCCTATTTCGCCTCCCTAATATAGTCAGAATAACTACAATGTTGGAAAACTCCCTAAATTAGTGTCTTATACATATGGTTTAAACTTCATTAAAATCGGATATATGTATGTGAAGTTTTAAGGGAGGTCTGTTCTCATGGGTTGCTTAAAGGTGGGGCACGTATATATTCGGCACATAGAGAGTAACACAGAGATTCGAGCCTACATTTACTTCTTAATTTCATTCATATGATGTAAATTGTATAAACATATGATATATTTAAAGTTTTAAGGGGTCCTGCTCTAATATCCCCCTTAGGGTGCACTTACATATTTTGGAACACTTCTATTGTTTTCCCTCGTTGATTTTACATAATACCACACTGTTAGATTCCATGTAGGTTCTCTAACTTTTCTTTCCATAGAGAACACAAACACATCACACTCACATGCACGCATACATTGAGTTATATATATATATATATATATATATATATATATATATATATATATATATATATATATATATATATATATTGCCTAAATATCAATAAATTATATAATTTGAATTAAATAGTTGTTGTCTTCTCGGTTACTTCTGACTCGTATTATGTATTTCACCATCGCAACATGTTCACCCAACAATAGAAAACAAACAAGTAAACATGACGTTGTTTCGTTGTGGCATATCAAAGCAAAACACAACACTTCAACAATCTGATCGTATGAAGCTTATAGACAAGGCGGGTTTATGTAACAAAGGAACTAGATTGAGTTTTAACGTCTTGTACTATAAGGTTACTCCGACCACCGAAGTAAAGCGACGTTCAGCCTGGCCAGTACCAGCTGGATGACCATTTAGAAATACTAGACGCTGTATGTGAGAGAATGGAAACACTTGCCTGTAAAAAAACTGACTTCATAATCTCCACTGACCGTGACATACATGCGACTGAGGATCGCTCTTGGATTTAAAATTCTCTAGAAACTTCCTCGTTCGGAAGTAGTCAGCTCAACTCGTTAACATGATAAGGTACTAGGTAGGCAGGTACTAGGTAGGCAGGTACTATGTAGGTTACTCGGTGAATGATACTCGTACTTTGTACACTAGTACTACCTACAGCATAATCAGGTCATCAGCAATTAAACTGGTTCCGCCATTACGACTGACTAGTGATAGGAGTGGCTAGTCACCGAGCGGGCTAAAAACTAGATGAACCAACAGACAACACAACATCAACGTGCATGGTGGAGCACGATATATGGTACTTAAATAAACTGTACTCCTGGAAGACTGCTCTCGCTATGGGAACAGCTCTGTTCATATTTAGTCCGCTTGTCAATGGATTCGGTTATCTTTAAATCTATATGTGCTGCCATTATATGCACACCCTTAACCAGCATTCGAAATGATTTATTTGCGATGCATGTCTCTGCTTTTTGTATTTAAGCCGATTAATTTGTTTCTTGAAAATAAAGAGAAGCCGACTAGTCGTGTTAATTTCTGTTTGAAAAGAGAGATACGATCTCCTAGCTTCTTTTTTCTGTTTTCATTTGTAAAAGACCGGAAGTGACTTCTGAAGAAACATAACAACTAACCAGAAATGCATACTTCGGTGGCGATCTTAATTGTTCTAACTGTGGCAGATGATATTGAGTTTGGATTTCTACTGCACTATTAGTAGGGCGCATTTGTAGCGTGTGCAGGACTATACTCCTCTGTTACAACGAGCAAGCAAGGAGATTTGTTGTTCTAAAAACTTTCAGAAGTTGATTCAAAATTTTTATATGATTTGGTGTCTGCAGTTTAGAGGTCTGTAGTGTATAGGGAAAGTACGAAATGCAGTGTAACAATAGAGATGAAAACAAAACCTTACCAGCTTCAAAGTGTTCACAATTGCAAATTTTTATGGTTGAAACTAATGTGTGAATACCTAACTTGCATACGTAAAGACCAACTGCGTTTAAAAAGGACACTTTAATAGCAGATAGAGAGTCGGATCTCAGGCAGCTAAGCGAAATTATTGCTGGTAGAAATTGTTCAGTGTTAGTACGGTGTTGAATGAATGAGAGTTTTGTCCTGAATTTTGGACCATGATTGTGAACTTTCTGATTCGTATATACAGACAGATAGACAAATATGTAGAAAGATGGACAATGCCAGTAAATCATGAACATAACGTATTTCCCGCCACTTTACATTCTGAGATCGAAAAAAAGGCTTTTGTTTAAAGGGATAGTTAAGTCGTTATAGTTACAAATTTAGATGTTACTAGTCTTTCTCTGCTCAACCGTTATATTCATGGTAGGTGCTCGACTGAGCTCTAATCTATGGTTTTCGCCAGTAAACAAAATCACAACAAAAACTCGTCTAGCTACAACCATTATCGATCTTCAATGAGCCATGCCTCTTTCCTAGAACTACCCGTCTGTGGAACACAATACCACGGGACTGCTTCCTAGCTGAATACAACATATTCGTTTTTAAGACCAATAAAAACTAATCTATTTGAGCCGTTCTCTTAAATAATCATATTCTGCCTTATTTCAACCATCGTTACCAACCATCACGGTGTTGCTTTACCATCCACCTGACAAACTTATTAACCCTTATCCTCGAGTGGCATTTGGACCTTGATAAGTGGTGATTCCTTAGTAAAACAAACAAACAAAAGACTCTAGGACTTCTACATTCTCGCGCAAACGCCTGCGCAAACCTATTTTTGCATCATAAGTGTTAATAAGCTTTATCGACGGTTATTGTTTGAAAAGAAAAACACGTGTTTTATGTCGTAAGAAATGCAGTAGATTTAAATATTAAGAAAACTGTTTCAAATTGTCTCAAACCTTATATCCTGAGGCAGTCATTAGTTTATCGATGGTCACTCTGTTTACTTCCCAGTCGGTGCCGTGGTTACCGGATGTGAAATAAATCTGTTGGTAGTCATTACTACTTCCGGCGTCCTATTCAAAATTTAAAAAAAATACAAAAAAAATAAATAGAAAAGATGAATCAAAATTTCATGTATGCTTTATTATTGAAACATTGACACACAAAATGCTGCTATCTTAGCATAAAAGTTAATCACTATTCTACTAAAGTCAAGTTCTTCACAAGGTTATTTAAACTTGACGAAGAGTAAGGAAAAATTATACTGGTGTACACTACTTTTGTTCAGTTGGATCTTGTACTTTCTTTTATTTAACTTGTGAATCTGAATCCACAAATGACCCTAGTTTTTCTGTATCCTTTTAAGCTACATGATACTCTCGCTTTCTCTCAAAAACTATAACAACTCTTACCTGGCACACACGCTAGGAAGTAAGTGTAGTATCTGTTCCGATGGATACTGCACCCTGTACTGTGCAGTTCTAGGAGGTCCACCCGCCCAGGCTTCGCCTCCCCTCTTTGGGGAGGAGTAAGTTTATTGCTTACTGCTTGAGGCGCCCCTACCGGGGAATGCCGACGGGGCTGCCCAGGCAATTTTTAAATGGCCAGAGTGCTCACCTCTCGAGCGCTGGCTTTTCAACCCCCACTTACTCGACCCAAGCTGTGGTCACATCTTACTTGTGGGAGTAAGATAAGACTGGCCTTGTGCCTAACTCCTGCAGAGGAGTAAATAAATATAACAACTACTCCATTCGGCCTTTTGGCCAAGATCAAAGTGTAGTATCTGTTCCGATGGATACTGCACTCCATAGACTGGTATCGTCTTGGCCTTCGGGGTTTGATTCCGCCGGTCTATGGGTTTGTCCTGTGCAGTTCTAGGAGGTCCACCCTCCCAGGCTTTGCCTCCCCTCTTTGAGGAGGAGTAAGTTTATTGCTTTCTGCCTGAGGCGCCCCTACCGGGGAATGCCGACAGGACTGCCCAGAAAATGTTTAATTGCCAGAGTGCTCACCATCTCGGGCGCTGGCTTTTCAAACCCCACTTTACCGACCGACCTTGGGTCACATCTTACCTTGTGGGAGTAAGATAAAACTGACCTTGTGCCTAACCTCCTGGAGAGGAGGTAAATAAATACTCCATCTAAACAAATTTGTACTTATTTCATAGAATGTTTAAAATTTTACTAAAAATGAAAAAAAAAACGTTGCTTAATTAATGCTGTTTGTCAAATTTATTTCCTTTATAGACACGATATTTTTTACTATAAGTCAAATTCTCATAATAACGCGATGGGGGATGCTTCAATATTATTCTGGATTTATAAATCTCTTATCTTATAATATGTTGTAAGTTGAGAGTTGGAACATAGTTAAATTTAGAACTTCCATTTAAGAACCTCGCTGAAAAATGATAATAAAAACATCTGGTTTGGCACAAAGTGTAGTATCTGTTCCAATACTACACTTAGTCTATTCTGTCGTAGACTGAATAAATTTTAATTTTTATTCAAATTCAGAGTACCCCTTTTTGGAAAGCTGAATGTTTCTCACATTAAAAAACCAACCATGTGTTAAACTTTGCCCTCATGGAGAGGCAAGTGAATAGGGACACATCTTATTAACATTTTTCATGCATTGACACTGATTGATGTATCTATATAGTAATCCGCTAAGGCAATTTCACGTTCGTACCTACGTTATTACTTTTCACACACATATGTAATATATAAAAAACGTCCTATTAACAATTTTAAATAAGTATATCTAACAAAAGTGACATTGGTTTTATTGATTTGAGTAATATTTCGCTGACAATTATTTTTACGCTAAGAAGATAAAGAAATATTTCTTGTTTTAAAAAAGAATTATGTTGCTACAATTTTTAAGTTTGAATAAATACATTAAAGAAAGACATATCCGTTTTATTTATCTCTAGAATATTTAGCTGAAAATGTCAATTATTTTTACAGATGACGAAAGAGTCATTTCTTCTTCATAGTATTAATCCTTACACATTTATTATTTCAAAAAGTAATAATATTTTAACAGTGAATAGTGATGTAGAAATCACCGTGGAATTTTCACGGGGTTCTGCTAGTATATTATTAATTTTTAAGTTCATATAGCTGGCTCCACAGTCTTGTGTAGTAAATCGGAAGAAGCACTTACCGCTGTGTAGATACTGAAATTGCCGATTCCACTTCCATACATGTGATAGTAAAACTGCATGCAAACACTGGTGGAGTCTTTGTACAGCGGAGTGATCATCCGAGCTACGGTGCCCATCTTTTGGTTCGATCCTTCGATGTACATATAATGACCTGTAGCAACAAAATAAACATAACGTTTGTTTAGTTAACGTGATAGCAAATGTTATATGTCAACGTGGCAGCTGTTATTTTTTATATTTAAACGTAGTACAGTCCTGTCGTAGATATCTACCGATTTTCTAACGATGGGAAGAAGTAGTTAGTGTGAGACTGAGGTTATCCTTTCGCGATTTTCTAACGATGGGAAGAAGTAGTTAGTGTGAGACTGAGGTTATCCTTTCGCGATTTTCTAACGATGGGAAGAAGTAGTTAGTGTGAGACTGAGGTTATCCTTTCGCGATTTTCTAACGATGGGAAGAAGTAGTTAGTGTGAGACTGAGGTTATCCTTTCGCGATTTTCTAACGATGGGAAGAAGTAGTTAGTGTGAGACTGAGGTTATCCTTTCGCGATTTTCTAACGATGGGAAGAAGTAGTTAGTGTTAGACTGAGGTTATCCTTTCGCGTCTTGCGTTCTGGCCTTGTCTATTTGTGAACATTATTTTTTTATGTTTAAAAACCTCGCACCCACGCGTGATTAAAGATGTATGCAATTATGCTACTCAACGGAGAATTGATTAGATTTATCGTCTCCTGATGTATTACTCCCCCTTTAAATCGGCTCTTCATACTGCAACTCATTTGACTTCTTCTACCACATGTGATATGCTCTGATCGGCACAATATGGCACGAGGCAGTTTCTTATTTTACAAAGGTCGTAGTAATTTATATATTATATTAATAGTTTGGTAGCAGGCGGGAAAATAGGTATATGTGTAATTACGGGTGGATTGGGGAACATTATTAGGTCGAACAACCCGTCATCTAAAACCGACACCTTAGTTTATGCTACTATACCGGTCAATTCGGCATAATAGTAAGAGTGTTCTCGAATAGGCCGGAAGACTAGAGTTCAATTCTTAGACGAAAAGATACGAAAAATTGTATTTCATCCTCCCTTGCTAAACACTCAGCATTATAAAGTGAGGATCAACGATAAGTTGAGCAATCTCAGTAACAGAGTGGCGCTGTCCCCTACAACGCAATGTAGTGACCAATAAAAAGAAAGCCTTCGGGTTGCCCACAACTATAGTCGACCACTTTACTTTTTACCTACTTTTCTCGTAAAGGAACTGAGAATTCACGGATGTGCGAGGAACTTTCTACCGACATGTAAAATGTTAAAATCTGATCAATTAAAATTATATTTCGAAGTAATTTGAAATACATATGAGAACAATTTTAAGGTTAATCGGAAGTATTGTCTTCTTCTGACAAAAGATCTTGCTCATAATAGGCCTCTTATATAAATACACGTGAATGTCTATGTATTTGTACAATTCCAACCGTAGACGAGCAACTTAATGCCCCTTAGTGATAAGTGTCTAGTTTCTGAGATAGTTTTAAAATGTGCTGTGAGACAAGCGAATAAAATATGATCAAATACAAGGACAATTTAAAACTAGATAATATAGTAACCTTTTTCAAGAAAAGTTCGCCTGAAGGTTTAAGTGATAACCCAACATCATCAACCAAACATATAAAAACACAAGAAGATAACAAAAATCATATTACTTGAAATCGTTACTTATTCATAGGGCAATTGAAGAAATTTGTATATATTGCGCTATTCTCTCATATTATATCATATAGAGATACTATTATTAATATAAAATCAGAAGTAATCCCAAACTGTCTGCATCGATGCAAAATCACGTACGCGAAATATAGGCCACAATAAATTTGAGAATTACATTTAAACAAAAACTTTGGGACATAACTGATAATCATACAAAAATATAATAATTTATTGTAAACTATTTCGAGTGATAGTATAAAAGAATTAAAAAAACGTTCTAAGATAGACAATACATGCAGCTCTACTAATTAAACACCAATTAACAAGATGAAATAGAAATTTGATAAAGTTAGATTAAATATGGGGAATTGCAATATGACTTATAATAGCAGTCATGTTATAAAAGAGTGGAATTAAATTTAGGAGCAAAAGGTTGATTGGGCATTTTAATGGAAGTACATTGACATCGGGTCCTCTGTCAGAGGGGATTTAAA
Source organism: Sepiola atlantica (assembly GCA_963556195.1). NCBI lineage: Eukaryota > Metazoa > Mollusca > Cephalopoda > Sepiida > Sepiolidae > Sepiola > Sepiola atlantica. Next base: position 60,759,437 of record OY744518.1, on the reverse strand, counting down.
TTAGCAGACATATATGGCGTCTAAGATCCAGAGAGTCAGTTTTATATGTTTAACCGAATGTTTGAATTTAGGATAAATCCACCCAAACAAACCAAACCAAATAAAACAATAAGTTATCATACACAGTGTAATGATGCGAAATAAACATGTAACTGAATATCAATGCACTTTTAACTCCAATGCATACTAGTTGCGAGTATAGTTTTACTTTCTTATGTATCTTATTATGTCGCAGCATTAATGGGTAAGTAAATAAACTAGACATCTCCATTCCTTTTTATTTGGACACATTCAAACCATCTAATAATTAGATTTAGCTCTAATATAACAATATTCCTTTAAAGCATACATAAGTATCAGAGATAAAACATACTTACTTTAGAGAGACTCTAGTTATAAAATCAAATACTAATTCAAATTACACATCCAAAAAATCTGAATAAGTATAATCATTTATTATAAGTACATAACATACAAATATTAATTACGAAAAAGGGAAGTTATTTAAGTGATGAAAACCAGCACCGAACAAATATAAAAATATGAATTTAATTTACACACACCATGAATAGATATTTAATGTCAGAAATACACGTAAAACAATTTAAAACGTTTTATATTTTATTTCTAATAATTTTTTTGTATTTTTATTTTATCATATTTTTATTATTTTTTTCAAATTTTGTTAAGAAATCTTTTTGTTAAAAATGATCTAAGGTCAATAATTAGGAAGTATATTTTATGAATTATGGACCTTTGACTATTTATTTTCGAATTATGAATATGCTTGGAGTTCAGCATGGAAAATACCTAGATATGGACGGATTGACTTTGGATTTTATACAAGAACGTAGCGTGATTCCAAAAATCAAAGTAACCTTCCTGTAAACAATCAAATTGATCCAACAGTACGTGTATCCGAAATTATTACTTGCGTATGGGCAAATTGTATGTGAGCCGAGTTTCTTTGTTTTTTACTGTAATCTTTAAGATTAATTTTTGCATGTAAAATTCAAACTTTGTTTGAATGTATAGCTCTATTGATAAAACGACCGTATAAATTTAAAAATATACATTTATGCATACTATGGAACTGAAAGCAATGTATAACTGCACTGGAATCATATAATATAATTTTTAGATCAAAGTATGTTAAATTGACTACAAAACTAAAAATATAATATATATATATATATATATATATATATATATATATATATATATATATATATTAATACATTTCTAGTGGCCATAGAAAGATTCACTAGAATGCTTAATTACTGGTATAAAAGCGTAATATATTTCAATTAATTAATTTAGCAAATAGAACCCACTGCGAAGAATCGTGGATTACACGGATTATGGTCTTAATAGGTCGAGTCACATTCCATCATTAGCCGTAGTAGATCAGATCAGGTAAAATATTTATAGAACTCTCCAAAAGGTGGGAAACAAAAACATATACAAGCAGTGAGCCGTCAACATATTATGCATGTACATATATAATTGTAAATTATTTTCTCTTTGCTTAAGAGATATGCGACAGCATACATTTTTAAGAAATGGAAAGAAGAGTGGCTAATAAACAAATCAGAGAAAGAGAGAGGAGGTATACTGCCGTCTAGCAAAATACACAAAGACGTGAAGAAAAACAGCTGCGTTTTACCTTCTGCTGTATTTGTGGAATGGTCTGTCGATGGGCCAGTACCAGATGATTTAGTTTCTCCAGTGTTTCGCCGCCAGAAATATTTCGGACTTCCAGCCACGTGCTCGTAGCCGCAGATATCTTTGCTTTCAAAATCGCAATTTCGCTGGGCGATTGGAATTGGCTTCTCCGTAATTCCTGGTTTGGGTGTTGTGATATCATCTGGAAATAAGAGAACTCCTAAGTTGGCCATGTCTTTTCTAGAGGTATGTAATATTCCATTCAACTATAGCTGACACTTATCATTATTTTTCTCACCAAAGAGATATTGCTAAATACAACATATTTACATTGCATTTATTGCGACTAGTGCCCCCTTGAGCTCATATATTTTATTTCTACTACATTTAACCCGTTGTACGCTACGAACATTCTTCGTTTGTATTGTTAAAGAATGTGTTAGAATCAGCAATTCACGCTTAATTAATATGCTTGATTCTGTTGACATTGGTTCTCCGATGCTTTTTAAAACCAAATACCCATCGGAGAGACGATGGGAATGGTATAAATATCTATAATGAACATGATGCAGTGGATTCGACCAAATTCAAACACGATATTCCGAGTCAGCATCCACTTAATAACATCACAGGTGTATTGTTTATTCACGCGTTTTCCTGTATTTAATTAAATATGATTTTTCTGATGTTTAAACAAGTCCACCCATATGCTAGATTGCTCAACATGATCAGTAGATCCACTATACGTTGAATTATGTGGGAAGCGTTGATTAAAGAAATAACCTCGAATGATAAGCTCCAATCTAAATTCTATGATTTATAAGAACGTCATTCTCATTCCCAACGCCTTGATTTTGTCAATCTCTGAATGGGTGTTGAGTAATTAAAAAATTAACTTTCAAATCATCAGTTCATAAGATTCTAACGCGCACACAAATAATCAACAGAAATCATATGCAAATTTACGGAAAACACATGAAGAAACATGGAAAGCGAATCGGTCGAAAATATAAATATAAATATACATAATGAAGGTTGATAGGGAAAATAGTCAATCTAAAAATTCAGACAGAAATAATCTTCTATAAAGCTTTTGAAACTCGTGAAGTCTTCCCCCAAAATGTCACATAAAGTCACCCACTTCGATGTGAAATAAAGTCCTCCACATAAATGTCAAATAAAGTTCTTCACCTAAATGTAAAACTAAGTACTTCAGCCGTATGTCAAACTATTTCCTCCGGCTAAATGTCAAATGCAATCCTCCACCTAAATGTCAAATAAAGTCCCTCATTTAAATGTAACAATGAAACCCTCTATCTAAATTGCAAATGAAGACCTCAACCTTAATCTCCATTTAAGTTCTCCACCTAAATGTCAAATAAAGTTCTCAGCCCTAAATGTAAAATAAAGTCCATCATGTAAATGTAACAATGAAACCCTCTACCTAAATTGCAAATGAAGACCTCCACCTTAGTCTCCAATTAAGTTATCCACCTAAATCTCAAATACATTGAGTGTTTCACGATGTTGTTATATCATGCAGACGCCAACATCGTAATATTAAAATTTGATGTAAGTGTAAACAAAAAGCCTCATTCCCCCACAAAACCGACCTATCAGAAAAACACTGCGTGTTTTTAATTATTGAAATCTTTACTCAACAAATTAGCATATCTAAAAAAAACCCAGAAAAATGCTTTCTCACTGCGATGTGATTGTTAAACAGTACTCTATTTAAAATCATGTTTTTTCTTAGATGATGTCTAATTCAATAGATGTGCGTAACGTTTTAGAAAAATCATTCTCAAGATCTACATCATCAAATAGAATCATTCGACGTGTGTATATTGACGCGCCCATTTCGGCGTAGACGTATTTCGCGTAGAGCAAGGGTAGAATAAACCCGATATGACCCAAATCAGGTTTAGCTCTTATCCTACTATTCGATGCGAAATCAAGTCTAATTAATTATAGATAATAGAGAATATTGTTACTTTGAAGAACATATTCTTAGAATGTGTATATCTCGTAGAGTTGATGGTGACTGACCAATAACTTATATAAGAGTGCCGATTGATTTTGGGTTATTGTGTTTATAGATGTATGCAATTTATATTCAATGCTACATCTTCCTAGACCTGAACGGTTGCTCTTTTGCTTCCCGTGATTATTTGCAGAAACGTGTGCTGTTTTGTACGTGCAACGCGTCGTCGATTTATACAGTTTTTATCGGTCTAACTTTATTTTCTTTGTACGTCTCTTCTTGCTATTCAAAATCACTTTCTTCCGTACACTGTTCCGTTCAATTCATGTGTTTTTTCTTTCTTTTATGTTTTTCATTTTCCGACGCTTTCTCTATTTTTACATTTTGTGGTCTGCTTCTTGATTTGCATAGGCCAGTACGTGTTGCCAATTTTTATACGATAAAGCAGTACTATGTCCTTTTTGTAAGAGAAAGTTTTGGTTTTTCTAAATGTGATTCGTTATATTTTGTATAGCAAACATTTATTTATATTATAATCGATTTTCTTTATTTGTTTTCTTAACAGTATTCGTTAGTGAATACATAATGTGTTTGTGTTGATCTTTATTTCCCGTTTAGTAGATAGTGACTGGATGACAGTATTTATGAGTTGTCTCCCCTTGGTCGCTCTTGTGCTTCTCTTGATTATTCTTGTGGACATGTTGTGTTCCTACATGTTTAGGTCTCGTTTATAAGTTATCTAGATCTAATTTCATTTTATTTCCAACTCTATTTTGCGATTAAATGTCTCTTCTGTCAGATTTATGGGTCTCATCTACGTTGTCCTGCTCCTTATTTTCCGAATTTTCTTTCATTTTTTTCATTTCATCGTTCGAATCGTCTTCTGAATTGACTGCATGTACCATTATGTGCTGTCAATTCTTCTATAAATTTGCAGTGTTATGTCCTTTTCGTGATAAGAACATTGATTTTCTGGATATGATTCGTTATCTGTTCTATAGCAAAAATGTTTTCTGTAGAAAATGATAGTCATTGGAGATCTGATGTGTTTACCGAATTATATGGAACGGCTTTGCTTTTTACTGCATGTGGAATCATTAATCAATTGAGAAACTATCGAAGTAAGTAGGTCGATATCTATGCTTTCATTAAAAAATGAGAGAACTCATTTAATCCCATGTTTACATAACACCGCAATATTCGTGAAAATGGTCAGCGAATACTGACCCATGCAGACGAATTCAGAACCAGAATAAGAAAAGAAAATGGAGAAATGGAGAAATGGAGAAAGAGTTAGAAAGTGAAGAAAAGGAACCGGAAGTAGAGGCTTATGCATTTAACAGAGCAGTTCATGGAAGAAAATAACTGAATCGATCGTAAGAAAGGGCTGAGAAAGTAAATGGACTTAGACCGATACAAATTGATAAAGGTATACACGTAGAAAACAACAGGTAATAGTAAGAGTAAGCAAAGGAACGACTAATAGCATACGACTATTCAGCTTCGGTGAGATGTAGAATCGAATGCAAATTCCTAGGTGATGTTTTCTCCGAGATGCTTCCAATAAATTTTAGTCATTAACAAGTTTCTCGTTGTATAATTATGGTGTATTGTCTGTGATTATCATTTTTGGTACTTTATTTATTGATAATATTATTTTCACTAGTTGTTTTAGGATGATGTTTTGTGTTTAAAGTTGGTGGACTTTCTGTCAGTGATGTTGATTAATCCTGCTTATATAGAAAATAAGACCGTTAATATAAAAAAAATAACCGTATATCGGTGATTTGTGCATGATCCATGTGAACCTTAATTTATGGTTAATTTTCCTTTGGCCACAAGCGACTTTTGCGTTCCATAGAATATGTTTTATGTCAGCATATTTCCATCATCTATTTAAATAATCCTCTACTGCTTTGTAATATCTCGACCAATAATTACAAATCAATCTCCAATCTCAAAATAAAATTGGTTTCAAATAACTTAGGACCAATATTCGCTGAAAGTATAGAATAATTAATCAATCTAACCCAAAAATGATATATAGTAAAAAAAAAAGAGAGCAGATAAGAACGGCTTTCCAGGGCTGATGTCAAACAGAAACTTTTCTTCCCAATTAGATTTCTAATTCTGGAACTGTACAACTCCGGTTACATGACGGCCTTATTAAGAAATACCGCTTTTGATTTGTAAAATGGGCGAATATGCTAAACATGGTGGGAACTTCGTTAACTATATCAAACTGAGGGATGACTAACTTACTCACCTTAACTCTGCCAAATTTGACTGTGCACTGTTTTTGTAAGGCCTTGACCTGGTGAGAAACAATGTTCTGAACCTGAATACGATGGCACTATTTTAATCAGATTAGCACTGGCTTCATATTTAAATATCGCATTGGTCAGACCGATATGACACGATGTCCCATTCATTGGGGTCACATTATGCGAATAGACAGCCTCCTGGATTGAGAAACTATTCTGGTCACAAATTACTTCATCGTGCAATGGCATCGCTCTGCTATGTCATTCCCAGACGGGGCTTACCTACAGCTGAAATTTAAATTTTACTCCCCACTCATTTGTTACATAGGGTTTTATTCAACTAATTAATAAATCAGCACAGGGTGTATTTATACGCTTTTCTGGTTTAACTATAATTTAAAAGTGCAAAAATCAAATAGTATTAAAGTTTTCCATCACAGAATATAAAAGAATATATTCAGTAGTTAAAAAAGGAAAGTAAACGTTTCCACTGGTCTAGTGGAAGGTCACATGCATATTTACCTCCAGCATTGCAGCTTCCATACGTTAATAAGATATCATCAAGGGCGATGGTTCCAGCAGGTTTGCCATTTACTGTGGCTTTAAATACAATCTAAAATTAAACAAACAAAAAATTATGATTAATATCTCTAATCTCTTACAAGAGTAATATGTACTTGCTCATCTTTATCTATCTATCTCTCGTTCCCCATCTTTCTTTCTCTCTGTCTGCTAACCACTTTTACGATATGAAGGGCGTGAAGTATATCAACTCCTATCCATATCGTCCCAATCGGAAGTGTGGAGTCGGAGTCAGAGTTCAAATTCACGAGTGCAGCGTTGGCAATTTTGCGGAATCGGAATCGAGAATCAGAGTGTTTTCTTTTTAAAGCCAACTCAGTAATCATCTCTCGGGTGTTTTTAAACCTTGTCTCTGGAGTACAGGAGTTTAGATAGATAATTTTAACAGAAAAGATGGAGTTAGAGTCGTGTACTTTAAAATGTGGTCGACAGACAGCTGAATAAAATCGATTATTCATCTTTGAGAAGTCGGTGTTTTGAATTCAATGGAAGTTAAGCTTTTTAAATAACACTACGAAGCTGTAAGTTATATTTATTCAACTTATTTCTGACCCCTGGACACCCCTAAGGTTATATATATATACTATTGTCATATAAAAATGTTCCTGAAAGCAGGTGCTCTTTAGATAAATTATTTAACCTTGATTAAAACCATATATAAATAACAAAGAGTTTGAGAAAAATTATTTCCTTATTTATATAAAGTTAAGTATGTGCATATGTTTATATATTTGTATGTATAGGATTCCGTCCTAAACAAATAAACCGATCTTTATGAATTTTGGAACACAGCTGTGAGGCATAAGGGTTGGTAATGTGAGCTTTATTTAGTTTAATTTAGTTTTATACAAAGGAAGTATAAAACGCTGTTGAAGCTTTTATTGAAAATTCACATAACTGTGAAATCTGAACAATATATATTAGATATCAATTAATAAATATTCCCTCCATTTCAATTTCCTTGGAGTATTTGAAAGGGTATTCGGGGCACAACCTCCCATTTGAAAATTTAAATATTTAGTAATTGCATTAAATAAGCTTTATAGTTATTAAACACCAGTTAAGCAAGATTCCCTAAATTTCAATCTCTTATTAAGACCCCTTAAGCGGAAGCCTTGAATTTTAGATATTTTTTTGTAATCAAAATCGTATAATAGATTTTGATGAAAATTGGAATAACGATTGTAAGCCTATATGTTTAGTATCATTATATCTTGATTTTAATCTTCGTAAGGGAACATAAAAGTGGTGCAAAACTGTTCTATTCGAGAAATTAATTTTACCCGTCCTGGGGCAGGTAAGCTACTAGTATCTCTATAAAACCCTGATTCCATGAAATTGTAACTTTAAAGGACCCATACATTTAGTAGTGCGAGCTTAACAATTATCAACCATTCACAGTGTATTTTAATCGCCTTGAAAGAAGCTAAAACAATCTCAACTTACTTGAAAATGCTGTTTCATTTGGAAATTAACCTTCCCGAGGATCCATTTCTTAGAGTGTGAACCCGATTGTTTCCAATGGGGGTTCATATTATGGTCGAAATGTGTCCCAGGAGAAATGAAGACACGCAAAGTATCAACATCTTGACCGTACATGAAAAACCAAAACTGGAGGCACATGTTATCCTTCTTCGGAGTAATTGTCGGACTTAAGAGGTAAACAGCAGTATTGACCTTCTTTGGAGCGTCGACATAAATGTAACTTCCCTCTGGTAAAATAAAATAAATAAAAATTATAATTAATAACACACAGTCGTTTAAAAATCACAAGCTTTAAGCATATAGATATTAAGTGAGGAGCGTAAATGCATGCTACAATAGGAGAAATATATAGCCAAGAAAAGAGTCCACCGACAAAAATGGCTGGGCTCTTTGAAATATTAAAAGCTTCTTGAAAACTGGGGTTGATGTTGATAAATCGTACCACTTCAAATCATGCATAATTAATGCCCAATCCAGTAGGTTTTTATATCAAGTGATGAAAAAAAACCATAATTGTTAAGTAGGCTGGATGTGTGGCCTATTCCAAATCACGCAAATCTCTCTCTCTCCCTATATATATATATATATATATATATATATATAAATTATTAATTTATAAAAATATACGTTACATATTTCAGAGGCGTACCGCAGTTTCATCCAGATGGACCTACTTTTTTTAAACGTTTGAACGTCGTCTATTGCACATAAGGGATCTTCAGCGACTAGAATTTAATTTCGAATAGCTGAAGATTTCTTATGGGCTATAGATGACTTTCAAAGGTTTAAAAAAAGTCAGTCCATCTTGATGAAACCGCGGTAAACCGCGGAAATATGTAACGTATTGTTTCTTAAATAAATAATTTGTATTGAGCTCACACTTTTTTTGCCATCGTGCACTTTATTAATTTTTTTCAACATAATCTGACGCACTATATATATATATATATATATATATATATATATATATATATATATATATATATATATATATATATATATATATTTATTTATTCTGGTACAGAAAAATTAGTACAACATTCGTACCGTCGGTTTCAAGCACGGAAGGTCTTACCCATCCGGCTCTCTTCAGCTTCTGTTGTCATCTGTTTTGGAAATGTGAGGTCACATGACACTCTTGTTGGGACGCGTTATTTGCTCAGTGTGTTGTGTGTGTTTGTTTAAATTTGAATTTAGTGTCATAAGACCGTTGAGATTTAAAACACGGGAGAAGAAAGAGAATTCAAGATTAAAGGGAATAAAAAGGGGAATAAAAAAGGGGGGTAAAAATAAAAAAAAAAAATAAAAAAATATATATATGAAAAAATATATATATATATATATAAATACAAAACCTATATATATATAAAAACATTTTAATACTAAGAATAAAGGAATAAAAAAAAAAAAGAAGAAAAAGAGAAAAAGAGTATAAAAAGTGGGTTAAAAAATATATATATATATAGAGAATAAATTGTAGAGAATAAAAAAGAGCGAGAGAGAAAGAAAGAATAAAAATAGAAAGAATAAAAAGAATAAAAATATATAAATAAAATATATAAATAAAAATAATAATAATAAAAAAAATATAAAAAAAATAATTTTTACCCCCCTTTTTTATTCCCCTTTTTATTCCCTTTAATCTTGAATTCTCTTTCTTCTCCCGTGTTTTAAATCTCAACGGTCTTATGACACTAAATTCAAATTTAAACAAACACACACAACACACTGAGCAAATAACGCGTCCCAACAAGAGTGTCATGTGACCTCACATTTCCAAAACAGATGACAACAGAAGCTGAAGAGAGCCGGATGGGTAAGACCTTCCGTGCTTGAAACCGACGGTACGAATGTTGTACTAATTTTTCTGTACCAGAATAAATAAATATTATGCTCTTAATTTTTAACTTTGATTCTTAATTAATCGAGCACTCTGCTGGGATTTTTCCTACCATTCTACAAAGAATATATATATATATATATATATATTTCAGCTAACTGGCAGATGAAGTGAGTTAGTGTCTGCTTGGTCTGGGATACAAAGGGGCTTTAAGCGGAAGGACACTTTGTGTTTAGTTTGAAGAGATGTTTGTCGTTATTGAAAGTATGTGGTTCGTTAGAGAAACCATGTACAATAATAAGCTAAACACCAAGCAATGTTAACTTTTTTAATTTGAGTTGTGATTTTGCTGAGAAATAAAATCTATTTTTTTTTACAGTAGTGACTAAGACCGCTTGATAGACACTCCGGTCATTGTCGAAATCAAGGGAAGACAACGGACTAAGGATCACGGCCTGTGCAGTAAATGCACCCAGACAAAAGTTCACAAGACAGAGTAACAATAGACCTGAAGAAGACTAAAATATAGAATAACAATTAAATGCAACGGTGAGGACAAAGATGAAAATAATGATGACTCCACATCCGAAAAATTAAAACAAAAATAAGAACGTATATTTAAACACTTTTATTAACTCCAGATATAAATACATATTGGGCAGATAACGTTCTAGAATAGGTCAGGTAAGGCTCCACCTGGTTTTAGCTTACATGTAAACCAGTATTGCATGTTTTATGGTCAAGTAGCCGGTAACGAACCGACTCCCTCACAGAGCCTGAATATTAAAAAAAATCTACACTACCATTCTTCGTTCCTTGATCAGATAATAACTGGACAAAGACTGAGGAATGTCCTCTTAAAGCCAACGACGAAGTCATGTCGAAACAGGTGTAACGCATCTAGCACTAAATAAATCTTTTATTTTCGGTTAGTCAACCGTAGTTTTAGAATTAGCAGAAGACGCTGCATTAACCCTGACTATCGCTTTTCTACTCCAATTGTATTAGCATTTTATCGTAGATTATGGTTCAGACAAGACAAATATTAATCGGACTATGTTGGTCAACCTTATATACCGAAAACAGCATGTGATGATGATGATGATGATGATGATGATGAGTGCGAACATTCACGCTTAATATACGTAAGACAAACACCGACAGATCACTCAGTAGCAGTGGTTACCAACTGTGGTACCGCTTATAATAACTGTAGTAACGTTGACCTACTTTTCGCAATTTCTTTTTATTCTTTAACACACATTTTACTTTAGGCCTAAGCACGTTACATTTAACTACTTATTTTACTTTTTAGTTTTATAAAGTTTTATAAACTACTGAATATCATATGGTTAAGAACATCGCCTTGTGACGTACGGTATTTCACTGACAGCAGACAGGATTCTGACGATTAATTCTGTAAATCCTTTATTACCCTACTACAGCGTATCCCATGTTTTACGTCACTCATGCTGGACAGGAGCAATTCTTTCCTGGGATTACTCTAGCTTTTGCAGCTAATAATTTTGAAATACAGATTCACAAGTAAACGCGCCTGACCAACTCTCCTCCGTAGGGGAATGCCTACGAGAAAAACCTAACAGCAGCAGCAGTGGGCGGACCGGTTGCCGTCGTTACGAAAAATTCAGACGTAAAGATTACTACCGACTACTGAGCGTGTCCGACAATTCAATGAATTATCTCCTAAAATAAATGTTGTATTGAAAGTAGTGAAAATGGGTGAAAAAGTCATGGCATACCTACCTCCTAGGCATTACAATCTTTCGGAGGACGGACGGATTTATTTTCTGTCGTCTAAGTTGGTTTTATACGTGACGGGGTGCCGACGGGTCCAAGAAGGATATTTCTGGACGAAATTTACTTTTATCTCTTCTTTTAAATTATAACTTAACTTTTAACGGTTCTATTAGGACCACTGTACGTGCACCGTTTCTATCTTTTGCATTTCTTTTATTATATTTCCACCGAACTTACGGTTACTATTAGCGTACAAAGAAACACGGCGCTTTTGTGTTATTTCGAATTGGCCAAAACTTTCAAATGTAACGGAAAGCCATCTTTCCAGGCATCAGCATCTCTGTTGCAAAAAGGGATGGGTTTCTAGCTTATCATTTATAGTCTCTTATACGTGATGGAGTGCAGACAGAACCGTCTATGACATTTTCGTGGGAAATTAACTTTTATCGGTTTCGTTCCGTTACGCCTACTATGCGCGCCATTTTTGTATTTTGTATTGCCACTTGGACTTAAGGTTAATGTATAGAAATACCCACAGAGCTTTGTTGTTATTTAGAATTCATCACAACTGCTAAAGCAATTGAAGGCTGCCCTTCCAGAAAAAAACGTATTTATTTATTACTTATTACCTGATGCGCTCTTATTTGTGGAGGAGTGCCGACGGAACTGACGGCCCTTTAGGTTATACGTTTACTTTTAACAGTTTCATTACGCCGATTTTGCGTGCACCGTTTCTGTTCTTTTATACTTTCTTTACGTATTTAGGGTTAATGATAGGGTAAACGGAAGGGTATGTTTTTTTATACATATAAAATAGTACCTTCCTTCCAATGTTTGTGTATAGACACAATCGCTTTACCCTCCCTTTCCGAAAAACACTGCTCTATGTACGTATGTTGCTATCAGGATGCTTTTTTGTAGTTATGGAATAACACTATCGTTTGAATGTTATTTATAAATGTAATACTTAGAAAACAATAGTATCAGTATTTATAGTGAAGTAAAATATTGAGTAAAAATATTTATATGGCGCCAAAATGTGGGAGCATGAATTCCTTTGGATTCTTTAATTTTCTCTAGCAGCATTGAATAATACTAACAGTAAGCAGTATTAATCTGGGCGAGTTCAATCAAATGAATAATTGGGTGGACTTACTTCCTGTAGTGTGGTCTGTTTGGGGACTTGTTCGATGCGGATGTAGTGCAGATTTGATCCGTTTCCAGGTCACATTAAAATAAGTCCGTTGTCTCCAACCACAAAAACTATTGGTAAATTCACAGCTAAAAATGATTTCTGGAAGACAATGAAAGAAATGTATTTGTAAATGTAAATAGAGCTGACCAAGCTGAAGAAAAAAATGTATGAAACATTAATATGACATAACATATTCTAAATTTCTCTTAATTTTGAAATTTGAGTAAAATTCACTTCATTGAATACAATTTTACGGAGAAATTGATTATAGAGATGGCGTTAAGTTTTTGAATTTTGGTGTATATACACTAGCTGCGTCTAGCTCGGCTAAATGCATCTAGTCTAATAAATTTCTTTGCGGAATGAAGCGCACACCTTTCTGTGTAGCTCAATTGGCTTAACTATATATTTATATTATTACGTATGTTGAGCAATTTGCAGTAAATATCGAACCATATATATATATCAGTTTATAATATATATATACTATTAGTATATATGAATATATATATATGTACATATATATATATATATATATATATATATATATATATATATAATTTTTTTCTTTTAAAAAAACACGCACCAATAGTTGGTATGAATGACTCATTTGACGAAACATATTTCAGTATGTGGTTTTTGTTCAGAAAGCTATTAAGGTAAATTAAAAAGTTGAAAATGGTTTTTACTTTACATATGCAAGAACATATAAACCAATTTAAAAAGAGACGGGACAATTACAGTGTCGCATAATCGCAATAACAGGTGCTAATCTACAGACCCTCTTGCACTTTGTTAGATGGTTATGTGAGAGCACATCACGGAACAACCGGATGTTTTATGTCACAGTGCTCTACCATCTTCCTAATCACATCCTTGAAGCGATTAGTCCGTAGAACTACTAATATATATATATATATATATATATATATAAAGATATTGATATATAGATATATAGATAGATATGAAACAGTACAAAAAAGACCCATGGAAATATCACAGTTGCAATCTTCATCTGTTGAATATTGCTGCAGTGACTAAAAATATTTCCATGCTATAAACGTCTGACGGACACGCCGACGCCACAATATTATTGTACTACCTTTGTTCAAAGTGAAACATATTTATCTCAGTACTCTGATTTATGTAGCTTTATAATATATCCGGTAATGAGGTCTATCTCTAAAAGCTTTATGTTTGATTTATGGACTTTTATATATATATATATATATATATATGGTAAAATGAAAAAGGAAAACCAAAAACTGGATGTTTTTTATGTGTACATCAACGTTTCGTCTTTATTTATAAGACTTCATCAGGATGATGATATAGGGAAAAGATATCATGCAAGTACAGATACATGTAGGGTAGACATGTTGGGAAGAAAAATAAAATAAAATGAAAAATAATGGCAGCGTCTTGGTGGACGTCCGTACATGTTAGAGAATGAAAATGAGTGACGAAAATGAGTGGGAGAAAAGGGGAAGGGTGGAGGGAGCAAGGACTACTGTGGCTGGCCAGTTTTTGGTTTTCCTTTTTCATTTTACCATCTCGTCGGATTACCTTCATCCTTCTCTTCCCATATATATATATATACAAGCTGGCCCTACATGACGTTGCCAGGGACTCAATTGTTTTTCTTTAACCACATTATTTAATTTAGTTCGGTTGCTTCTCGACTGTTGTCGTGACTCGTTACCGGATTTTAGCGAAATAATATCGGCAGCCATTGGGGCTGATCTATATAAGTACCAACTCGAGTTTTTTGAAATTCTAATGTGTGTAAGTTTTTCCACAAATAAGTAAATGAATATATAAAGTTAATTGATTTAAAAATTAAGATTAATAAATATTCTTTGTTTGTCATGAATTAATCTAAGCTAAACCTTCCACTTTTCAAATATATCCATGATTTTTATTAAATCATTTTTAGCTTAATGACTCAGTAAAAAAGAATGATTTCAATATGGAGTCAAGTAATAAAAAAGTGTTAGCGATGGAGTCTTTTAAAAGTATTATGTGTTGATATATTTTCAGAAATAAAAATGCGATTAGAGTAAGAGAACATTTTATATACAAATATACTCAGCGGTCGTATATTTCTCAAAACAGTGTATAAAAAAGTGTCTATAATGTTAATAAGGAAGTGACGCTGATTCTCATCTATGGATGCACATCGCGATAAAAATACACGTTCTTTTTTATCTTTTGATTTTATTTTTATTATGTGTTCAGTTATACTTTTGAAACGTGTATTTCAGATATTTAATTTAGACTAAAATGTAATCTCAAAATTCCAACAGGAAGAAGTATATGTTAATGATAAAAATGTGAAAGAGTATTACTGAAATGCATACGTGTAGCATTATGTATTTAGTAAAAAATATGGCATGAGCCAAATAAAAGCTGTAAAATGTTTTACTACTGGTGAATATCGAAAACGGTGTCTTATAAACTTTTTTTCCTGGTGAGCACTGGGAAAGTGTGAATTGATTTGAGTTAGAGTGTACAACCCTACCGCTCTCTAAATATCACTATTCAAAAATAAAATATTGATCAGGATTAAATATTAAAATCGATGAAATCGATAGAAAATATTTTTTTCTTTTAAAAAACATGCACTAATATTTGGTATAAATGAAAGAAAGCTATTAAGGTAAATTAAAATGTTTAAAATGGTCTTTACTTTACATATACAAGAACATATATGCCAATTTAGAAAGAGACGGGACAATTACAGTGTTTCATAATCGCAATAACAAGTGCTAATCTACAGACCCCTTGCACTTTGTTAGATGGTTATGTGAGAGCACATCACGGTACAACCGGATGTTTTATGTCACAGTGCACTACCATCTCCCTAATCACATCCTTGAAGCCATTGGTCCTTAGAACTACTAATCCATAGATAACAAAAAATTACCATGTCTATGTCTGCATTGTAATATGATTACGGATCGTTGTACTAAAAAAAATTTTAACAGCCATTTCCTAAATTCAACCGCGATATAATTTCGTATAAAGGACAAAAAAAAATCATAACAGCCATTTCCTAAATTCAACCGCGATATAATTTCATATAAAGGACAAACAAAATTATAACAGCCATTTTTTAAAATTCAACCGCGATATAATTTCGTATAAAGGACAAAAAATATATAACAGCCATTTCCTAAATTCAACCGCGATATAATTTCGTATAAAGGACAAAAAAAAATCACCGTAGAATCATCAAGTGACGCTTCTTCTAAATTCAAAAGTCAAAAATAGTTAACAAAATAAAATACAATTTTTAAATATACAATAAAAAGACGCAGTTAAAAATAAGATAGATATGTTCTTTTTACTTACTGCTTGGATTCAATGTACTTAACGGCGTAGTTAATTTTACAGGAAGCGTAGAGGTCAATGGTTTTCCACCAATCGCGGCTTTTGTCGGTGTAACTGGAAAAAAAATAATAAATAAATTATTTTTAATATCTCACAAATTCGTTTTTTGAAAAATCTACCATTTTGGTAATTAAGTTCTAAGTCGTTGTCGGGACAACCAGTTTGCGTAAAATTTCATGGTTTTCTTGGAGAGGTACAGTGGTGAGCCCCCCCCCAACTCTTCTACCAAATGTTTCTGATACTATCACGTGCAGTATCGATGGTTAGGGTTACTGACTTGCATCCCGCTACTCTGCAGCAACCGTAGACCAGTGGTTCGGCTCATCTGATAACTGTATATACTATTTTGACGACTTTAGGTTTTGTAAGGGTGGTGTGGTCGTCCTCCAGCATACAGCGCCTGCTATTTCCAAATGGTCACCCATCTGGTACAGACTAGGCCCGACATCGCTTAACTTCGATGATCTACCAAGAAACGATACGTCAATGTGATAATGCCGTATTTAACAATTAAACAATATTTACAGCGTTTATTTAAACACAGCTAATAGATTCTCTATCTATAGAAGAGACGTGTTACGATTTGTGTGCCCGTTAACTGTTCTCATGTTATTAAACCTAGGTGCGTGAAAATTGGTTGTACCCTATCTATGATGGACCCTTAATTTTTCATCAAATGAATATCATAATCCAATATTATATTTTGATAGAACGGTTGTACCGTTACGTTTTGATTGGGTGATAAGTCACGTGTCAGCGATGCTGTTTTGTGGAGATTAAGAGACGAATAGCAGTGGCAGCGATAGAGCGTGGGAGAACGGTTGGTTTTTGTTTTTTGTCATCGCTTGTCATGGTGTATCTAGATGAGACAACCTAATGTAACGGTGTCTTGGGATGAAACCTGTTATTTCATTAACCGGACATCTAAATTAACGGAGGTACTACACTACGTTATAGATGTGAATTGTTGTCGTAGTTATTTTCTTTAAGATAGGGTTCTAGCTAAGAAGGACAGAATGTGGCGGTTAATTCACGCACAGGGGAAGTGCTGACAAATAATTAGAAAAAAAAACACCACACAACGTAGCAAAGCCAGGAGCGATCAACTAAAGAACTTCAACTATTTCGGCTTCGTCAGAAGAGCGGAAACTATTTGTCGACGCTCCTGGAACCAGACGAAACTTGGGGCGACGAATCAACCAACACAAGGAGTGAGAACAGGTAACATAGCGTTGCGGTCGATCGGGTCATGTCCGTTGGTTATTGAGACTGGTAATAGAGACCGCAACGATGAGAAGCGTTCGTCATACGTGGTACCTGTAGGAAGCCACACACATATGAAGAGGGGGGAGGTAGGTTATATAAATCACTAACATACTCACGATTAGAGAGTAAAGAGAGGCTGAGAGATATCAGCCGTGATTGGCTGAGGAGATAATATCATAAAGAAAAATGTGCGTGCGGAGAGCATAACATGTGACCACTAACTACTCCATCCTATTAGCCATACGTTGTAATCATCTTCTATCTTAAAAAAAAAACAAGCAACTTTAATTCACCTCAAACAAAGCACACTGCAACTTGGACGTAGATGGCAACTGAGGCGTAAGGGGCTACTGTGAATTCGGGGCCAGATTTATAGGGGCATCGTTAATGGGGAGTTGTACAGCGAGATGCTTGTTCAAAATACATCTAAATTTCTGCATGTTTGTACAGTCGAGGAAACAGGGAGCAGGGTATAGATTTCAAAAAGCAAACGGCTCGAGGAAATCAGCTATTAGAGTAGAAATCCTTCCGTCATGTGAGGACCTCTACGGTGAAAGGCTGTGATTTTGCTGTTTTTCGAGTTGTCGGAGGTATTTACGTTGAGAGGGAACAAGTGCAGCAAGTTTGTTGGAGTACATTCCGTTCAAGTACTCAGTATGCTGAGAAAGAACCCCAGATCGGTAGTCTTGTGTCAGACTCTAAAAAAGATTGTGTAGAAAAATCCCAGAGGATATGATCAGACACGGTTTAGTTTTTTAGATGGAAAAAGGGAGAAAGGACAGGCGGAAGGACTCCTCCCTTTTTTACTTTGTCCTTTCTTATTACAGAAGAAACGAGTCATACTACTCGATCGTTTATCTATCTCGGGACGACTGCAAATGTATCTGTTTTCCCAATGACCTAAATATTCCCAGTTTAATGCGTGGGGAGAATAATAGCAAACATTCTTTATTTTTAATAAATTTTAAATGCATTTTTCTACCCGAAGGACACCTCGGTATTAGGTTATTTCCCCTTAAAAGTAAACCCTGACTAAATATTAAATAAAATAGAAATGAACAGAAACTCAAAATAGAGAAACTGACAGTATTTCGCTAAGAATAAAAATGTCACCCGGACATGGCTATGTGCTGGGTCATACGACTGAAGGAAAAGTGCAGCTTTCCAAGTAATGCAACAGCAAGTATCACCACTAAGCTGGATACTTCATCAAACGATCTGGCCCAGTAATCCGGAAAATCTAGCAAAGACCACACCAGCCACCCTTCGGAGTGATGGTTTTATACCAAAATCAGACTGGCTAAGGCTTGAGGATTCTGATGTGCCTTGTTCTCTGTCGGTGTGAGATACTATCCTGTACAGTTCTGGAAGGTCCACCTTCCCACGCTTTACCTTCTTACCTTTTGAAAAGGGGTTACTTTATTACTAATTGTCTGAGAATGCCCACGGGGTTGCCCAGGTAATATTTGTTCGACCAGAGTGCTGTTCCTCTAGAGCGCTGGCTTGAAATCAAATTTTCCCGACCTTTGAGTCACATCTTAAACCGTCATGCTAGGGAGACATATATTCAGACATGACCACAAGAAAAAGACAGTATAACTTAATTAAGTGATTCATTGATGAGAATAAAAGTATTCACTACTTATTTACTTACTCAAGTTTTGAGAAGTGGAGAGAAATATATATATAGTATTCTACGATAAAATACAATCTTCCAGAAAAAAATAAAACTACCCACAACCAATACATTTGCAAAATCCAAGTAGCAGCTTTAAAACAGAGAAAAGTCAATATTTTAAAGAGGCCTCAGATATAAATGTTATGCTTGCCCTAGAACAGGACCCTTGATCGCAAACAACAAACTTAACGAAAATAAAACATAAAATACAATTTCCATTATAAATGATACACAACATCTCCAATGGTATTTTTGATAAATATTCAGCTCTGAATGACACGCAGGCAATCTGATATATAACACATATATTTACAAAATAAATGCATGTGACAATTAAAATGTATTTTAACTAAAATAGAGAATTACCCTTGAATAAATTCGAAATCAAAATAAACCATTTAAATAATTATGATTTTATGCTTCGAAAGTTTTAAGATGAGGATTGATAATTACAATTATTTTGATTATTTGGACTACTGTTCTCATCTTGGATGCGCCTCTCACAACGTCTCGGTCGATATAACTTCCGACCTTCTTCGGGTGCGTCTTGTCCAACTCGGGAATCTGTCTGTACTATGCTAAGTAATACACACTTCTAAGTGACAATCTTTTGGAGGTTGAGGTTTAATCCTCAGTGCAAGCGATACTAAGAATACAATAATGCCTTACTAAAGTCTTCTACGCAGCCATGGCTGACAGACGAGTACAATCTACCCACATGGATTAAATAAAAGATCCAGTAAGAAATTTCCAAAAGATTCTCAAGGTTGACAACACGCACCCGAAGAAGGTCAGAGGTAACATCGGCAAAATATTGTGTTAATAACATTCAAGATTAGAGCAGTAATCCGAGTAATGCAAATGATGATTTCGTGAATCAATTAAACAAAACATTTTTATATAGAAAAAAGAGATATAATCTTCTTTATCTATAGGAATTTATATAGCTTTACAATTAAATTTCAATAAGGTTTTCTGAAAAACAAACAATTGTTTTTTATTGGTAGAACTAACCTTTACAGCTTCCTTTGGTCAATGTGATGTCATCAAAAGCAATGTAAGACTGAGAAGGATGCTTCACCACTCCTTCAATGACAAACTGTAAATAGAAAATTGATTCAAACGATTTAATATTCGATGTCTCATAGTATAAGGTCTTTTACGGTTTGGTTTGGTTCATCCCGTCTGTTATTACAGCGTATTCAATTCAATTCAATTAATTTGTCAAAAATGAAAACAAGCAGGCTTTGGCTGCCATGCAGAGAAAAGATTGGTGGAAATTTACACAGAAAAGGATACAGTGGCTCAGCACTTTTCCAATTTCGCTTTGAATTGCTGCATCGTTGGCGCATTTACTACATCTTCTGGGTGGCCATTCCAGGGGCCAGAGATCCTGATTGAGAAAGTGGCCCTCCTCCAGCAGTGAAAAACTTTCTTGTGATGTCCGCGTATACCCCTTTCTGGTGCAGGAGTACATAATAAGTGCTGGCCATTGCAGAGATTGCAGGCCAAATGAGATCACCGTCTAATTGTCGGAGCTCAAAGAAAAACAGGATAAGCTTCTTGAGTCGGCTTTCATAGGCAGATCCCATATTCTCTTCATCTGTCGAGTAGTTCTTTCAACTCTCTCTAGATGCTGGATATCATGTATTAAATATGAAGCAGACACATGGACACCCTACTCTAACAGTGGTTTGACAATGGAGACATAAAGTGGGAGAAATATTTTAGAATGAATTTGTAGAAGGAGCCTCGAATGAGAGATAGGGTGCTACTTGATTTGTTTGCAGCCTGAATGCAATGTTTATATGGCTTGAAAGACGAGTTGATCAGAGGTTATTGAGTATCGACACTTTTTGTTGGTTATTTAATAAGTAAAAATAAGTCGGCGCTACTGCAGAAACGGGGGCCACTGTTCGATCGATGGCGGCGGAAACTGCCGACTCCTCTTCGGGAGAAATCGTCCGAAAACGTGAGCGACGGAAAGAAATTTGATTTTGGGGAAGATAAATGTTGAATTGACAAGTGAGGATAAGTTAAAATTATGAACATTTATTTATTGAAACAAATTAAACATTATGTACAACAAATAAATAAATAAAACTTTGATAAACATTTGAAATAAAAAATGCTTATCAATGTTTTATTTATTTATTTGTTGTACATAATGTTTAATTTGTTTCAATAAATAAATGTTCATAATTTTAACTTATCCTCATTTGTTAATTTATTTCAATAAATAAATGTTCATAATTTTAACTTATCCGCATTTGTTAATTTATTTCAATAAATAAATGTTCATAATTTTAACTTATCCTCATTTGTTAATTTATTTCAATAAATAAATGTTTATAACTTTAACTTATCATCATTTGTTAATTTATCTCAACACTTTAATGCAGTTTCATAGATCATCAAAACATCATCAAAGTTTATTAATAACTCCTGAACGTTTCTATACACTTTGATACAATTTATATACTTTTACGTAGTCCACCACCTCTTACACATCAGCTTAAATGATGTTAGTGACATTGGAAGACATTCAACGTTTAACGACAATCATTTGCAAGAAAAGCATTCGAGCAATTCTAAACATCACTACCGTGTGCTTTTAGTGAGGTTGTTCCCCAAAGTATCATTCTATAAAAAAGTTACTAGAAGTTTTGCAATGTAAATACATTTGTTTTATTTGCATTCAGGCAAAACGTTCGGAGAAAGTAAATCCTGAAATAAGAAATAGGATTTAAAACTTAGCTGAAAGGATTAGAAATAAAAACAGTGATTTACATTTGTTTACCAATGTACAATCATCTTCTTCTTGAGTCATCCATCAAGTGATAGTTAAACATTCACGAAGTTCGTACACCATGATGCTTGCTTATTCATCGCTGCGGCTAGAGTACCCAATCCCGATAGATCAGTGACCTTTTCTAAAAAATACTTTCTTTTACTATTGAGTCACCGCTTATAAGACCAACAGCCACTCAAGGATAAGGGTTAATGAGACTAAAATGATTGCCAGCTGAAAGATGAGGAAACACTATGGATGCACTTACATAAATCAATGGTATAAACTTATTACTTAGGGGGGGGGGTTAAACAAATATATGTTTACATTAGACTTGAAGACGACCAAGTTGTAATCAGCATGGAAACAGTTCGGCGGTAATGTGTTCTACATTCTGGAAATTCTTGCAAGAAAGCTATGTTTATTAAAATTCTACCTGTGGTAGAAAACGAGTTCGTGCTGCGAGTGCCTTATACGGAATAACCAAAGATAAGAGCTCAGTCGATCACCTTCCATGCTAATAACGATAGAGTAGAGAGAGGCTTGCAACGTCTCTTCTGTGAGACAAGGGTTGCAGGGAAGAGAAAAAAAATAACTCGCCAGTAAATTCCGAAGTCGATTGTGTCCCTTGTCAAGGAAGTAAAGAGTGATCTCTGGAGCTCCTTCCCTGACCGGATGTCTTGATATGAAGCATCCCATCCTCTCGCTTTACGCCTGGAGACCACAGAAACACTTCTGAACAGGTTCATCGTGTTATGATAACTCACTTAAAATATATGTTATTACAAAACGTAAATCTACGCTTGAGATAAAAATATGCTTGTGAAATATGACTTCACAGTTACATGCCTGTAATGTTAAGTGTATATATGATTTACTGGTGCGAGCGGATTATTAAGCATGATTGATGGATGATAACCTTACCGACAATTATATATACTAGCAAATATATGCTCCCTTCGGTCGCATATTTTTGCTAGGCTGCCGCATCAGAAATGAAGGCTCACGCGTAAGCCAATGGAGCCCCAGTCATATTTCTGTGGTGGTTAGACATTGATTTTTTGTGTTTATGACCAAGAATATTTTTAGTTGAAAATAAAGAAAAAAAAAAATTCGACCCTACCCCGATTTTTGTTGTACCCTCGACTATAAATAGAAAGACTTGTAGTTTAAAAAGAAAGTAAATTTTTTTTGTACCCCCCCTCAATTTTTTTTATATTACCAGTCATTAGACTATTTTTTAGTTTAGAAAAAAAAAAAAAAATTTTTGACCGCCTTCCCCCAATTTTTTTGTCTTCCCCCCTCCTATACATGTAAATATTTTTAATTAAAAAGGAGGAAAAAACAAACCTAACCCTAACTGTAACGACGGGGTCAAAGTTAGCGTGGGTCCTAAAATGAAAAGGCACCAAAAAATCAAATACAGTGAACGCGTGCGCGTGTGTGCGTGTGTGTGTGCGTGTGTGTGTACCTTTTTTAATTAAACAATTTGATTCTACAATCAGTTGTATAGTTTTCCAGTACAATGTGTTAGTTTATTTTGTTGACATTAAAGAAAAAAAATCACATCTTTTTTTTAATAAATAAAACATGGAATCATAAATTCTGTTGAGGTCGTGAAAAAATGATAATATTGGATATGAAAGTATTAAGAAATCAAATACAGTAAACAGGGAAAAAATTTTAACTCTCAGAAAGAAAAAGTTTACCTAGACTGTGTGTGGGTGTGTTCTTTCGCACGCGCGTTTTTATATAGTAATTTTTAAATCAATTATTATTTTAATTAAACAATTTGATTTAATAAATTTGTGTTTTAAAACATAATGGCTAAGAATAAACAAACTTAGGACGGTTTTAAAAATGGAAAACTGAGCACGGTGTTTGCCAGCATTGTTGTTTACATGTTTAACGTGCCAGATTAACGTCGGCTGCTTAATCAGATCGCCATATTTAATTACCGGAGGGAGGGAGGGCATACTGATTCAACAGCCAATCGTCTGCTTAATCAGATCGCCATATTTAATTACCGGAGAGAGGGAGGACACTACTGATTAAACAGCCAATCGGCTTCTTAATCAGATCGCCATATTTAATTACCGGAGGGAGGAAGAACACCACTGATTAAAAAGCCAATCGGCTGCTTAATCAGATCGCCATATTTAATTACCGGAGGGAGGGAGGACACCACTGATTAAACAGCCAATCGGCTACTTAATCAGATCGCCATATTTAATTAGCGGAGGGAGGGCACTACTGATTAAACAGCCAATGGGCTGCTTAATCAGATCGCCATATTTAATTACCGGAAGGGGGGAGGGCACTACTGATTAAACAGCCATTAGGCTGCTTAATCAGATCGCCATATTTAATTACCGGAGGGAGGGAGGGCACTACTGATTAAACAGCCAATCGCCTGCTTAATCAGATCGCCATATTTAATTACCGGAGGGAGGGAGGACACTACTGATTAAAAAGCCAATCGGCTGCTTAATCAGATCGCAATATTTAATTACCGGAGGGAGGGAGGACACTATGGATTAAAAAGACAATCGGCTGCTTAATCAGATCACCATATTTAATTACCGGAGGGAGGGAGGACACTATGGATTAAAAAGCCAATCGGCTGCTTAATCAGATCGCCATATATAATTACCGGAGGGAGGGAGGACACTACTGATTAAAAAGCCACACGGCTGCTTAATCAGATCGCCATATATAATTACCGGAGGGAGGGAGGACACTACTGATTAAAAAGCCACACGGCTGCTTAATCAGATCGCCATATATAATTACCGGAGGGAGGGAGGACGCTACTGATTAAAAAGCCACTCGTCTGCTTAATCAGATCGCCATATTTAATTACCGGAGGGAGGGAGGACACTACTGATTAAAAAGCCACTCGTCTGCTTAATCAGATCGCCATATATAATTACCGGAGGGAGGGAGGACACTACTGATTAAAAAGCCACAGGGCTGCTTAATCAGATCGCCATATTTAATTACCGGAGGGAGGGAGGACGCCACTTATTAAACACCCAATTACTTTGCAATTTTAACAGTACTCGCGTTGAAATGGTTTAGAAAACACGCCGATTATGATGAAAATGACTGTAATTAATTGTATGAATAATGTTTATTAATATAACCTCATCGGAAAATATTGTAAATACATATGTAAATTTGATAACAGCAGTTATAAGTGTATATTTGTAAATATTAATTTAATTGAAGGTTTAAAAGAATGAGTTATGTTAATAGCAAAACCCATCTGGTGTCTAAGCGACTTTTAGTGACAGTATATAAAGAATTTCAAAAAGATTAATTTCAGTAAAATAGTCATACTGGAGTTTCGGCTTCAGACAGACAGACAGACAGACAGATACATTAACTCCATTATTAATAGATGGTAAGCATTTTTTCAGTTGACCTCACACACCTTAGGTATAGTTTTCTCTAGGACATTACTTAAATCCGCTTCCCTAATCAGAATAGCAATTAGGTGTAAGAAAACTTTAACATCATCTTATATGGTTCTACTCACACATGGCGGACAAGTAGATATAGGTATTGGTTAGGAGACATTATATTTCTGTCTAGATCTTCTGAGTTGTATCCCTTGAAAAGCAACTTAAAAATAAAACAATACTAGATTTCTAAAAGGCAGAGAAGGCGAACTGACAGCAGTCTACCTGAGTGGATTAAAAAAGGGTTCAGTTAAATTTTCCCAGGAGATTACAAACTACGACAAAATCAATTAGAAGAATAGACAAATGACTGCAGTCGATTGTTTTGTTACTTACCCAGAAGTTTTCCTTGTTCGGATCAATTGGAAGCGAAGCATATGCCCAAAGCCCGCCTTGGGGACCGCTGAGCCGCCATTTAAGCGTCTGCCCCGCCTGTGTGTGGACGAAAATGCGTAATTCGCCGACATATTTACCGTTCATGTTGTACCAGAATTGCAGACACTGCGGCTTGACCGACTCGGAGATTGTCGTGCTCACCAAACGGGCTCGATCGCTTTGTCTTCGGGGTGATTTCGATTCTATTATCATGTAGGTACCTACAAAAGAAGTATACAAACGCCGTGACTTCATTATGTTTAAGAATTAAAGTATTTTTGAATTTCTATAAACATGTAAAAGGGAAGCGTTACGAAAAAGTGAAGAGAAAAACTAGTTTGGCGAAAAATACCTTTTAACAATATAAAATAACTAGCAGAAAGACCAGACGTTGCTCGGGATTGAATGAGGATCACTACTATGTTCGTTTTCACTATGCTCATAACACCATATTTCTTTCTTTTATTATTGCCCCTTCCCACATTTCGTCCCCTAATATAGTCTGAAGAAAATGAAATTTTGAAAAACTTCCTGAAAGTGTCTTATACATATACTTAACATTTCATTAAAATCGTATATACGTATTTTAAGTTTTAAGGGGGGTCTGTTCTCAGAGCTCAATTATGGGAGCACGTAGGTATTCGGTACATAAAGAGACACGTACAGATTTGGGCCAACCTTTAATGTCTTACGCGGAAATTTTTATGTATATATGATTTAAAGTTCATCAAAGTAGTACATATCACATGTTTTAAGGGAGGTTCGATCCCATAGCTCCCTTAAGAGGGCACTTAGGGATTCGGGGCTACTTTTATTGTGTTAGGCGACAGATTTATAGATATGATTTTAATTTCATCAAAATAGGATACAGTTGAAGTTTTAAGTTTTTTTTCCTCCATAGCCCCTTTAAAAGGTACTAAAAGATTCAGGACTGCTTTCGTTGTCTTACACAGAAAAAATTACATATGAATACACTTTATACGTTTTTATGTAAATTCTCTAACCTTTCTTTCTATAGGGAACACACACGCAGATATTGAAATGTATATATCTAGGTTGATGAGACGATACATCAATATAGCTCTAAATGTTGTCCGTTCACTTACTGAGCGTGCACAACCCCTTCACACGCGCGTGTCGTCGTCATTTGTTTTCATTTGTTGATAAACTCACTCCGGCATTAGTTGTTTTTTTAATATAAAAACACAGAACAGTTACAGAGCCAAGTTATTCTCAAGCGTGAGAGAGAAAGAGACAGAGAGACAGACATACAAACAGACAGATAAAGAGCCGTATAACTCGTTTCGTTAGATCACCAACACTGCGTGCGCTGCCCCCTTTCGTGGGGAAAGCCGTCTTCTCCGCTTGAAATCTCGCCGACTCAGATGGTGGAAAAAGTATGTAGTAAGTCACGTAACTTCATCAACTTCCGCCTGGTGTCGCTCTCTGACCCTTGACTGTTTAACTTTTCCACTCAAACAAGCCCTCTATTATGTAATATGAAGATCTACCTGCTGAGATGCTATGTTTTCTGTGGGTGTTTC
This sequence comes from Sepiola atlantica, assembly GCA_963556195.1. Taxonomy (NCBI): domain Eukaryota; kingdom Metazoa; phylum Mollusca; class Cephalopoda; order Sepiida; family Sepiolidae; genus Sepiola; species Sepiola atlantica. The sequence goes on along the minus strand of OY744518.1, from coordinate 60,732,153 downwards.
TGAATGTACGAATCGGTTCGTCGGTGGCGCTCTATCAAGCTTGATTTCTAAATAGCTTTTTCATTATGAAACGTGTACATTGAACGGACAAATGTCACGAATATCCGTTCTAGCTTTCCACGTTGTAAAATTGATAATATTTAAATCGAACAATAATTTGTCTAATTGGCACCATTATACTCCTATCATTTGTGGATGTTTTATATAATTTGCCAGTAATACACATTAGGTGTTAAATGTTGATAAGACAGTCGGGGTCAAATGACATTGTCTGCTTTCTCCTACACTCTCCAACAACTTTTCTTGGACAGAATCATGGCTGGCGAACTAGAAGAATATAAAGGTACAGTCAGTATTGGAGACAGGACAATTACGAACTTACGTTTTACCGACGACACTGATAGACTTGCAGGGACTGCATAAGAACTGGTCAATCTAGTAGAAATCCTAGACAAGACCTTGACAGCATACGTCATAGAGATCAACGTAGAAAATACCAAACTGATGAAAAACGACACTACTTGCATCATTAAGAATATAAATGTCAGAGGCAAGAAACCGGAAGCCACGAACAGCTTCAAGTATATTGGGACGGTTGTAGCGGTTGACGGATCAAAGCCTGAAGTCATTGCAAAGATTTTACAGATAAGAGTCACACTGTCCAAACAGGCACTAAACAGTCATCCAGACCATGAGACAAATCGCGTTTTAAAATGTGCGATTAACAGGGTCTCTTTGGTGAAATTAAGCTAGTTACTGTTAGAACATTCGCCTGCTAGAACGTTTCTTTATAAATAGTGTGCTTAGACCCGTGGATCATGCTATGGAAAAGGTTCGTCAAAACGAATTAATTGTTAAGAAAATAGTACTCTATTTATGTAAAAAATATTTTTTGAGGGTAGATTTTTTTTTAGTAAGCCTTGTAACTCATTTCTACCCTATTGGGCTCTTAAAGAGCTTACTCTTAGGCGGGCCTGTTTGGAGTCCAGAGGATTGAACACTCCTGGTAGGGTTTCATTCAGGGTTTGTTTGTATTGAAATGATTCTACTTTCTATCCCTTTTTATTATTACAATTTACTCCTTACGTCAAATGACTTTATTTTTTTTATGTAAGGTGCCAAAGGTGATGAACAATAGAAACTTCCTCAAACTAGCAGACGTGTTTGCCAAGGATAGCAGTGCAGAATAGGTTATTGAAGCTGGGGAAAGGCGTTAGTGTGCCTGTACAATGGTAATGATGGGGAAAACATCAATCATCTCCGACTGAGGAGCTTTAAGGAAAAGGTTGCAAAAAGTTCAAAGTATGTCGATGCCAAATCATTGCCACCAACACGAGCAGCTACGAATTCCACAGTCTTCGAGTTTACTTCAAAATTAAAGAATGGAAATGTAGAAACCAGCTAAAACCTGACAAGTGGGGATAAAAACATTCAGATGGTAAATTACAACCAATCAAGACTAACTTTCCAGCTGGTCCTGTAAATTTGTTGGCTATAATTAGGTGTAACTGTACTTCAGGATTACTACAGCAAGATGCAGTTGCAGAGAAACATGGCATTGACTGTTCAAACTTGTGTTGTAATTGTAAAGGCTTCCACTGCAGCAACTCATAAGAGCCAGATTTTGATGATGATGAAGTTATTTTTGACTAGTTCTTGACAAGAAATGTGCTTTGGTCCGTTCATGAACTTGTTCTGTGGTGGTTATGCAAGAGCCTTGCCCCAACATTCGACCAACTGACCATTCTATTATTGTAATTATACTTATTTTGTACCTATTTTATGAAATGTCAGGAATTAATGTAACAATTGGTCCCTTGAAAAAGGCTACTTAGTCTGTTTTGTACCTTTCATATTCATATGTGTATAAGAAATGAAAAAAAACAAAAAAACAATGGAAGGGGCTAGTCATTTTCTGGTGTTAGTTTATTATTACGCAATTAGCTACCTATCATTACAATTTAAAACACCAAGAAAATGTGCTGGGCCCTGTGTGGTTTTTCAAGCAAAAAATATTTTTCATTTCTAATATAATAAAGGTTTTTTGTCATAAAAACGTTTATTGTTGTCAGTAATTGTCAGGAATAATGGACATACTTGTCAGGAAATATTAGGAATTTTATTTCTCGATATTTTGATATTGTTAAGTTGGATTTTAAAGATTGCGCCTGTTGACCCCTTTTCCGCAAGGCTAATTTTGGTAAAATGTTTTATTTGAAAGAGAGATTATTCATGCCTAATATGCAAGTTAAAACCTTTTGTTAGCAATTTGTCTGAGGTTCAGCCGCATTTTGACTGGACTATTAAGAAAACAAACGTTGATTAACGTATTCTTAGTATAATGATAAATATCGCCTCAGCAAAATGCTTTGAATTCATATTTATCTCAGGGTAATCATTCTGATCGTCTTTTATATGGATATTTAATATACATAAATGGGTTTTTAGTGTGGATTTGATCATTCTTGTGTGTTAACATTTTTATAGGATCTATGAGAAGAGGTACCTCCCCCCCCCAAAAAAATTAATGGTGTTAAATACTTGCCCTTTTCTGACTGGAGTGTGTGATCTTTGCTAGGGCCGAGTGCCAGTTTGGGGCGCTTCCCTGTTCGAGGTAACCAGTCAAAATCATCATCTCCACTGTCTGACCATCCACAGAACGTGTTTTCAAACGTGCAGTCAACTATAAATATATAAAAAACAACACATAAACCAATTATATCTCCTGCACACAAGTGACATAAAATTCTATTAAATCAAAAAATATTTTTTTGGAAAAAATAAGTTAAATTGCTTACGTGTCATTGGGTTGCTGGTGATCGGAGGAGGGCCCCGTGCCCTTTAGCTGGCTCGAAGTCGAAACCTTTGAAAGATCCTGATTTTGTATTTATATCTTTTTACCGGAAGAGAGTGATTTGCATATCTGTCGATTACTGATTATTTAAGAGCATTTCTCCCTTCTGGAGATGTTATATAATGATAGACGTAACTTGTGGGATTATAAAAACCTTTATGAGAATGTTATATAACGATGGACGTAACTTGTGGGATTATAAAAACCTTCATGAGAATGTTATATAATGATGGACGTAACTTGTGGGATAACGTGTGGCGGAGAACAGTGTAGAGTCGTTGATTTGGCTGGTGCAACTTAAGTGCGTGCCGACGAGGGCATAGAGTTCAATGCTGTTTCCGGGAATCGAAACGTGACAAGTGACGAGACAATGTTTGACCCTGGGTCAAAAGGTCATCCTGCATCTGTGTGGATCACGTGATATTACGTCACAGTTTTGATTTTGATTGTGAGAAAATTGGAGTTTTAAAATGAGTTCGGACTTAGGAGGCGTAGAAGTCGGACGAAGGAATTAAGATGTAGCCAAGTCAGAACGGGAAATGTTTTGCCTAAGAAAGAATACTGGCGTACAAGATGTCCTTCTCCCCCTGTCTCCTCAAATAACAAAGGACTGATTAGACAATACGATAGCTAAGAATTAACCACGATATTCATAGGTCTCCCGCTCTCTCTCTCTCTCTCTCTCAACGATAGCAAAACATCTCCACCGGCAATAGAAACAGACAACTCACGGAGATGGCCACTACAGTGCAGGGGTGCAGAAAGTACTCAACCACTAGACGACAGAGAAAACCAAGAAGAAACGAAGGTATGAAATTTTAAGGGGCTATGCAACAGAGACTATTGTTATTTGGAAAGTTCTGGCGACTGTTACATTTCGTGAGAGTTCTATTGATTATTTGGGGAGTTTTTTCGTACAAAGTCATAACGTTGTTCCTATTTAGTTGTCTTACCATGAGGCCAAAAGTAGACACAATATCGATTTTGAATGTAAAAAGTGCCCATTTCCCCAGAAAAAGCCTCTATTGATTTGGGAAAACTCTTAATTTGCAACAAAACATGGCAAATTCGCTTTCAATCACCTATTTTACTTTTATTCTTTACGAATGTCTAACAGTTATTTTCGTATCAATTAAATAATTTTTAATGTCTAATCTAAAAGTTTTTTCTTTCAATTAAATCATTTTTCAATGTCTAATCTAAAAGTTTTTTTCTTTTCAATGAAACTATTTTTAATGTCTAATATAAAAGTTTTTTTTCTTTTCAATTAAACTACTTTTTAATGTCTAATCTAAAAGTTTTTACTTTTCAATTAAACTATTTTTTAATGTCTAATGTAAAAGTTATTTTCGTTCTAATTAAATCATTTTTTAATGTCTAATCTAAAAGTGTTTTCTTTTCAATTAAACTATTTTTAATGTCTAATCTAAAAACAATTTCCTTTTAATTAAACTATTTTTTAAGTCTTTTTCTCTTCGATTAAATTATTTTTAATGTCTAATCTAAAAGTTGTTTTCGTTTAAATTAAATCATTTTTAATGTCTAATCTAAAAGCTTTTTTTATTTCAATTAAACTATTTTTTAATGTCTAATCTAAAAGTGTTTTCTTTTCAATTAGACCATTTTTAATGTCTAATCCTAAAGTTTTTTCTTCTCAATTCAATCATTTTTTAATATCTAATCTACAAGTTTTTTTTCTTTTCAATTAAACTATTTTTTAATGTCTAATCTAAAAGTTTTTTTTCAATTAAACTATTTTTTAATGTCTACTTCAAACGTTTTTTCTTTTTAATTAAATAATTTTTTAATGTCTAATCTTAAATTTTTTTCATTTTGATTAAATCATTTTTTTATGTCGAATCTAAAATTGCTTTCTTTTAAATTAAATCATTTTTAATTTCTAATCGAAAAGTGTTTTCTTCTCAATGTAAATCATTTTTTAATATCTAATCTACAAGATTTTTTCTTTTCAATTAAATAATTTTTAAATGTCTATCTAAAAGTCTTTTTTTAAAAATTAAATCAATTCTTTAATGTTTAACCAAACAGTTTTTTTTTCAGGTAAATCATTTTTAATGTATAATCTAAAAGTTTTTTCTTTTCAATTAAATAATTTTTAATGTGTAATCTAAAAGTTTTTTCTTTTCAATTAAACCATTTTAATGTCTAATCTAAAAGTCTTTTCTTTTCAATTAAATCATTTTTAATGCCCAATCTAAAAGTTATATTCTTTTCAATTAAATCATTTTTTAAATGTCTAACGTAAAATATATTTTTCTTTTCGATTAAATCATTTTTAATGTCTAATTTAAAAGTTATTTTCTTTTCCATTAAATCATTTTTAATGTCTAATCTAAATATTATTATATATATATATATATAAATATATATATATATATATATATATATATATATATATATATATATATATATATATATATATATATATATATAAAAATAGAGAGAGAGAACGAAACATAACTGGAAGAAGAGAAATAAAAAATGTAAGAATGACAAATCTATTTCATCTTCAGTTGTTCAATGCAAAATGTATTCAATAAAAGCATGTTTATTTTCTCTTTCCTTAAGTCAGGCTTTTCAAAGATTGGTATGTGATCATCAGAGGAATAACATAAATGAGATGGCGGAGAATAGCAAATAGTCATAATTTGAAAATTTGAGAAAGTTATAAAAGTGGATGTGAGTGTGTGAGAAGGTTGGCAAAATGCAAAAGATGTCCGATTAAAAAAATGTCCAGTGAGAAATTGTCCAGTGAAGAAAAAGTTAAGAATGGAAAATAGAAAAGGCTTCTCTAACAAACATAGTCAAACATGTTAATCAAATAATATCCCATTCTCTCTAAAATTGTCGATTTGAAAGTTTTGCAATGCACACTTTGCTATACACCGAACTTTGAATTGGATACTTTTACCATCGGACTTCTACGCGCATAAGATACACGCAAACGATACACGAACTTAACTGACCACCGTCGAATAATCAGCTTCTAAACAACAACATTTGAACCGCTAAATACTTTGAGTATTCTTTTTCAAACATTTATTTTTAACTATAACAGCTGTTTTGTTTTTGACGGTGATTTCCCTAACTTTACGTTTCTTCCTAGTCAAAAGACCTTTATCTTTTGTTTTTTGGGTATGTATGGGCATTAACTTTCAAAGTTAAATGTTGCCGATAATATTTAGGGTTACATTACCGGTTTTTATCTTCTGATGACAAGAGTTTGTCTTTGAAAATCCATGGATTAAGGATATGAAACTCCTGGTTTTGAACTTCTGATGTTTTAATAAATATTGTATCTATACAATGTTTTATTCTCATCTTTCATCTCTTGAATTGATTTCTCTATTCAATATATTAGCTTTATATTATCACGATTGTTTATTATTAAACAATACATCGCTTATCTATAAATTAATATTAATATATATATATATATATATATATATATATATATATATATATATATATATATATATATATATATATGAAAGAAATAGAGAGAGAGAACGAAAGATAACTGGAAGAAGAGAAATAATATATATATATATATATATATATATATATGAAAGAAATAGAGAGAGAGAACGAAAGATAACTGGAAGAAGAGAAATAATATATATATATATATATATATATATATATATATATATATATATATATATATATATATATATATATGAAAGAAATAGAGAGAGAGAACGAAAGATAACTGGAAGAAGAGAAATAATATATATATATATATATATATATATATATGAAAGAAATAGAGAGAGAACGAAAGATAACTGGAAGAAGAGAAATAATATATATATATATATATATATATATATATATATATATATATATGCAATATTAATTTTAAGTAAATAATATTAAATTATGTTGACCCACATACGCCAGCTTTTTAAGCTTTCGCTCTAGTCAGTGTAGGAAATGATAATCCCATACAGTCGCAATATCCGCAAGCAAGCGCCATAATTAAAAACTGTTCGTTTAAGAAAAAATCGTACCCCTAACTGTTGTTCATTTTACATTCTTGGAACGGATATAAATACATATTTCAGAATCTTATTAATGTCTATAATGAATATATATATATACGTAAGCTATGCTGTAAATTAAATAAAACTTCTACTTTTTTTGTGTTTCCATTATTTTCCGAGATATCAACCAAGTTAACTCCTATTTTGAAGAAGAATAGAGCTTAAACATAACGTTGATAACTGTAGGGTCCATTTGAAATCATCAATATAATACGGGAAAATGTACTAATTTACTGAAATTCTTCAACCGGAACACTGTTCGAATGATTGTGATCAATTAAATATAATAGTAATTGATGACGACACCTGAAGTCGCTACGATACCTCGCCGATCGAGGGCAAGATGATGGAATAGCGACTGAGATACTTCGGACATATGCTGAGGATCGACAACGATACCGTCGCGAAACTTGCTTTTACATTAAAAGTCGCCTTGAAGCGACCGAGAAGAAAGAACGATGATGAATTAGGGCAGACGCCCTGCACAATGATGTCTGTTAAACCAGCCTTCACCCAGAAAAAAGCCTGTGAACACAAAAATCCATCATTGCGAATATCGCTGCTGCTCGGGATTTACGCTAAAGAAAACGAAAAAAAAAACATAATAGTAACTGACCTGGCGGCGGACACTTGCCATTTTCGATTGAAATATCGTCAATGGCAATGTCTCCTCTGCTTCCTCCTCCAGTAACGCCTTCAAATCTGAGCTGAAATAAAAAACAATAATAGTTCAATATTATGTTTTTTATAGTATTTAAAAAGTAAATAAATTTCATAAATAAATAATTATATATTTTTAGTAAGTCATACCAATGCATATATTGAGCATAAACCCCACTTTCAAAATGTTAAGACGTTATTAATAGTTTTTCAAACACTATTTCGGAGTAATACTCATTTATAACGTTTCTGATTACAGGTCCTTTTTGTCACTTTATTTGTTTATTTCTCCGCATCAATTGTTTATGTATATTCATTCATATATTATGTATATTCATTCATATATTATGTATATTCATTCATATATTATGTATATTCATTCATATATTATGTATATCCATTCATATATTATGTATATTCATTCATATATTATGTATATCCATTCATAACACACTAAGTTCATATCTATATCATATTTGAAAATAACATAAAATAAATGTATTGAATATTTAGTTTGTATTGATATCGTATTCTTCAAGGTTAAATAACATTTATAAATAAATAAGTATGCTATTTATATCGTGTTGTCAAAAGAAAATAACAGTTTTAATTAATATTGTATTTTAAAATGCAATAACATTCATGAATATAAATATATAACCTTATATTTATACCGTATCCAAAAAGATTTATAAAACATTAGATTTGTATTCATATCACATTTTCGCAAATCAAAAAAAAAATTATGAAACATTTTGTTTAATATTAGTATCTGATTTTTTAATATCAAACAACATTCATAAAAAATCTGTATAATTTGCAAATCAAATAAAATTTATGACAAATGTCGCTTTTTATTTATATTGTTTTTTTAAAAAAATAATAATAATGTTTGAAAGATTTGTTGAAATATATATATATATATATATATATATATATATATATATATATACGTATGTAGATGAAACGTATACGGATGTAGATAAAAATGTATCATAATATATGTATATATATATACGTATACGTGTGTAGCTGAAACGTATACAGATGTAAATAAAAACATTTATAATTATTTGTCGCCCCAGCATCAAGGCTAGACTCTGTAGTACGTAATATTAACACAGTGGTCATCGTGGCTTCAATGCATGTTCCTTTCAATAGTAGAACATATTACACGGCTGCCTTTAAATAGGATTACTCTCTCGCTGATTCTTAATATTGTGTACAAACGAGGAGGGCAACAAAGTGTAAAAAACAAACAAATGTGATTTGTGTTGTGCAGTTTTTTTGTTTTTTTTATACAATTTATTTTTTTACTGTCTATATTTACTTTCTTCCCAACGAGGGCAGCGTTAGACACAAGGTAGGCTACACATTTAGGGGAAAATTCAGCTCAATAAATACGGTCACTGGATTTACAAATATATGAAAATTGCATCAGTCTACTTTGACTGAATAAGTAACGTGTCAAACACAATAACTTAAAAAAAAACATTTTTGTTCAGATTAGGCATAGATACATTTTCATTTACATTTTCTTCAAAATAAAGTAGCCCAACATGTGGGCTTATCGAACAAAACTGAAGAAAAACAGTGCTTCTACATTTTTTGAACCAGAAAAAAAAACGCAGATCAAAACAAAGCAACCAGTGCTTCTACACAATTTGAACCGGCACCGTGAGGTAACCGACTTTGGCCGAACTAAAACATAGGTATTGCTTAGTTTATGGTGATGGTAATACAAAACGCCGCAATTAAGACTAGAACACACAAATATATTTGACATATTTAGGACACTGGGGCAATATCTACTTCTTCCAGATGTAAGCTATTTGCGTTCTGTCGGCTGTTTAATTCATTCTTTTATATTACCACTGGGCAGCGCCAGGTACCGAGTCTTGCTAGTGTATATATATACCCCCCCCCACACACACACATATATATATATATATATATATATATATATATATATATATGAGAAAGGAAGGATGAAGGTAATCCGACGTAATGGGAAATGGAAAAGGAAAAAACAAAAAAGGATGTTTCTTTATATATTCATCAACGTTTCGTCTTTATTTGTAAGACTTTTTCAGGATGATAATATTGAGAAAAATGTCATGCAAGTACGTGAACATATTGGGTTGACATGATGGGTTGATGGGAAGAAGCATGCCATTTTTCTCAATATTATCATCCTGAAGAAGTCTTACAAATAAAGACGAAATGTTGATGAATATGTTAAAAAACATCCTTCTTCGTTTTTCCTTTTCCATATATATATATATATATATATATATATATATATATATATATATATATATATATATATATATATATATATAGAGAGAGAGAGAGAGAGAGAGAGAGAGAGAGAGAGAGAATATGTTGTTTTTCATTCGGTCATGGCCATTGATTTCAAGCCGAGCGTGCCTTTAAGCATTATTTTACTACATTAGGGCTCTTCAGCTTTATTTACATACGCCACTTCCGGTTTTACATAACCGCTTGGTACGAAATCGTTGCTGATCTTCTGAGCAATAATTCAATTTTGCAAAACAAATCACTTTTTTTTCTTTTTGGTCTTGAATAATTATTTTTGTTTTCGACTTTATAGTTTTGCATTTTTCAAGTGCTACTTTACATTGTTTTGATATTGTATTTTTACTCAATTACTATTTATAATATTCATTCTATCTTGTTTGCGAAAAGATTGTCTGTGCAGCCTTTTTGGTAAGGTTTTCTTTTGTATCGGATTATTTGTATGTTATGTATATAATTCATAGTAAAGGAGGGGTAAATTCTGTTATTTTTATATTTACTATTTTATGTGCTTTTTATATTTATTTGTATGGCTGTTTATACGGTGTTTATTAATAAATGTATGCATCATAATCAAGACTAAGATTACAATATATATATATATATGTTTGTATCTGTGTGTGATAGTGTGAGCATACGTGTATATTCACCTTGAAATTTCTTGGTCCATTTCTCTCGATGAATGCAGATGTCCAACCATAACCTTGCGAACCTTTTCTTGACCAGACTAGGTGTTTCTTCACGTAGACATTCAGCCTATTTATATGTGAACCATACATATTGTACCAAAACTGAATACATGTGACCCCTTTAGTAGTGTACTTCGGAGATACTAGCAGTGCCTTCATTCCTGAGTGGCGCGTCGAACTTGCTTCTAAGTACATATAATGGCCTGTAAAAGAATAACAACATTTAGAAAATGGAATACAAATGGTTTAATGGGACATTAGGCTCTGTTTGCTACGTTGTCCAAAAATACCGTAACTTAAAGAACATAGATATAACAATATTTTAGATATTACTTCGAGATATCATTTTTCATATAACAATATTGATTCAGACAAGGATATATATATATATATATATATATATATATATATATATATGTATATATAAATTTGAAACCATGATCGTGCTTGAACAAAAGGGACATAAAAAATAATAACTCTGTTAGTGCACTTTTCTCCCATGCATTAGAGCACGATCATGGTTTTAAATTTGAACAGGCCAAAATCACCAAATACATCCACAACAAAGCTCGGCGAAGACTACTGGAAACCGCACTAATCACAGCCTCCAACACCATCAGACAACGAAATGGCTTCTATAATCTATCCCCTTTAATAAGCAAAATTATCCTGACCGAACAAAAACTGAACCTAGATCATGGCTAACCTCTCTATTTCTTTTCTCTTCGCTCTCAATTGCACTTACATACTAGTCCCCGCATACACACCCACGCACAACCCCCCACATACATTCCTGACATAGGCAGCTAGTCAAATACTCCTACTCTCCAAAAATTTCACACCTAACCACAACAAAATCTCCCCTCCTCCTTCCTCACCCATTTCATCCTTTCGACCACTTCTTTCACACTCTTATCCACCCACACCTCCCACTTTCAAATCACTTTAATTTCTCCAAATCTTTTCTAAAACTATGACACTACCTACACACCAAAAACACAGAACCTCCCCCTCCCCTAACCTCTTTCCCCCACCCCTCCACGTTTTCACTCACAGCCATCCACATTAATTTCATTCCCTGCCACTGACTTCTCTCCGCCCGGACCTCGGTCCTGTGCTCCCAGTAGGGGCCACTACTTCTTCTCATTAACCCATCATGTAAACCCAATATTTTCATGTACTTGCATGACATTTTTCTTAAAATTATTATCCTGAGTAAGTCTTACAAATAAAGACGAAACGTAAAAAAATCATCTTTTGGTTTTTCCTTTTTCATTTCCCATCACGTCGGATTACCCTCATCCCTCCTTTCTCATATATATATATATATATATATATATATATATATATATATATATATATATATATATATATATATAATAAAATGTATCAATGGCAAGTAAGCTACACAGAGGCGTCTATCTTTACTCTCATCAGGGAATCATTAGGCTAAGTGCTCGCAGGGATGAAACATAGACACCTGTGTAGCTTACTTACCATAGATATATTTTCATAATTCTACTACAAAGCTCTACTCACGTATTGAGCACTGTTTGAGCAAATCCTTAAAATCTATACACAATATACAGAATCACCTTATAATATAATATTTTTATATACATGATATATATATATATATATATACATATATATATATATATATATATATATATATATATATATATATATATATATATATATATATATACAGTCTGTCTAAAAAGTACCCCACCTTTATTTTTCCGTGCGAAATAGAGATGATAGAGTGGCTCTGGACAGTGAAGGATAACACCTTCATGCGCATGTGTGATTTTTATCACCGTCTTAGTGCACGTTAGTCGCTGCCTGTCGGTCGCTGAGTGAGATGCTACACAACGTGTTCGTCGGATTACCGATTCTCTCAAGATGACTGAACGTGTTTAGCAAAGGTACTGCATCAGGTTTTGTCAAAAACCTGGTGATTCTCAAGGCAAATCAATTCGTAAGATTCAGAAGGTGTTTGGAGAAGATACGATGGGTGTAACACAAATTAAGTAGTGGTTGAACCGATTAAAAAATGGCCGCACATCAGCGGAGAGTGAACAGCGTTCTGTTAGACACCAAACTGCTCGGAGTGCAGCTGTTGTTGAGAGGGTGCGAACTTTGGTGATGGAAGATCGTTGTTCAACCGTGTGGGAGATCACCCAAGAGGTCGGAGTGGGTAAAGATTCTGCACATGAAATTTTGCGTGATGATTTGAACATGCACAGAATGGCTGCGAAATTTATGCCCAAGTTATTGTCGCAGGAACAAAACGACCTCCGTTTTCAAGTTGCACAGGACCTTCTGGAAACCGCCAACACTGATCATTGGTTTCTGAACACCCTGATAACTGGAAATGAATCATGAATGTACGGCTACGACCCAGAAACAAAAAAGACAGTCGTCGCAATGGAAGCATCCCGAGTCTCCAAGGCCAAAAATAGCGCGACAGGTGCGAAGCAAACCCAAGGTGATGCTGACTGTCTTCTTTGATATCCGTGGAATTCTGAATACGCACCGGAAGGAAAACAGTGACAAAGGAGTACTATCAAGATGTTCTCCGGCGTCTCCGTGACACAGTTCGGCGTAAATAACCAGATGTGGACGGCGAAAAACGGGCAACTGCATCACGATCAACACTTCCGCCACGTCATCTCATTTAATCCAACATTTCTTGGCCAAATATGGAATTCCAGTCGTTCGCCAACCTCCCTACTCTCCAGACATGGCTTCTTGCGACATATGGTTGTTTCGAAAATTGAAAGGTTCCCGTTTTGAGACTAGAGAAGAGATAATGTGGAACACGACTGCAGAGATGAATACCATAGGTGGGCTGAGTGTGTGTAAGTACAAGCGGCCTATTTTGAAGGGGATTAGGGTCCCAACACCATCAGGTATTTCAAATATCTTTTCTGGCCTAAGGTCGGATACATTTTAGATATGCCTCCTATATATATATATATATATATATATATATATATATATATATATATATAGATATATAGATATAGATATATATATCTCTCTCTCTCTATCTATCTCTCTCTCTCTCTCTCTCTCTCTCTCTCTCTCTCTCTCTATATATATATATATATATATATATATATATATATATATATATATATAGAAAAACAAACATCTTTCAAAAGTAACGTTTTATACTTTTTGGGTGTTTTTATACGAAAAACGCCGTTACGCAGGTGAACACTGCAGTTACAAATAAATTAACCGGAATACACTCTGATATACTTATGTATGATACGAAAATAAGTGTATACACCAACATTTAGCAAAAAATATCGAGTAGAATTATAATTAAAACTCAAAATCAGTCTTGTCGTATTTTAAGGGTCCACCATTGTTTCGAGCGAAAAGCACGTACTTCAGGGCGTAATAGCTCAGTTTGTCATATTAACAAGTGATTTTTATTTTTTATTAAAAATCTACTCGATATTTTTTCTTAATTCTTGATGAGGATACTTATGTTTGCCTGATACGCAAGTATAAATAATAGTTTTTATTTGGAAATGTGTCTTTCATATGTGCCTGCATCTATATAAGCAACTGTTTTTGTAAACCTTCCACGAACTCTAGACTGCGATCTTCTAGGAAATCTCTATAGGATTGAAATGAAAATAAATAAAAGCATTAAGTATACATATAAAAACAAAAAGCAAACTGAAGACATAACAAATCCTCGACGTACCTTTCTTTGTTCGAAGTGTGTGATCATTATCTGGTCCTGTGCCCCGTGTTGTTGTGCTTCCCGATCCTAAGCGCCATTTAATCAGGTGTAAGTTACGATATCCGCAGATTGACGATTGTTCAAATGTGCATTTCACTGGGAGAGGTTTGCCAGGACCTGGCTCATTTGCTAAAAAACAAAACAAGTTTTTGTAACCTACATTACAATCGCAACTATATTTTCATCAGTTAATTTTAAAATTTTAAATTAAGAATAAAAACACGTCTTTATATAGAGTATTTTATTAATTTCATTTTTAAATGATAGAATAGTCTATATTATTTGGAGTATACAGACTACAGTTCTCACAACGTTTCGCAGGAGTTGTGGCGCAACGGATAAAAACCTTTCCGGAGTGTATCCATTGCAATTTGAGCCAGATAAAGAGCAAATATGATAACATTTTAATTTGAATGGATATTAGGTACTTGTACAGAATACGAACCGAACTAAATAGACACTTACTGACGTAGATTTCCGGAACCAGTCGGAAACAAACGAAGTTTAAGAATCGGAAGACGCGAAATAAATGTGTGGAAGACGTCCCCAATCTAAATCTAAACTAATCCTGAACTAACTCTAACCTAACCCTAATCTATGCACTAATCGCCTGTTTGACGACGAACGAGACCCTTTCAAAGAACAACAACAGATAAGGACAAGTATTAGTTAAATAATAAAAACATTTATTGGGGAAAAAGATGGAAAAGTTGTTCGATTGTTTCACTTCGTCCGAAATAAATCCTTCTGCATGAAGAAAAATACATTCAGGTGAGTATTTTTTTAATGTTTACAATTAAAAATAACACTTATAGAAAAGTTTTTTTCATTCGGTACTAATTGACTGTTTTACGACGGATCGGTTTGCCTCGATATTTCCGGCTGTTTACGTAAATCTCATTCGACAAAAGTCGGTTTGGTTTTGTTCGTATTCTGTAGAAACACTGAATATTAAATTAAATAGCAAAACTGTTATTTTTGAACTGAAGAGAAGAGTATAAAAAAGGTCACCTGTTTCAAAACATTCTCCTTCGTTTATCGCAATATCATCAATAGCGATATCTCCTAATTGTCCACCGAACACAGATTCAAACATCACCTGTAAACAATTGAAAAACAAACATGTAACAATGTATTAATAATATATCGAATTATGGCTGAACAATGTAAGGGCTTATTTCAACTAAATTCTCATCAAGAGTCAATGCTTACTATACGAGTGTTTTTAACTACTTCTAAACACTAATTACTGTTCGTCAGTCTGCATAGCAACGTTTCTGTCATTTGAGGTCTGAGTCATTATTTTCTTAATATGAGACGATGATCGGCAACGATTGGCGACTTGTCACCGCTTAAATAAATAAAATATTTGGATATTATATAGTTTTATCTTATGGTATGAATCTTGAAAATAAAATAATATCGAACGGTTGGTAACTTGCAATATATATATATATATATATGTATATATAAAGCATAGAACATCAAATACATAACACTTATATATATATATATATATATATATATATATATATATATATATATATATATATATATATTGTGTGTATTTAGGCAGCATATTTTCATTTAGGCAAACATTATTAAATAACACGGAGTGGTTTTGTTTGATGCGACTTTTTTTTATTTTTTCAATTTTCTGAATTGTCCATCTAATGTTTCGGTCAAATTGATATAAATATGATCCATGGGTTTCTTGTTCCATTCTTTTTTCTTTTTTGCAAGTACTTTCGATTTGAATCGTCAAATCATCTTCAGGCGGTATTAGTTTTAGTGTTTTTACAAATTATGACTTTACTGTTGTGCTCATTTTTGAATTATAACGGCGAGTAGATTATAACTTGAAAAAGCGTCGTAAAGTTGAAATGTACATGAGAGCGTGATGGCGTTCTACACATATGGGAGATTTAAAAGTTTGACTGTTTAAACCGTTAAGAAATTGATGACGTTAAAGAAAGTGCATACAATTCAAACGAATAACTACCTAATGGCTAAGAATTTGGTAATGTTAATTATTATGATAAACACTTTAAAATGTTGCGACTAGTTTCATAATTGACATTATTAATTGTGGGATGTTTAGTTTTTATGTAGAGGGCTTCGAGTATTTTTTATTTTTTGATATTGGTATCGTGGTGTATTATTTTGGTATTGTTAACAAGGATGTTTCTATATTGGGAGGGGGTACAATTATGTTTTTTTAGGTGTTGGCATATAGAGCTGGTGTCGGAGAGATGTAGGGTGAGTCTTCGGGATAGTGTTGTGGAAGTGAAACCTATGTAAGAATTAGTTTGTTTTTTTTATTGTTGTCGGAGATACATTCTCCCATAGGGCATTGGAACTGATATATTACATTGGTTCTTCCTAATGTATTTTGGGTTTGAGAAGTGTTATTTTTAACAACATGGTTTGATGTTTTCATTTTTTTATAATAAATGATAAATCGTATTTTATCATCAGAATTGGTGGGGGATATATAGTGATGTATTATATTTTTAAGAGCTTTTTCATCCTATTTAAAGTTTGGATGCATTTGGTTACAATAGAATAGATTTATGTAGTGGGAATTATTTAGCTTATTATTGGTATGATTATCTAAATTTCTAATCATTAATTTTATTTGTTCATCAACCATATAATTGGGAAATTGATTATTAATTAGGACTTGCTTTATGTTTTTTCATTCATTAAAAAATATTTTTTTGGATGAGGAGATTAATTTTGCACTGTTTAATAGACTTTTGACCATAGCAATTTTATATCTATATGGGCATTCACTTTTCGCTTTTTCAAGTTATAATCTACTCGCCGTTATAATTAAAAAATGAGCACAACAGTAAAGTCATAATTTGTAAAAACACTAAAACTAATACCGCCTGAAGATGATATGACGATTCAAATCGAAAGTACTTGCAAAAAAGAAAAAAGAATGGAACAGAAACCATGGATCATATTTATATCAATTTGACCGAAACATTAGATGAACAATTCGGAAAATTGAAAAAATAACAAAAAGTCGCATCAAACAAAAACACTCCGTGTTATTTAATAATGTTTGCCTAAATATATATATATATATATATATATATATATATATATATATATATATATATATATATACACATGTGCACACATGTACATATACACTTAAGAAATATCATATAGAAAACCCTAAATGAGTTAGTTATAAAGATCAATAATCAAATTGCAAATACCAGTAGCTCAATATTCAGTCGACTAGAGCAAAATATCTCTGTATATATGTATATTTGGGAGCAAGTCGTTATGTATACATGATTGGTTGTAATACCACATAATTTTCGCGTTTTGTGATGTTCTTAATAATTTTCTTTACCTGGCGAGCAAGATGTCGGGTCTCAGGTGGTAGTTGGTGTAAGATGGCTCTTTGCCTTTTACCTCAAGCGTTTTACCCAAACATGTATAAATATATATGACGATTTAAATCAACATCCAAATAGAGAGGATATACAACGCTATTAGTGTTGTTTACAGCTGCTTTAAGGTAGTGTTTATTATATATATATATATATATATATATATATATATATATGAGTATGGCTGTATATATTTAAGCATGCATAAACGCGGCGTTACCTAAAAAAGAATGAAGACACCTGTGTATTCAGTTTTGACTATCAACTTTTAATTTGTTTTACTATTATTTTAAAATTCCATAATATTTAATTTAATTTATAAGTAAAGCAAACTAAAACATCATGTTTACTATTCATGTAAGTCTGGTGCAAGCGATGTTATTGTAAAATTGTCTAATACAACATCAATACGATCATCGGATTCACCATTATATTTTACTCGATGAAATGTGTGCTCTATCTCTACACCGAATTTTGTCTTCATCCCTCAAGAGTGAACAATGAGACAGACACAGAGAAGGACAAATTAATCTCGATTTGAACTCGATACGCCTAGTATTATTTATCTCCTCTTCAGAAGGTTAGGCACAAGGCCAGTTTTATCTTACTCCTACAAGGTAAGATGTGACCCATGGTCAGGTCGGGAAAGTAGGACTTGAAAAGCCAGCGCCCGAGAAGGTGAGCACTCTGGCCATTAAAAATTGCCTGGGCAGCCCCGTCGGCATTCACCCGGAAGGGGCGCCTCAGGCAGTAAGCGATAAACTTACTCTTCTCCAAAGGGGAGGAAAAGCCTGGGAGGGTGGACCTCTTAGAACTGCACAGGACAAACCCATAGACCGGCGTAAATCAAGCCCCGAAGGCCAAGACGATACCAGACGCCTAGTAGTTGTGTTCCAAAATTCATAAAGATCGGTTATTTAGTTTAGGCGTGAATCATGTACATACACATATATACATATATAAACATGCCTAACTTGATAAAGATGGAGACATATTAGTAAAACTCTTGATTTATACAAGTATTTTGGCTACATATGTGCATACATGTTTCGGCAATAACCTTTTTCAATTCGATACATTATCAGGCTATTCCCACAATTATGACGCGAAGAAAGATGAATGATTTGGCTAACTCATGCCTTGTGTTTAGGCTATGAAAAAATACTTTACAGACACACCTAGTATCGTTGAAAGAAAATAATGATTTGACTAACGATATCATTTCCATACTATATTTACTTTTCAAATAAATAACAAATAATCTCAAAGTAGACACCCAGAAAATCAATACGAGTTCGACGGCGATATTAGTGATGCCGACCTGGTACGGTATTGACCCTGGACAGGTTGAACCGACTTCCTCCGAAGTTTTCATGGGAGTATCAATTTCACAAGCGGCCTCCAGTCGGAGATAACGTCTCCAGGGGAGATAACGTTTTGCAGGGAAGTGTCGACGTTCTCCTTCATACAGCGCCTGGTATCCCCAAATGGTCGCCAATATCTTACTGGCCAGGCTCAACGTTGCTTAACTTCGGTGATCTAACGAGAACCGGTGTGTCAATGTAATTATGTCGTAACGTGATATTAGTGTTACAGACACTTATAAGTACTGCTCTGAATATAGAAATATCCAAGTTGTTTTCGATGGCCGGTCATTAAAACAACATGACATTAATGCGGGTGTGACCAATGGGGTCAATCATTAGATCTTTATTATTCCTGATTTTTATAAATGACATCCATGATGCAATTGCGTCCGAGATGAGTATATTTGCTGTTGACACCGCGCTCTACTCTCGACATGTGGACAAAATGAACGTAGACATATCCAACGCAATGGCTGAACATATAGAAAATTACCTTCAGCCTGTAGTGGAATGGGTTATAAATGGATGGTTACATTTAATGCTAATAAGCAAAAGATGCTTTTCTGTAGCAACTATAAGAAACATTTCACACCGCCTGAGTCCAACATTCAAACTCCTCTGCCGAATATTCACACATAACATGAATTGGAACAAATACATAGATGATACTTCCAAGTTTGCTGCAAAGTAGGCAGTATCGCTTTACCAGAAAACTTCTCACACCTGCCAGCATCCTATATCTCTACAAAGCCACCATTCGCACATGTGTGGCGTATTGTTGCCCCATCTGGGATGTTGCCCTAACTGATAGTATCTCCCTCTTAGAAAGGATCCTAAAATCATCTCTAATCTAATAGGCCTCACACAGTCTACCAAACCCATGCTACTGTCTCATCGCCACAATGTTGCATCCCTCTGCTTGTTTTACAAGTAGTTCAACGGAATATGGTCCACCGAACTTACTGCTCGTGCCCTTTAAACTGAAATAATCCAGACAATCAGGAAAATCACACCCTTTGACTGCAGGGTTACCCAGATGCTGGAAATATTTATATTCTAATAGATTATTTCCTGCTTTCCTTTGGAATTCCCTCCCTGCTCTTTGTGCCGTCCACTCTACCAACGTGCAGGCATTTAAATGTAATGTGAACAAACATCTTGCTGCAGAACTCCCTACTTAAGATGCTCCTATAAGCCTGGCCCCTAATTCTCAGTAGCCCCTCACGTCTCAGTGGCAACGTGGCTTGTTTGGGGTGAATCTAAGTAGAAAAAGAAGACGAGTTTAAATCCGGTTTCATCTATTGCATCCACTTACATAAAGATGACATTGGAAAAGATATGATCACTCTACCCATCTATAAGTAAACACTAGTTTGTCTTTACAATTGAATTGTTTACGATTAATCTTTTTAAAAAAGAATATGCGTTTCGGCATTAAATAACATATAAGACAGACAGAGCAAACGAAATCGAACTAACTCTCTCCAAAACATCATTGGATTTAAATACAAAGATGCGTTTAAGGATTTGTTGCTTTATATTTACCTGGCGTCCATATTCGATGGGAACTTCTTGGTATAACCATTCGGGACGATGTTCGAATGATGCGACCCACACCTCAGCTGATGCTGAAATATTCCGCACGTGGACGGACAGCGTTCCCACCTGATTTCCATGCATCAAATATAAGAATGACAAGCAATACTTTTTCGTTGCGTTCAAAATGGGCGGGCTGAGAACGAAAGACTTTTCACCGGGTTCAACATGACTCAGGTTTAGATGAAGGTAAAATCCATCTGTAAAATATATAATGTATAATATATCTATACTTATTTAATTATAAATATTCAATTATATATATATATATATATATATATATATATATATATATATATATATATATATATATATATATATACAGGGTGGGCAAAAATAAGGGTCCTATTTTTAAAAATTCATAACTTTTTTATTTATTGATTTTTTTATTTATTTTTTTAGAATAAGTAAAGGACCCCTTCCGAAGCAAGCATGAGCCGTATTAGCCCTAAGGAACGTACCCTCATTTAGAAAACATTATTTTTGCTTAAAAAACTCAAAACAGTGTAAAAAACAATACTTTAGTTTTTGTAAGTTTTAAGAAGTGTTTTTCGGCTAAAATTTGTTTTGTTTATTTCAAAAAATCTCGGAAGGGTCAGTCTACACACACATAAAGTTTGGTGAGTTTAACTTTTATTTTGTGGAAGTTATTTAAATTCAAGTTATTCAAATTTAAAGATAGGACCCTTATTTTGGCCCACCCTGTATATATAATTATAATTCAGAAGAATACAAAGTGTATTACATAATCAATATTATGTGATAATGTTACAAACATTAAACATCAATAAATTATTATATGTGCATGTTTCAGAAATTTTAATCATAATACTTTTGCAGGATAACACAACAAACGAACACTCCCTATCACTTTGTTACAGGTCCAAACTATTGAGTTGTTAAACGACTACAAACACATGAAACAAAATCAACAGCCAGCAACACGATTCCCTACGGGGATAAAACGCGGAAGCCTCTGTTCAGCTAAATTGCCATAAATATATTTTCATAAGTTACTATATATATATATATATATATATATATATATATATATATATATATATATATATAACAATAATAATTATAATTGTGGCTTATTTTATACCTTGATGCACATGTGATACTATCGTGACCCGGGGAGTCACTCAGTATTGTATTATGGGTGACTCGGCACTAAATATAGTTCGAGGTCACGAGTATCGCATGCGTTCCGACTAGCTGTTCCATCAATCGCTCCACGCCCACGCTGTGTTGAAGATCCGCGGAACTTTCGTGTTGATACAGCTGTG
This sequence comes from Sepiola atlantica, assembly GCA_963556195.1. NCBI lineage: Eukaryota > Metazoa > Mollusca > Cephalopoda > Sepiida > Sepiolidae > Sepiola > Sepiola atlantica. The sequence goes on along the minus strand of OY744518.1, from coordinate 60,710,133 downwards.
TCAGGAACTTAGGTTAGAGGCCGGTTTTTTTGGCAACCCCAAAACAAGAAAAACTCGCCGAGAACAATAACAAATATTTATTGCAACACAGGTGTTTAACAATAATAAAAAGAGAAGTTATGTCGTTCTTGTTGGGTAGAAAGGACACGTTGAGGAATCTGACTATTGTTAAGTCTTAGTTAGGGGACTTTTAATGTTTTTTTAAAGATTTTGTCCCTTAGTTGATTTTCGAACAGAGTTCCCTTTTTTGATCGGTCGCCAACACGGTCCCTCTCTCAGTCTATCTGTCTCACTGAGCTGACCGACGGTCCTTAGTCGAATTTACCCAGAGCCAGTTCTTTTATTAGGAATTTCTAGTTGTCACAAGGTTTGTGATTCACTCACCAATCACAATTCGTATTGCATTTTTCTGCTCTTTTACGATTGGTTGAGCAATGAAAAACCTTTACTTTAACAAAAAGGTCGGCCTTAATTATGGGCCCCCAATATAGGTCTGGATCTTAATTAAGAATTAGAACGCCTTAATATCAGTTGACAGGTGATTATATTTGTCAGATATGGAAGTGTACTCTCTCGACCTTTCTAATCTTTTGACACACAATTGTTTGTCATAAAATAATTTATTTATTGTTCTGAATTTGATTTCACTTATAATTTTGAAAGGTCATCATGAAAATTAAATCGTTAATACCTGTTGGAATCAAGTATGATTCTCTTCCCATTCAGACTTCGATATAAGAAACATAAACAATTGAATTTGAGTTATTTCTTTCAACTGTCATTGTTAATCTGGGAAAAACAAGGTCCTAGCGTGACCTTTTAATGATCAAAATAAAGCTCTAGCTTTCAGAGTTACCCCAGTGCAAAAGATGACCTTTCAAATTAGATAGTTAACAAAAACAATATTCTGCGTGCCAACACTTAATTCATTTCAACCAGATTTATTACATAATCTAATTAAATTACATTAATTAATTAAAAAAAAACCTTTAATCAATTAAAATTCAACCAGACAGTACCTCATCGTGCCACACAGACAACAAATTCGATTCCTTGGAAAATCATTTTTATTCAAATAAATTTTATTTATATTGATATAATATCTATTTCTGTATATATATGTGCTAAACCTTGTAATAATGCGTATATTTTCACCCGAAGTTTATTTGATTAGGATTTTGTGTCAATCATTAAGTATGAACATATATATATATATATATATATATATATATATATATATATATATATATATATATATATATATATATATATATATATATATATATATATATATATATATATACAGGGTGTTTCAAAAGTCTTGGGAACATTACAAATGCGTATATCTCATGAACTATTCCAGGTAGAAAAATGAAACTGGTGCCATTTTAAAGCTTGCTTAATCAAGTTTTTGGTCATACTAATGATTTTCGTGTTATCTTTCCAGGTGCAGTAATGTCGTTCTCTAAACAAGACAAGGCATTTTGCGTCCTCCAATTTGCAAAGACTGAATCGTGGACATGTGTTCAGCGTGCATTTCGCAGGAAATTTAAAAAAGAAGCCCCTGAAAGGAAATCCATTGTCAGATGGCATGCTAAATTTGTGAAAGATGGGTGTTTGTGCCCAAGTAAGCCAACAGGTCGCCCTTCAACTTCAGAAGATGCAGTTGAGCAAGTTCGGACAGCCTTTCAGCGGAGCCCCCGTAAATCAGTGAGAAGAGCCAGCAGGGAACTTCAGCTTGCTCCAGCAACTGTCTGGCGTGTCTTAAGGAAACGACTGCAAATGGTACCTTACAAGCTCAAGTTGGTCCAAAAGTTGAAGGACACTGATAAGCCACTTCGCCGTGACTTTTGCATTGCAATGCAAGAGAAGTTGGAAGATAACGGCTTTGATGACCGGCTTGTTTTTAGCGATTAGGCGACCTTCCATCTGAATGGCAAAGTTAACAAGCATAACACTCGCATATGGGGTACTGAGAATCCTCATGAACTTCTTGAGCACGAGCGAGATTCACCAAAAGTGAACGTGTTTTGTGCAATTTCCAAGAAAGGTGTCTATGGACCGTTCTTCTTTGAAGAGGCAACTATCACTGGTGAATCCTATCTCAACATGCTGGAAGACTGGTTAATGGCTCAGTTGGAACAAGCAGAATCTGATGACTTCATTTTTCAACAAGATGGTGCACCACCACACTGGAGTCTTAGAGTAAGGCAGTTTCTTAACACAAGGCTGCCAGGTAGATGGATTGGGAGATCTGGGCGAGGTTATGACGTTCTCATGCCCTGGCCTCCTAGGTCTCCAGATCTTACCCCGTGTGACTTTTTCCTTTGGGGCTTTGTCAAGCAACAAGTCTATGTGCCGCCCCTTCCAAGAGATATTGACGAACTAAAGGCTCGAGTAACGGCAGTTGTGGGAACCATTGACGTCAAGATGCTGGAACGCGTTTGGCAGGAAATGGACTATCGACTAGATGTCTGCCGTGTGACGAATGGTGCTCATATTGAGCAACTTTGAAGATTCCCCACAAAACTTGAAACTTTAACCTTTCCAACGGTACCAATTTCATTTTTCAACTCCTAATAGTTTTTGAGTTATTAAAAATCGTTATGTTCCCAAGACTTTTGAAACATTTTTATTAATACAGACATGTACAAAATCGCATGTTGATCTTATAAATCAATAGCTGTTATAAAGTGAGGTCTCACTAGGCAAAGTGTAGCTTAATTGCCATATATGCTCACAGCTTACTACCTAGCTCCACTTACGTATCGAGCACTGTTGAAGTAAATACTGAATAAAAGTTTATGTGGATACAGGAAATACTAATATATATATATATATATATATATATATATATATATATATATATATATATATATATATATATATATATATATGTATATATAACAATAATAATTATAATTGCAAATTATCTTATAACTTAGTACAGTTTAATATATTTGTTCAATATCAAAGTGTATAAATACAGTGATAAACGTCTGTATACATTTATATATAAATGACAGAAAATGCATAAAGAAAATGAATTCTAAAAGATCTTACCTTTACAAATGCGCATAGCGTGATGTCTTAGCACATCGCCATGTGTATATGGTCTAAACACTGCGGTATTCGTTTGTATGGCGTTTGTATCGTGGTACAATTATCTTGCTGATATTTTAAAATCATGCAAATCATATTTCCTTCATATTTCGTTTTATTTATTAATTAAAAATATCAATCATGCAGGACACACATTTAACTTCATGTAATTTTTATGTGAACTGTTAAGCTAAAACTTCATTTTTTATTTGAAAATTATCTAATAAATTTCAGAGGCTACTTAATTATCATTTAATTTTTTCCATTTATTTTTATATAATTTATTATTATTTTTTTAAGTTACATTTTTTAAAAATTAACTAATAGTGTATTTCTACAACAAAATGTCAAAATATTGATCCTGTTAGTGGGTGAGGTCTAGGAATTTTCTTTCGTATTTTCCATTAAAAGTGCTAACTGAGCTCTAATCTCTGGTTCCTTCTTGTAAGATATTCACAGCAAGAATTCACCCACTTAATACAACTGCAAAAAACTTTCCGTTATTCATCCGTTTACCTAAGATCAAACTAAATTTCCATGTACAAAGTTTATTTCGTAGAATTTTCCATATGTGGAACGCATTACCACAAGACTTATTCTCTACGGAGTTTAGCATTTTACTCTTTACATCCAATGTAAAAAATACTGTCATCACATTTTGTTCATCCCATTCATCAAATTAAATTCTCTCATAATAGTCTGCATCACTCTAGTGACAATCTATCTATCTCATATACTTTTATCCTTTAGTGGCTTTGGCCTTGACAAGTTGTGAGTCATGAGCAAAAATTGTTGAACATTTATTTACAAGCGTATTTATTATGCGGAGGAATGTTACGGTATTACCATGACCTGTATAATAACATACGTGTACCTTCGTGTTTACGTACGTTATCACCTTTCACCCGAATTTAAAAAAATAAAATCATCCTATCATCAAAGATGAAATAAAAAGTTATAGCTTCGTACCTGGCATCACTGTGTGTCAAACATTTGACGTTCTCCATTTTAAAATAAATTGTTCCCAAATAAACAACATTTTCACAAAAATACTTCTTTCGTCTCGTCAACTTGAAAATGACAACCGTTTCATTTATTCAAATGATATTTAGATGCTACTTATTTTTACAACAAGAATGAACAAACTATTAACATAAATAAATTAATAAAGAATAAGGTAAAATAAATAACTTTGAAGCATTTAAAGATGCGATATCAATTTTAAAAGAAAAATAAATCGAAACCGATTTTTTTTCTTTTTATAAACTTTCATGTTTTTTATTCATAGTATAACAAATAATTTCGCCAATTCAAAACTTGGCCGTTTTCAATTGGCGAAATTATTTGTATCACTATAAACTAAAAAAAAAACATGAAAGTTTATAAAAAGAAAAAAAATCGGTTTCGATTTATTTAAAAAAAAAATTGATATCGCATCTTTAAATGCTTCAAAGTTATTTATTTAACCTTATTCTTTATTAAATTTCAATTAGATGCTTAAAAAATATAAACTTTAAATTTTATATAAATAAATTAAATAAATAAATTAAATCGTTCGAACTTTTGTTTACTTAAAAGAAACTTAACTGTAAAGTATACTAAGATGAAAAATAGGACCGTGAGTAAGAAACAGTGTCAGAACATAATGTCGGTTTTCGTGTTATTCAAATTTGCTGCTCAATTTTCAGAGAAATGCTTAACATATCACACAAGTCCATGGCTTAACTAACAAAACAACAGCTTTTAGGAAATATTCGGCCTTTTTCATAAACATAGTCTACTTCTAGGGTGATACACTGATTTCAACGTTTCTCTTACAATTCGATACTCTTTGTTATAAAACGATTTGTCTTTGGCCTCAACGTACCCCTCAATGTCCGATCACTTTTTCATTGAAGCCAAATCTTTTCTGGTGAAACATTCCATTGATGTCTGCTAGTCAGTAGTCGCAGGGAAGTAGATTTAGAAAAATAGGTTGAGTGCGGAAGCAATTCGAGGTGAAATTCATGTAGTTTGCCATCATTGCGTTCGACTTCTGATACGGTGTATTATCTTGGTGAAAGAGCATTTTTCTCCTACATCTGTGACCGCATTTCTGCGATTTAGTCCTAACGCACGAATAATACTATATAATATTCAGCATTGATGGCGCTTCCTTTCACAAGAAAATCGATTAACAAAATATCCTGCGTATCCCAATCTTATCTGCTGGTGTTTATCTTTTTGGTCGCTTTGGGCGACTTTAAACCACTGTTGTCCACTCAGCTGACTGCCGATTCGACACCAGAGTGAAATGGTACATCCATATTTCATCCATTGTCAAATGTTAATACAAAAACACATTTTTGTTGCGTTGAAACAGTTGCAAACAACCCTCTGAATCGTCGACATGTTTTTATTTTAGATTCACTATGAGCAAACGCGGCATCAACTTTGATCACAGCTTTCTCATTGATAAATATTCGATGCAAAATGGTAAATAAATTACCATATGACAACTTCAATCAACCAATATCGGCCAAAACGAGTTTATTGACGTTTTGATTTTTCTAGTATAACTGCTGAATTTGGGCGAGCTGAGTCATCGGCATCATTTGCGTCTGTACGATCGCGTTTAATATCGTCATAGCGTAGTGTATCTCGATAGACCGTGACTATATTCATGCATACAGTCAGATTTTGCCTTAAAGTTGTTGTTTTATTAGTTAGGTTCCTGACTTATTGAGTAATTTGTTGAATTTGCAGAAGATGGAAATAATAGATCTATGCATTTCTGTTTTTCCCCCAAATATTCGCCGGACATTCATCTACTTCAAGCATCGTCATAAATTCTTGCGGAAGAACATCTTCACGAACGATGATACTAGCGACATTAATGTATTTCATGCTTTTGTTGAGTACCGTGCATAAGAATATTATACAACTAAAACTCATAATCTTGTGCTCTGGGAAAATGTATGAATTCTAATGATGTTTTTAAAAACATTGATTAATACAGTTGAGTTTTAGGTGTACGTTAAAACCGACATTGATTTCTTACTAACCAAATTTTAACTAAAATTTCAAACCTGGATTGACGTGGTCGTCTGCAGGACCAGTAGCCAAATTTGAAGACTTTTCCTGACTTCGTATCCATCTTGGAGACAATTTCCATTCACATGTGTCTTCTTCGAAATTGCATGTCAGTTCGCAGCGTACCACTGAAAAGATAAGTCGTACATTTATTTTTTAAAATTCGTTTCAGTATTTGTTGTCTGTTTTATCGAACATTTTCTGAAAATATGAGTAAACCCGTAGACCGTAAAAAATGTGTCGTTGTCGTTGATAAGCTTCTGTTTCAGATACTGAATCAAGATGGCTACCCCGAAGAGACAAGAACGACTGGACGAATCAGACAGGTCGAATCGAAACATGAAGCCAATTCGCACTTGGTTATTCAACTATGCAACATGGATGCAACATGGATACCCTTCATTTAAAACTTATTTTTCTCGATTTAACTTAATAACAGGGAACCTGAATTTTACTTTTTTAATTGGGAATACGATAGATATTGTGTCACAGGCGAGTTGGACTGCATTCTTCATCGCACTGAAATCATTCCTCTCAGTTTAACCATTCTTGCGTTGCCCTTTTCTATGCCTTATCTTATCATTCTATAAAACTCACGCCTACGCCTAACATGATTCGGGATGTATCCGGGCGTTTCTACTAATCCTAGAATTGATTTAGTGTGTGAATTTCTGATGATCGTTTCTCAAATCACCTGAGTCTAATTTTGACTTTGTTTAAAACATCCTACATTCGCATTAGCCTAGACTGGCTGAAGATCTTTAAATAGTTTATATTTATCCTAAATGGAAGCTACTTCTCCGGGTGCTACTTTTGCTTTAAGCCCCGTGAAGACTGTTAAATTATACTTGCTGATAATGAGCCACTTAAAAAATAAAAAAAATAATATACTTACTCATAATTCTACGCACATAACAGTAAAATTATGAGAGAAATATATTTTATTTGTGATATTTGAAGACTTTTTCATGTTAAACAAGCAGAGGTACCCTGCAATGCCCGGGAGAGATGTAAGTAATTTATTTTTTATCAATTGATTTCTTACTACTGTCATCTGCGAGGTAAATCTTACGATAAAAAACGAAACAACTCATCAAAGTAAAACTTACTGAAAGAATCCGCGAATTAAAATATTACTTAAAGAACGAATACGCAAGTAAAGTCTTACGAAACAATACGAGATAAGTTTTACTTCTAAAAATAAACTAATCTTATCTCTCTCTCTATCTCTATCTCTATCTCTCTCTCTCTCTCTCTCTCTCTCTCTCTCTCTCTCTTGTAAATAAAGCATCTGGCCTCTATTACATTAATTCCTATTTTAGTCACAAAATTGTTACGAACAAGAGAATATATTTTGTGTCGATCGAAAATGAAAAATAATTATTCCCTTCATTTTTATTATCAACTATTAAGATTACGCCTACTCTTCGGTGCTCACACTCTTGGCCTTTTGGCTAAGATCAAAGTGTAGTATCTGTTCCGATGGATACTGCACCCCATAGACTGGTATTGTCTTGCCCTTCGAGGCTTGATTTACGCCGGTCTATGGGTCTGCCCTGTGCAGTTCTACGAGGTCCACCCTCCCAGGCTTTGCCTCCCCTCTTTGGGGGGGGGGGGGTAAGTTTATTGCTTACTGCCTGAGGCGCTTCTACCGGGGAATGCCGACGGGGCTGCCCATGCAATTTTTAAACCCCACTTTCCCGACCCGACCTTGGGTCACATCTTACTTGTGGGAGTAAGATAAAAACTGGCCTTGTGCCTAACTCCTGGAGAGGAGTAAATCAATACTCTTCGGTGCTCACAAATTGAAATTTGCATACATAATTATTCTTTTCTTTCTTTATAATAATCAGTTATTATTAATATTAAGATTACGCCCCCGTTCTTTGTTATAAAAATAAATTTGTCTGCGTGATAGTGGAAGAAGAGCCGGACAAACGTACGTTTACTTTTATTATAAAGATTATCAACCTTAATGAGATCTGTATCCCCCTTTTTCTATCTTTATGAAGTGTATTACCAACTTCATCGGTTTGTAATACATTTAATGAATTGTATGTATTGAATCAAAAAGTTCTCAATACCATAATTAGATCAGATTAAATAATATCGTATTATTTTACGTAGATTGCAACGACATGCCAAGTTTACTGTCTCTTCAGAGCAAAATGGTTTTCTCTTGACTTTAATTCTAAAATCTCATCGTTTGTATGTATCGCGCTGATTTGTTATGGGAAGATAGCAGTACTGCGATATTAAGAGTATGGTTGAAGGTATATACGTCACAAGCTAGCAGGGATAGCGAAGATGAGACTTCACAACTGTTTATGTAGTTATATACGATTTTTATTTCTTACAATAACAAACCAACAGGCACCGTCATCTCCATCACCACGACCACTATAAGCACACGCAGGTGTGTACATATATGCACACATACATATACACGTATATAAATATATAATTATTTCCAAAATCAGATAGAACGCCCCAGCCCAACAAACCCTGAATACCACAGACCAGAGTTGAGTTTTACTCTCTTTTGAGCTCATCAGTATGACACATCCGAACTCAGGATCTGAAACCCGAGTCACTTGCATGCGAGTACTGTGCCACCCGATGCATCCCAAAATACTATTAACTAACACAGACAATGCAAACCGCGACGAGCGGCCGACTATGGGATGTACCGACTCTTCTCAACCGGGGGTTTAGTCATCCAACTAATACGAACCTAAGCTCATCTAACAAATAGGAATTTAAACTCGCTCTGCCGATGCCATATAACATAAGAAACCAACAAGCAAATTAATAGCAGATTTATATTTTAACCAGAAATTTATATATTGAACAAGATATACAAGAAAAACCAATCTCTCGAAATCGGGACATAACCGAACTAAAACACAAACTCCTTGAACAAAAAAAGGCTTCATATCCTATTCGATACAGCTATGTCAATAATAAATGATGATTAAATGTACTTAGATTTGACACTTTACTGGAGTTGCAGGTTTTCATCGATTATCAGAAGTATGTTTGTAACTGGTACCGAACATATGGACGAACCCGTACAAACACACGTATGATGACAGGTAATAACGTGAAACTGCAGGTAACTGTTAAAGCAAAGTTCATTTTATCATCGTTTATTCAACCAGATATGCATAATTGCATATTAAGATTAAATATATTCACACACACACAAGTAGATAAAACCATTTGTTTGAAGAGACTTCTGGTCGAAACATAGACATTTCGATATAAACCATATAAAATATTAGTTTACTTACTATAAGGACTTCACAGTGTTACCCGTGTGTATGGATAACACAAATAATATATAATAAAACATATGTGTGCTATCACCATCATCATTATCAGGGATTATTATCACTCCGGAAGGAGAACCCCCTTCCTGGTTTATTTCCATCTTGTTTGATCCTCCCCCCCCCTAACCGTGGCTAAGTAGGACATAGTTTTTTTGTCCTTCCTCTAAGTATTTTCTATTGCCTCGGGGTCTATTCTGTCTATATGCCCATCCTTTGTTGTCAGTATATCTCGAGTTGTTACTTGCCTATCTATGTGTTTTTCTATTCGTATAGTGTAATATATCTAACTTAAATAAATAAGATATAGTTCAAAGAAAAGACAAGATAACATAGCTGAACTGAAAAAACATCTTCCGAATTAGAATAGTGTCTACTCTCTCATAATACTTAGTGTGTCTCTATTTCTCACTATTTTTTACTATGTCTCCCTATCTATCTATATCTGTCCTTATCTCTGTCCTTATAACTTTCAATATATTTATATTTCTCCCTCTGTTCATATTCCCCTCCCTGCCATTCTGCCCTAATCCCCCCTCCGCGCTCATTTCTTTCTGTCACGATCACGCTCTCTATCTGTTCTACTCTTTCAGTCCCTATCTCTTGTTTTCAATCTATCTATATCTCTATTTATCTTTGGATTAATCCCTATATTTCTCTTATCTCGTATCTCCTTATTTATATTTATATTCCAATCATATTCACGCTCTTTTTGTCTAGAATACATATTTCACAATTCATAATGATTAGTTCAAAAACAACACTTGATTATTCAGACGACGGTCCGACAATTATTTGTAGACATTGGACATGAAAGCGACCATGTAGTCTGTAGAGAAACCAGCTTGCGGCAATGTGTTCCCAAAATGAGATGGTTCTTGGAAAAAAACTATGTTCATGAAAACTCCGTTTGATTTTAGGTACACATGTAGAGAACGGAAAACTTTTGTAGTGGCCGTAGAAGTCAGGTTCTTGTTGTAAATATTTTACAGTGAAGAACCGGAGATTTAAGCTCAGTCGGACACTTACCTCGGGAATAGTGATATCTTAGAGAAAGACAAGCAACGTTTCCTCTGTGGTAAAGGGGCTGTAGGGAAGAGGACATATTTTCGCTGCTAGATTGTGAAGTCGATTTTGTACCTTAACAATGCAAGAACAAATAGTCTGAAAACCTTCTTTCGCAGATGTGGCACTAATACTCCATCTTAGGACGTATCTAACTCTTATACAGGTAGATGATCGCTTCGGGAGTCATATACTGTCAAGGGGTAGAATGAATCAAACATTTTCCCAGTCACTATCGTAACAGATTTTATGTAAGTTTTTAATTTCACATCCTGGGAGAAAAATCAGTCATAAAAGCTTATCAAAGTACGGACCTTCCTTAAGGAGGAAGCCATTCATTTCAACTTAAGAAAAACGAGCATTCGAGCGTTGGTGGTTAAAGGAGAGAAGATGGATTTTAGAATTGTTAAAAAAAAACAAATCATTCCCCCAATAGCACCACGTGCTCTAGGTCGGAAGAGAGATAATTTGAAAGATTTTGTTCATCAGTGCTCTTCAAAGTGTTGCAATAGACGATCTGCCATAGATATAAACGTATGATCTAAGACTATGATATGGAAAACCATTGATAAAAATCAGCACGAGGGTTTGGCCGAGGATTAATCTGTGTTGATTGTATGTGCTTCAGACTTCTGTCAATCAACAATTACTTTTATAGATGTAGAAAAGCTTTGATGCTTAAGAGGACATTCCCAAATATGTCAATGATAGTAGGCTAACGAGGCAAACCTTTGTGCCTAACCCTACTGAAGACATTTGCTATGACAAGAGCAAATCGATTTACAAACGAACACTCCGCCCATAGATTCACTGACTGTGATATTACAGTTAACACCTCAGCTGTTGATATAGCAGGACGAAATCCATATTTTTGTCACAAATAGATTGCATTTGCTGAAGTGATTGATAACTTCTTGATTTATTATACATTCAATCCACTTGTTCATGACACACATGACTGATCTGTTTGTATTACAATGCAGAAAACCGATCCCCAGTATTTTTAAATACTGGACAGGCCGACGAAGTTTTCCTAAGAGACAAACAGGATTTCATTTTAAACAATGATTGAACATATTTGAAAGGATAGGAACTAGTTCAGGTTGCAGATAATTAAGCACAATCACTTGAATGTCGTCAGTGTAAGATGTTTTAATATCTATTTACATATAGTGGGGTCGCAGTTGAATAATCACGCATTTGATGATACAAGCATAAAAAATTGGTATGACGACTCCATAAGTTATACCAACCATATCTGCCCCACTAGACACCTACACATCCAATATGGTGGCCATATTTCAAAATGGCCGCCATCAAAAGCTCCCGATAAAGGTATTCCTTATAAATTGGTATCTATTCAACTGATTGTAGTGATGTTTGTGTCAAGTATAATCTACAACATCAAAACACAGTTTATTAACAACATATCACATACTAAATTAATGGACTGAATGATTATAGGTCTAACTGATTGACTTAGTTTAACATGCACATTACATTAACGATAAAAGAATAATACACACATTATTCGTTATTTTCTGTCAAATGTTCGACAATGGAACTCTGTTCACTATGATACTACTTGTCACAAACACATCTGCACAGTACAAATAAGTCCGACGCGGAAATATTTGCAATCTTGACGCAGTCTTTCTTGCAGCCGCATTTGGGTAATTCCTGGCAGCAAGGTTGTCCAATGTATTTTTCACGTCACTTCACTTTGAATCGAACCTCAGTCAGTGGTTTTGGGATTTGAGGTAGTCGCCTGCCCTCATATGATTCCACCTTGGTAATCCGCACATTTAGCGTGCCTCCTCAAGACAGCTCTAGTTGGTGGAATCGCGTCGTAAGTCCTCTTCTTGCGGGCAAAGAGATCCACCCCCGCTCCGTTGACACAGCTTGCTACACTAGAGCGGTCGTACATTAGGACAACGAAGTTCTCCAGTTTCTGCAGGTCATCATCTGAAACTTTTGCAAGTAGTTGGTGAGTTTCTTGAAGGTTTCGGTAACATCCTCACATATATTCCATGTTTGCCATGAACATTTCTTCCCTTTGACCCTGAAACCAGAGCCCACATCACATCCAGTGAAAGTATGTAGGAACAGGATACCAGCGATCTTCTCCGACCCTATTGAAGTAACCACCTCGTGAACAGGAATTCACCGACCACTCGCTCATGTCCAAACTGTATCCACAACTTTTCTAGCCCAAGCTCTTGTAAGGATGGTATAGTCGACACTGCTATAATGACGATATCAATGTAATGGTAATGGACTTGCTACCTTGCGACGTTGCATTCCTGGCATGTACAAACACTCTAGTGTCAGCCTCTTCATGGGAGCACGAGGCCACGAAATCCAGGGACCTAACTTTGTTGCTGATTGCATTCTCTTCCCTTATAACGATGATGATGCTTGTTGTATCAGCATCACATATTTTGTCTGTGAGGAAATTAAATACTTATTGCTATCATCTTGCAGAAAGCTTCCTTAGTTTCGGGGCGTCTTGGTAGTTCCTGTTACTCTTCGCCTTATCCCTTTCCTTCTCTTGTTTCTGGTTTCAGACTTCTGGCTTAACTTCTCGTATACATCAACGTCTACCCTTTCGTATTTGACGGCAAAAACACTACCTTTAGCAGGATATCTGGTTTAGCATAGTCGTCAAACGACTTTGAGCTCCGTGCATGAGTGCCATTGATGAGATCTGAGCCATCAATGATGGTGGCATCTTCTTCTGGTTCCCTTTCTGGCAGAGCCAGTCCAGATTGGAGAATTTCCGTCAGATGTAACTTTTGGCATGTATGGAACTTGCCGTTGTAACTCAGTGAATCAGTAGCTGCTTGGCTCTCATGCTTGAAGAAGTCTTACAAATTAAACTTTTTGACTTGACAGGAGATGAATAGTCTTGAAAACAGCTGTCACTCGTCTTTCAGTAGCTTTTCCTTGGAACTACTGGCACCATTGTCATGTTTGCAGAAAGAAACTTTGTTCTTATTCATGGAATGGTAGAATAAGTTTGTATCGTCATTCTCCAAGCCATCCACAAATCACTTGAATTGTTGTGTTCCAACAAGCCCCGCTAGCGTTGGATCTGCAAATGGTCTTTGTGTATAGAATTAGTAGACCTGATGTTTCTTCTTGGAAAGAGTTGCACATCTCCTGCAGGACTCTTTGTAGCGCCCTGGTCTTCTCAATGAACGTCCTCTGGGTACTTGCATTTTGGTCGTGATGTTTGGTGGTGGTGGATACGTTGTTAAGACATGACATTGTCTCATAATCAGAAACTAGACAGCTTACTTCTGGTCCAGCTACCACCCATCTTCTACGTGCCCCAGGATTTTCTATCAGTCCAATTTGATGACTGCATTATTTTTTTCATGGGCTTCATCTATCACCAGGGCAGAAAATTCTCGTTTTGACATGTGAATGACGGGATTACCCTTGTGAAACTCTCTGGCGATATTTGGGTGTTGCTGATAAAGGAGCATCATATCCTGCAAATGAATTGTAAGTGGACTGACACTCCTCTACCTCTGGTGCCTCAATGTTGCCTGACATCCCGCTATCGGAACAATAGTCACAGTGAGCTTCATTCAACAGGCTGCATGCTGTGATCTGATTGGCAAGTCTTGTCCTCGTGATACTTGACACAGTCAGAATTAACTCTGTTGTGCCGTATGACGACATCAGTACCTTAGCAATAGCACTGGTCCAACCACTGTCTTCTAGGAAGGTTTCTAATGATCTCAGTGCTGCCATTATTATGTGTAGTCCCTAAAACATGATGAAAAACCTGTTCTAACTATACTCTACTCGCCATTGTCACTGAATTTACTTAGCAAAAGCAAAGAGTGCTTGGTCAGCAGTGAAATACTACCCTGTTTCCAGACATGTTATGGGAAAAAAGAGATGTTTTTGAAGTGTTGTGTTTCTTTCTCTCATAAGACATGTTGCTAGTTTTTCTCTACTATATTTTTTATTTTCATGGTAGGTGATCGACTGACCTCCAATCTATGGCCTCATCTTTAAAACATTTGCAACAAAATCTCGTCTAGCTACAACCACTGTCAATAATTTATCTTTTTTCGTCTGTGTACCTAAAACTAAACGGAGCTTTCATGAGAATAGTTTATTTCCTAGAAGTACCTGTTTGTGAAACATAATACCGCGTGGCTTCTTTCCGGATGACTACAACATAGTCGTTTTCAAGTCCAATGCAAACAAATTATTGTGTAACCGTGTTCTTAAATAATCAAATTCTGTCCAATTTCAACCATCGTTACCAATTATCACGGTGTTATCTCACCGTCCACCTGACAAGCTCATGTAACTCTTATACTCGAGTTGTCTTAAGGCCTTTATAAGTGTCGACTCATTAGTAAAAAGTGCTTGTGTAGTGTTAGTCTTTTGTGTAGATAACCAAACTAAATATAATCAATATTTTTCAAGTCTGGTTAAAATGTTATCGTGATCTTCATGACTTACACATTATTATTAGATTTATTTAAAAATGATCAATTATTTAATTAAATGAAAAACGAAATAGCCAAACAAAGAGATTTTCCTGAAGTCTCGTGTTTACAGGTTGAGCGTGTTGTTAGAATTTTGCGTAGCTAAAACAATTATGCATCAAAAGATGGAAACTTTCGGAAGTTTTTACATCCAACAATGTTGCGAAAAATCTTTTTGTTGAAGATTACACGAGTTATGAATAAACTGTTTTCAATTTCAACTCTATGTCTGGAATTCTAAACGTATTAAATTTTTTCCTACCTTTTTAATTTAAACGTCTTAAATAAAAAGAAATCATCTTTAAATAAACATTATTATTTATAATTAAAAAAGATAGTTTTTAAAATAAATCTATTTACGTTCGTGTTTGATTTGCTCATGTTATCAAGGATATTTTTTACCTTTCTTTCTTAATAAAGTGAAAAAATGGTAAAACTAACCGGCGTTGCCCGGGACCTTTTCTTCTTTTCCCCTTTTCTCTTCAGCCTAGCCCAGTTCATTTCTCTGGACATACACACAGACAATTCTCTTTGATGAATAAGTCGTCATTTTATTTGCCAATTAGTACATAAGAACATTAGAATAGGTACCCGTCGTTGCTCGATGCCATACAAACACAAAATAGAATAGGTTAAAAAACGTGTGTAACATCTTTATATTGAAACGTCTTGATATCCCTCTCAACTCGTCTCTATATCTTTCCCTCTTCCCAGTTTTTCGATTTGCCTGTCCCCTACCCCGTTATACAGTTCAGAGGTGGGTTACCATTACCTTTAGTAGCTCGGAAATGGGTGATTATTTTACGTTATATTTATATACGAAACTGATCCCCCATCTAAAATAATTGTTTTGTTTTAACCATCAAGTTTTTCAGTTTATACATTTACTCGCCTAAAAAAGTCGAATCTTATTTTTATTTTAGTGTGATATTTTTTTCCACATTATCTATTATGAATTAGTGTAAGGCTCCAATTTTACCATTATACCCTGTTACTTTAAGTGATGAAAAGTAATGTTTTATTACATGTCAATTTTTCAACATAAAAAATGCCTAATATTTGTTATTCACCCCACTAAAAATATACACACGCTCAATTTATCTTTCTTTAAAAATGTATTTCGTCATATGTCCTTAAAAACGCTAGCCAACAAGGTAATGCCTTATGATTTTATGTAAATTTCTCATGTGAAACTGATCCCCACTCTATATTCTAAACTAATTGTTTTTTTTTTTATTTTAAGCGCCAAGTTTTCCAAGCTCTTTACATGTGTAAGGGTAAAAGTTTACCTTTTTATGTATATATATTCACAAATATACTCCTATTGACTCTTACAGAATTTCTGGATCGTGGTAATAGATTTTTACCGTAACCAATTATAATTACTTAAACATAAATAAAAATCTGTATAAAAAGCCAAGTTTAAACATTGCATCTGTGTATACCGTAAACTGGTGCTTCTACCGGAACTAAAATGCCGCTTTTTGACTGTCGTGACATTCAAAATAACCTTCTGTTCGAAGCAGACTTTAAGAAATATTTTTTTTATTTGATAATGAATTAAATAGAATTGTTATCTAAAAATGCATCTTTTTTTACTTGTATTTAAACAGCTAGAAAGTTGAAAAAACGACACTTTTGCTGCGAATAAAAAAGCTTTTATTTTATACTTTTGTTTTTTGCTTTTTTACTCTTTCTAAACAACATTTTTTTACTAAGAACAAACATTTGTTTGTAAATAAATATGTGTTTTTAACAAAATAAAGAAAAAAAAGAATCAAGTGTTTATTTTCTATATATAATATAATAAAAAGAAAACGCAAAGTCTGCCTCAGTTTAGAAAGATTTCATTTACTGACCTTGATAAAAATGGAGCAAAATTATTTTTAATTGCAAGTTTTTTACATTAGACATAAAGACAGGTGTAGATTTTAATGAAAGTGTTTTTGTGGAATTAACTTTATTCGTACCTGCAACACACATACACTAAGGCTACGTCGTTAACCAACTTAGCACACTTGGTGAGTGGCGAAGTATGCAGTGAAAAATGTCACTATGAACTTAGCTTGTAAACTTCTGGTGGTATGCTAAAAACGAAAGATTCACCTCATGACAGATTTTGTGTTAGTTCTTCATCTAGTGATTAATTTTTTTTTCAAATATTCCGATATTATACGGCAGATGGGCGAATATAAACTTTATGGATTTCTGTTGCGTATTTCTCAAGTTTTAGCTAGACATACACACATACATACATACACACATGCAACAGTCCTTTAGCTAACAAACAAAACCGGTACGAAAGCTGTGAAAAAAGCAAATAGGTCAGAACCCGATAAACGGGTACGTTAACAGTGAAGAGGTTGGATTTTGTTGATTGTCGTGCCGGTCGGGGTATTTACGTTGTCGGGGAACCTGTGCAGCAAGTTTGTCGCAGCACATCCCATTTAAGTAGTTGCAAAATAAGTACAGGGATGCAACATTGCGGCGATGGAACAGGAGCTAGAGCTTGATAGTGTGAGCCCTATTAGATGAGATGCTCTTTTATAGACCTTGCCTAAGAGGCAGAGGCTAGTAGTTGGTGCAAAAGCTCAGATGTGACAACAATACTCCATGCTAAGGCGAATTGTTGCTTTGTAGAGATATAGGATACTAGCAAGTGTGAGAAGGTTTTTAGCACAATACATGGAGCTCACATTCCTTACAGCAGCCGTAGCAATGCCTTCTACGTATTTATTCTAATTTATGTTGCCTGAGAATGTTAGGCCGAGGAGTTTGAATCATGGACTCTCAAGTTTGGTTAAATTAGCCATAGCAATCTGTGGTTGAAAAGTTTCTTTTATAATTGTTAAAAGAAAAGGAGCTTTGTCTTAGTAGCATTTAATGTTCCACTCTATTTATGTTTTATTCTACTACAGACTGGGGTCATTTTCTAAGGATTCTTGCTCTTTATTTTTTGTCCGCATGTCGAGAATAGAGTGTGGTATCACCAGCAAATATACCCATCTCAGACACAATTGCATCAGGAATGGCGTTAATGAACATCAGGAACAATAATGGTCACAGAATCACCCCCTGGTGCACACCTGCATTAATGTCATGTTGTTTAAATGTACGGCCATCGAAGACAACCTGGATCTTACTTTTAGCTAAAAAGAATGTTATTATATTAAATATTCATCTAGTCCCACTCGTCAGACCATTGTTACAGTATAGTGTCCAGGCCTCTGCTCCATAACTAATACGTGATATCCAACATCTGGAGAGAGTTCAAAGACTGTCTACTCGAATGGTGCAAGGTCTATGAGATCTGTCCTATGAAAGCCGACTCAAAGAAACTTAACCTGTTCTCCCTTGAGCGCCGACGATTACCCGGTGATCCCATTTAGCCCTACAATCTCATGGTCATTACGATATACTCCAGTAACTATTATTCATTTCTGCACCAGAAACGGGTATACGCGGACACCACAAGAAACTATTTCACCGCTGATTTCGATTGAACCGGAGCAGAGTCGCCTTCTTAATCAGAATCCCTGGACGTTATAATAGTTTCACAAGAGAGATAATAAATGCGACAACACCGTAGCAATTCAAGGTGAATTTTGACAAGTGCTAGGCTACTGTATCCTCTTCTGTGTAAATTACTACCACCACTTCCCTACATGGCAACCGAAATATGCTTGTTTTATTTTTTGCCATATTAATGTAATTGAATTACATTGAATACTGTACGAATTAATTTCAATGGAGATCATCATGCCAGACCTTGTCAAAGTCCTTAGATATATCAAGCGCTATCGTCTTAACAAACTCTTACCAGCATCCATAAATCTTTTTGAAGGTCGTTCAGGTTCATAATAATACTAATCAATAAATAAAAGTTAACGTACGCATGTCCGGCTTGCTTCAATAATCACGAATTTAAATTTTATGAGCAAAGCAGGTGAGGCTTAATCTTACAAATTACTGATGATAGTAAAAAGAAAGGAAAGAGTAACCACGTAATCATGAAAAAACGAAGCGGAGGCTTTGTCTTTAAAATAACTGATGATAATAAAAATGAAAGTAAATAATTTTTTTCACTTCTAATATAGACAAAAATATTCCCTTATCATTTGTAATCACTAGGATTTCTGACACAAGTTATCGTCAGTGATTACTCATCGACAATATGTGGTGTTCCCTGGAGTCTGAGTGACAACCAACCTTTCAAAATTTCCCGTTCTCTCCACCACGTTTCGATCACCACCGCAAATGAAATTGCGGTATCCCAACAGAAGCACACCATTAATTTCTCGCTAGTAACGATCATTGGTCTTCCCTGGGATTTGTGTGGCAATAAGCCTTCTATATGTTTCAGCCCCCTTCGCACTCTCACAGTGGAGGTCTGGTTAGTGATGTCCCTCCTAGGTATTCCCATCCTTTTTGACCCTCTCCGACTATTTTGTGTTGTGTCAGCCGATGCCGGTGCCATGTGTTGGGGGGCAGCTTATGGTGTTTCTTGCAGTTTCTGTGTCTTGGTTCGTGCGGTGGTGTTTTTCCTGTAGTTTTATCTTCCTGTTGTAACTTCCATGAGACTGGTTACAATTCGTAGCTTATGCGGGTTGGTTTCCGCATTCAAGGAGTTTCCTTAACATAGCTAATGTCTTGATTATTTCATTATTATTCTTATTTGTAGTAGTAGTAGTAGTAGTAGTAGTAGTAGTAGTAGTAGTAGTAGTAGTAGTAGTAGTAGTAGAAAGAGAGAAGGCTATATCCAGAAAGAAGTTTTAAAGGAAAGATATTACACACCCCTTTTAACTCTTTTATTTAGTTGTCCATTCTCCCGGGCAACGCTCGGTTACCGTTCTAGTAATAAGATAAACGGCACTTATATCGTCCCTTTAGATCAGGATATTAATAAAATAACTTCCAGTTAGGAGCTTCTATTTCTCGAAGATTTTGTTGTATAAATTCTTTCGCTGACGTTAATTAAATAACCCGAAAAGGGTTGATGTACCGTAAAACAAAACAACAACATTCTCTAAAGTTAAAAAAATGTTTGTGTGAATGTCGGAATGTGTGTAAAGTTATGTTTCGGAATGATTTAGTTGAGGTTCTATTAATTGTATTTTTCGGACTACTGTTCTCATCTTAGATGTTGTTCTCATAAGGTTTCAGCCGATGTAACTTCCGATCTTCTTCAGGCGCGTCTTGTCGAACTCGGAAATCTTCATGTCGAATTCGGGAATCTGTGCGGAATATCAAACAGGACTCTTTATTTAATCCAAGAGGATCGCTTGTTCTCGTTCTGTCAGCCATGACGAGATAAAACTCTTAAGTAATTCTTAATTGTATTTGTAGTATCGTCCGTACTGAGGATTGAACTATCAACTTCCAGAAGACTGACAGAATGTTAATTAATAATCAGTTTTAACTGGCGGACAATACTAAAAATGCAATTACGATTTATTTAAGATTTCAACCTGTTCATGAATGACGAAACGAGAATAAACTACCCCCGTGGATTAAACAAAATATTTTGTTCGACATTCCGTACAAATTCCCGAGTTAGACATAAAGATTCACGAGTCCGACAAGACGCATTTGAAGAAGGTCAGAGGTTAAATCGACCGAACCGTCGTGAGAATAACTTCCAGGATGAGAACAGTAGTTCGGATAATCGATATTGTAAAAAATATTGACATCAGGCGAGTATATTTAAAAATAACCGATAGAAACATGAGCAAATCAATAAGGATAATAGATATTACGATTTCAAAAAGAAGGGTAATCGTACTTACATGAAATGACTAGTAATCCCAAAATTATCCGCGACAAATTTCCCAAAATCGCCATTGAACATTGATTAAAAAAAAAAATTGACGATTTACTCGATCACGTACGAAACATTCATTGGGTTTTAATTTTTGCTTTTGTTGGTCCTGCTTTCGCAAATATGTACAGAACCAACCTGATGATATAGATTGAACGTTTAATTGAATTAATTGTTTTTTTTATTTTAGGTTTACTGAATAATCAGTGATGGGGAAGTGCTACAAGTTTGAACTTCGATCTTCTGCCTGGACGATAAGATGATAAGTGAAAGAGTAAAAAAGATAGAGATTAGGGGTGTGTGAGTGAGTGAGATAGAGAAAGAGATAATGTGTGGAGGGGGGACACCTACTGAGTTATCTACCTGGATTTTGGCTGAGTAAGAGCGATCGGCATACGCATGAGTTATACAGTATCAAGGCACAGAAAGGAATAGGCTTTGTAAATCGAGGAAAGCATAGATAAATAGATACATAAAGAGAATACAAAGAAAAAGAGAAATGAACAAAAAAAGGTTTAACTGTATAAAGATACGTTGACCAGAGTTTATAATTTATTCAACAATACACGTTCCAGGACATGTAGATAACACTGAGACACTATTGGAAGTTTAATAAATGCCTGTTACTGATTTAGACTATTAGGTAGGAGAGCGTCGGCTGTCATGGAATGATGCCTGACTAAATTTGTGAGTGAATAGTGTAAATAGACAGAATACATTTCGAAAACAAAACAAAACCAAAAAGTAATGCTACACTATTATACATAAAATGTAAATCCTGTCAAAATAAGATGTCTTACTCGTCAACAATAATATAACTGGCCATGTATGATTACATTATAAACAGATACGCTGCATTATTGTACATATCACGAGGAGATGGCGAAAATATATGAAACTGATGTATGACATTTCAGAAAAAGTAAAAAATATAAATATAGAAACACAACGCTTACACATCACTTAATAATTCTCTGACTAGTGATGGGACGATTGCAATATTTTTTCAGATTCAGATACAATTACCGATTCTGTTATTAATTCCCGATTCTGATTCTTTTAAAAACCTCTAAATATTTATCTATTGGGTTTTTATTTTCGGGGTATCGGAAAATCCAATGTAATATGTGCATATATCTTTCGCAAACGTAAAAATACACCTCAGGGGAGAGGGTTAATAGATTTTAGTTTTACTGGTAATTTAAAATCAATAAATATTTATCAGTTAAGCATTAGTACCAGCAATGGAAAATTAAGTTTTACACAAAAATAAATTAAAGAAAAAAAACAAACAATTAAAATAATCGTTTTTGCCATCGGAAAATAGACACCCACTTTTCCGATTCCACTACCGATTCCGATACCTCAAAAAGTTCCGATTTGCCCAATTCCCGATTCCGATTCTGATTAATTGTCCAAACTACCTACTATCCCGAACACAACTATTAACACACTTTTAGGTAAAATTCGACTTTAATACATCAACATAGTCTCCTTCTTGGTTGATACACTGCTTCTAAGGTATGCAAAATAGTTGCTGGGGACCAGATCTGGAGAATAGCAAAAAAAGCAATTCGAATGAAATTATGTATGTTTTTTATCGTTGCGATGGACTAGTGACGGTGCATTGTCTTGGTGAAATACTTTTTTCTTCATTTGTTACCATTTTTGTTGATTTCTTTCTTAAATTGCATCAATAATACAATATAATACTCGCTATTGTGGGTTTATCCTTTTTCAAGGTAATTGATGAACAGAGTACATTGCGTATCTCAAAATACGCAGATCAAAATCTTGCATGCTGACATTCGCGTCTTTGGTCGCTTTGGAGGGGTTCAGCTGATGATGTCCACTCAGCTAACTGCCAATTTGACTCTGAAGTAAAATAGTGCACCCATGTCACATCCATAGTCACATATTGATACAAAAACACCTTTTTTTGTAGCATGAAAACAGTTGCGAAAATCGCTCTGAATCGTCGACGCGTTTTTTTTTGACTATCTGTTAGTAAACACAGCACTCACGTTGAACACAGCTTTCTTATTGACAAATGTTGATGTCAAATAGTGAATACACTGCCTTTTTATATATTCAACTGCTTTGTTATTCTACACTTCAATTTACAATCGGTCAAAACGAGTTTTTGCACTTTTTTATGTAGTTCGGGACAACTGCTGAGTTTGGGCGACCTGAACATTCAGCACCAGTTGTGTCTTTACAACCACGTTTAATAAAAGCATATCAAATTTTAATCGTTGTTTACGACAAACACGAGTTCAACTAACACTTATCAAGCCATCGCTTTACTTGAACAGTATTTGTTCCCATCAGAAAGCAATGATTTATCAACACACGAAATTAAGTCTTCCATTGTTTTGAAAATCTACAACAGTAGCTTTACTTAAATAACCATGCTTTGTAAACTAATGATCCAGTTAGACTCAAATTTTGACACGTGCCATTTGAAGGTTAGTACTTTAAAAAAATCATATATAATGTTTTAATACTTGCACCATCTATATGAGAGACTTCGGACTTACTGAGTGATGTGTTATCTCTATCCATATCAAGTTAGATATGTTTATATGTTTATATATTTATATGTACATGATTCACTTACAAAATAATTAAGTGATGATTATGAATTTTGGAACACAGACGATATCCGTAAGGGGTTCCAATGCGGGCTATATTTAGTTTTATATAGTTTCATGCAAAAGGGGTAAAAGAGGTGGAAGCCTTTCGTGGAAATTTAGATTCTTCCGATTTTTTGTGCAATTTTAACAATAGATATAAGACATAAGTTAACAATTATTCTCCAATTTCCAGTTTCTTTGAGGTATTTCAAAGGGTTTTCAGGAGGCATACTATGGGCACATTTGAAAATTCAATGAAGTGAATTTCATCCATAGTCACTAAACGCCAATTAAGCAAGATTCTCCAAATGTCACTTTCTTCTTAAAGCCCCGGTAGCTTAAGGCTTAAATTTGAGACACTTTCTAGAATGGAAATCATCGAATGGATTTTGATCAAAATTGGAACAAGGATTCTAGACACAAGGTTTAGTATCATTATATGTTGATTTGAATCTTCGCACGGTTTGTGCAAAACCGTTCTGTGCGGAGAACTAATTTTACCCATCCTGGGACGGGTATTCATCTCGTTTAAAATACGATTCATAATTCGCAAATGTGATTGGTTGTGTCTAATTATATATTCTCAAATCAATTTCAAGCCAACTTTATCTAAAACTCTGAAAAAGTAAGATGACCCTTTGGAAAAGCGAGGAAACTAAAAAGTTAGACTGACATTTTGGAAAAGTTAGAATCTCGATATTTATAAAGTTAGGTATATATATATATATATATATATATATATATATATATATATATATATATATAGAGAGAGAGAGAGAGAGAGAGAGAGATAGAGAGAGAGAGAGAGAGAGAGAGAGTTATCTCCTATACTAACGAACGTATCATTATGAATCTTGGAAGATAGATTCTAAAAAATGCAAGTATCAATATCGTCGCATTCTTTTTTGTTTGTAAACGTTAACATTTTATGAGTGCATGTACATACACATATTATTTTACTTTAATATTTTTTTATGAACCGATCATTATGAATTTTGGAATATCGTTTCTCGGCAACCTGGTGAGTAACATTGGTAAAATATTTTTTTGTAAACTTTACCATTAAGGGAGTGCGCCCATCCGAACACTTTCAATCTCCTAAACTAATGAACACATCTTTTGGAATATATATTCTAAAAGTAATGCAGTCACAGTATTTTATTTTTAAATGTAAGCATTTAAGGGTTTCATATATATAAAGCTTTTAAAAAAAAATTATTTATTTATTGTTATGAAGTTATAATTATGAATTTTTGAATATATATTCTCGACAACGCGGTGAGTTACATGGGCACATTATATTTTTATAAACTTTACAGCTTAGGGGATGAATCCACTAAACCTCATACCCGCTCACTTAAAAAATAGTAAAATACACACATTTAATAGAGAAAAGAAATGCTCTACACCAAATTCTGAGTTATATTAATTAATGCATCTTAAAAATAATATGTATATGCTAGGTAAACTTCTAAACCATTTAACTCATGATTATGGACTATGGAATATGTATTTTAAGCAACATTGGTACATTATATTTTTGAAACTATACCTTTAAGTGGAGCACCAAAACCGTACCAAACCCCCTTAAAGAAATAATAATACGTTAGAATTTAATGTTAATGCTTTATTTAATGCCTATACGCGCCCTGGGGCGGGTATTTTACTTATTTGATATAAATTATGAACAGTATACATCAAGTAAAGAAGGCCCCCGGGCTACTGTAGCGAGGAGGAAGAATATATTACCCATCGGACTGGTTTAAATTAACACGACTTAGACGTGTACTCGATTAAAACATTACCGCTTTAGAAAATGTGATGGATTGTGAGGTTTATTTATCTAAAAGGCACACGGGTGCAAGCAACACCATTATTGCTTTGGAGAATTCTAATCGAGTGATGGAATTATGAATCAAGATTACACGCAATGGGCTAATAATCTCATTAGTGAGTGTTAATGTTCTTTGGAAATTTCTAAGCAAGCCTAGAATTGCGTTACACAACAGTAAATGTGCGGCCTGGGTAGTATTTATCGTGTGTACGTGACATAACGCAACACTTGTATTAATGTGTGATGTCATGAAGACCCAGAATAAACGCGTTTCGATCAAAAATGTATGAAACTGCAAAGATTATAATACGTTTTAATACTTAATGCGGGGCAACCATACATTGTATGTTAAACTAATTGTATCGTATGAACGTAATTACAAGCAAACCTTATGCCCTTAAAACCACTGGAGTAAAGCTCATTTTAAAGCCCGACGGCCGTTATCACGAGTGCTTCTACAAGTATATTTTGTACCACTAAGCAGAATCTTGTATTGTACTACACCCGTAACCAGACGTTAGTATATCCTGGGTTTTATCCTTTACTTAATGTCACTCATTTATACACATGTCGAGTAGGAGAGTTTGAATTATCTACTAGACATTATCTTCGAGTGTATTCGGTCTTTCTGTACAAGGGTTTATCAGGAAAACTTGGCATTAGGACACTTCATCTTACAAGAAGGGGCCCTTTGATTTCGCAGAATTTGACTGAAGTAAAAAGAAACAAAAAAAGTCGAGTATTTACTTAGGATATTTTCAACCGGTCACCCATCCAAGTAAAAACAGAATACAATTTGCTTAACTTCGCTTATTCTACACGACACTGTGTTTCAAAATTATTTCGCTGTCAAATGTTGTTTACTGTAACAATGTATTGAATCTCATTATAATCAAAGGAAACGATTCAGCAGACTTTCATTCTCCCTCTCCTTTATAATAAGTAAACAAATATATAGAGTGTAGCGCAGACAACTTCAGAGAAACTTAACGGGTAATAAAAACAAAGTTTCTATACAACAAAGTAATGTTATTCCATGAAATTCTATATACATCTAGGCTCATATATAATATATAAAATACCCGGTATAGCTCAACACTTTCCCAAGGCGGCACCGAATGCTGGAGAATGCATTGACGATGGCGACCCTGTCAATGTTAGCTATATATATATATGTGTGTGTGTGTATGTGTGTGTGTGTGTGTGTGTGTGTGTGCTTGTTTGTGCGTGTGTATAAAGAGAAATATCCGCTCTAGGATTGGTACAGTTAATTGTCCGAGAAAACACGATTTTTCACCATTCTTATGCCCCTTTACGAAGATTAAAATAAAGATTGATGTTACTAAACCTTATATCTAGAATCAATATTGCAATTTTCATCCAAATCCATTATATGATCTTGATTCTAGAAAATGCCTAACATTTAAGGCTTAAGCTTGAGGGGTCTTAATAAGAAAGTGAATTTAAGGAAATTTTGCTTAATTTATGTCCAATGACCATGGATCAAATTCAATACAAATCTGAAATAATTTAATTTTTAAATGCAAGATTTTTCCGATAATATGCCCCTTAAAACGACTTCCAAATGCCCAAAGAAACTGAAAATTGGAGAATATTTATTAATTAATGTTTAATATTAATTGTTAAAATTCCACCAATATAGGAGGTATCTGAATTTTCACAAAGGGCTTCCGGCCCGTTTCTACTCCCTTTGAATGAAACTAAATTAAACTAAATATAGCCCACATTTTGACCGCTTACGCCTTGCAGGTGTTTTCAAAAAATCATCATGCTCGGTTAATTAGTTTCGGGAGGAATACTTTCGATACAAATATATAAACATATAACTTAGCAACATGTGTGTGTGTGTGTGTGTGTGTGTGTGAGTCCGTGAGACTGGGCGATAGAAAAAAGAATGAAAAAGAAAACAGAGACAATATATTAAATCTACATCAAAGCAAAACGTCTGTGCATTTTAAAAGTTTTTAAATATTTATGGAATTAAGTATATATATATATATATATATATATATATATATATATATATATATATATATATATATATATATATGTGTGTGTGTGTGTATTGGTGTGTATGTCAGTATGTGTGTATTTATATGACTTTTTCTGTATATGTTTCTGACAAAAACATGTCGATAACATCACCTCCCCATTATATGTATCAAAAGGTTTGTTCTTGATAACATATATTGGGTATCGGATATTCAAGGTAAACAATTTCAATGCAAAGGTCGAAGTCTTACGCTAATCGATAAACAGAGTCAATTTCTATCTTTCTAGAAACAATACATGGGTCATTAATGTATATATATATATATATATATATATATATATATATATATATATATAAACACAATATATCAATCGGAAATAAACAGAATTAAGAGAGCATATTTATTACAAACGAAGGGCTCGATATTAGAGAGAACTATAGCAATAATAACTGATAAAATGTACTTATATTAACACTTTACTGCAATTTATAGGCATAAACAATCTTGAGAAATGTGCCAGACTTGTTTCTACCGTTACGAATAAATCGAAAAGCTTACCGTAGTATTAACAATATTCATAATTATTAATTCGTATTTCGTGCGTTTATATATATATATATATATATATATATATATATATATATATATATATATATTGGTACAGAAAAATAAGTACAACATAAGTACCGTCGGTTTCAAGCATAGAAAGACATAGCTCTCTTCAACTTCTGTTGAGTAGAGCCGGATGGCTAAGTCCTTCTGTGCTTGAAACCGACGGTACGAATGTTTTGCTAATCTTTCTGTACTAAAATAAATAAATAGTACGCTCTTAATTTTTAATTTTTTACTTTAATTCACAATTAATCGACCACTCTGCTAGGATTTTTCCTGCTATATTACAAAGAAGTTATATATATATATATATCTATCTAAATAAATTATTTATTATCTAAAATCTAAATATATATATATATATATATATATATATATATATATATATATATATATATATATTTAGATTTTTCACTTTGAAGATAGTTTATTCAGTAAAGACCGGGATTAGGCTAATAAAAATAAGCTCGATGATACTCAATTACACGGCACAGAGCATTTATATGTGTTTTTTTTTTAAAGTCTACCAAAACATTTCGTTCACGAAATCATTCATCACCACAAAATACTTTTTTTCCTTTCAAAGTTTATTTATTTATTTATCAGATTTATCAAAATTATAGAATTCCCGAAAAAGCTCTTTAATTTTTATAAATCTGATAAATAAATAAACTTTGAAAGGAAAAAAGTATTTTGTGGCGATGAATGATATGTATATATATATATATAATATATATATATAGATATATATATATATATATATATATATATAGATATATATATATATATATATATATATATATATAGATATATATATATATAGATATATATATATATAGATATATATATATATAGATATATATATATATAGATATATATATATACAGATATATATAGATCTCTATCTGCATGATTTACATTCAAAGAAAATCCGAATACAACAAAAGTTGCATAGGTGTCGAAATATAGATGATATATGTAGTAACAAAAATAAAACATAGCTATAGGCAACAAAAGGACTACCTAATCACATTGATAAGTCAGTACGCTGGGTCAATTGTAACAAGGCCGTCCATTTGGTTCTTCGACCCACTTCTGAAGTGAAGATCGCCCCCAAAATATTTCAACAAAAAAATTGAAAATTCATTGGTTGATGAAAATTAATAGGGTGGGATTCGTAGAATCGGTGGCACTATAAGCAAGGATTCTAATTGGTGCGAGGTGGAAATGGACACTGTTTTATTATGAAAAGTATCTTTGAATGGTAATCCTTATACTTAGCCCATTCATGAATGAAACACTCGTTTATGTTTATTTCTGTATACTTTCCATATGTAATTTTATACCACAGCTAAACTCGATCCATTGACAATGTTAAAGTTGAAACGGAGACAATATAGTATATGTAATATATTATTTCATACTATAAGTATATATAGAAAAAGTAATATATATATATATGTATATAGATATATTATTAGGCTACACATACACTATCAATGTTTCAATCTACTGAATTAGACTTTGCTCTGAAGTACAATCAGTTTAAAACGTTGACATTGTCACTTCAAGCTAAAACGTATTCATTCTATCAATAGCAATTTTGATATTGAGTCCTATCGGATGGAATATATAACACGGGCATAGTAGCCAGCTGAATAAGTCCCACGATACCTCCTCAGAGATGATGAGCTTAACTCATAAACTATTTTATCGGCACAAATATCGATGGTTTCTATCAAGAGATCGCATGTAAACAGGCTGCTGATGACCAAATAACACATACACTTATTTTCAGCAGACACAGTGCAATTGAACATATAGTCAGTAAAATTAAACACATCAATAATACAGTTGGTTGAACATATCTTAATTACTGGTTGGCTGAACATACATAATGCAGTTGGCTGAACATATCTTAATTACTGGTTGGCTGAACATACATAATGCAGTTGGCTGAAAATATCTTAATTACTGGTTGGCTGAACATACATAATACAGTTGGCTGAACATATCTTAATTATTGGCTGGCTAAACATACATAATACAGTTGGCTGAACAAATCTTAATTACTGGTTGGCTTAACATACATAATTCAGTTGGCTGAACATATCTTAGTTACTGGTTGGCTGAACATACATAATACAGTTGGCTGAACATATCTTGATTACTGGTTGGCTGAACATACATAATACAGTGGGCTGAACATATCTTAATTACTGGTTGGCTGAACATACATAATACAGTTGGCTGAACATATCTTAATTACTGGTTGGCTGAACATACATAATACAGTTGGCTGAAGAAATCTTAATTACTGGTTGGCTGAACATACAAAATACAGTGGGCTGAACATATCTTAATTACTGGTTGGCTGAACATACATATTACAGTTGGCTGAACATATCTTAATTACTGGTTAGCTGAACATACATAATACAGTTGGCTGAACATATCTTAATTACTGGTTGGCTGAACATACATATTACAGTTGGCTGAACATATCTTAATTACTGGTTGGCTGAACATACATATTACAGTTGGCTGAACATATCTTAATTACTGGTTGGCTGAACATACATATTACAGTTGGCTGAACATATCTTAATTACTGGTTGGCTGAACATACCTCATACAGTTGGCTGAAAATATCTTAATTACTGGTTGGCTGAACATACATAATGCAGTTGGCTGAACATATCTTGATTACTGGTTGGCTGAACATACATAATACAGTTGGCTGAACATATCTTAATAACTGGTTGGCTGAACATACATATTACAGTTGGCTGAACATAACTTAATTACTGGTTAGCTGAACATACATAATACAGTTGGCTGAACATATCTTAATTACTGATTGGCTGAACATACATAATACTGTTTGCTGAACATATCTTTATTACTGGTTGGCTGAACATATATAATACAGTGTGCTTAACATATCTGAATTACTGGTTGGCTGAACATACATAATAAAGTTGGCTTAACATATCTGAATTACTGGTTGGCTGAACATACATAATACAGTTGGCTTAACATATCTTAATTACTGGTTGGCTGAACATACATAATACAGTTCGCTGAACATATCTTAAATACTGGTTGACTGAACATACATAATACAGTTGGCTGAACATATCTGTTGTAGACCCGTGCTAGGGGTCACAAAGATAACAACCACAAATTGTGACAGGTTAAAATATACAATGTATTTATTCATAGCAATACAGTAACGCCACTAAATGTGGTAGGAGATGACCGGATTCCTACCATGCGGTAAAACATGAATAAGAAGGTCCTCGATATTTAACACCTACCCACTATAGGAGTATGTGACACAAGGTCGGAAAGTGGGATTTGAAAAGCCAGCGCCCGAGAACGTGAGCGCTTTAGCCATTAAAATTGCCTGGACAGCCCCGTCGGCATTCCCCGGTAGGGGCGCCTCAGGCAGTAAGCTATCAACTTACTCCTCCCCAAAGAGGAGAGGCAAAGCCTGGGAGGGTGGACCTCCTAGAACTGCACAGGACAGACCCATAGACCGGCGGAATCATGCCCCGAAGGCCAAGACAACACCGGTCTATAGGGTGTAGTATCCATCGGAACAGATACCACACGTGGACACTCACATAATAGGAATGTCCTCGATATTTAACACCTACCCACGTTAGGAGTATGTGACACAAGGTCGGAAAGTGGGATTTGAAAAGCCAGCGCCGAGAACGTGAGCGCTTTAGCCATTAAAAATTGCCTGGACAGCCCCGTCGGCATTCCCCGGTAGGGGCGCCTCAGGCACTAAGCTATCAACTTACTCCTCCCCAAAGAGGAGAGGCAAAGCCTGGGAGGGTGGACCTCCTAGAACTGCACAGGACAGACCCATAGACCGGCGGAATCATGCCCCGAAGGCCAAGACAACACCGGTCTATAGGGTGTAGTATCCATCGGAACAGATACAACACGTGGACACTCACATAATAGGAATGTCCTCGATATTTAACACCTACCCACTATAGGAGTATGTGACACAAGGTCGGAAAGTGGGATTTGAAAAGCCAGCGCCCGAGAACGTGAGCGCTTTAGCCATTAAAAATTGCCTGGACAGCCCCGTCGGCATTCCCCGGTAGGGGCGCCTCAGGCAGTAAGCTATCAACTTACTCCTCCCCAAAGAAGAGAGGCAAAGCCTGGGAGGGTGGACCTCCTAGAACTGCACAGGACAGACCCATAGACCGGCGGAATCATGCCCCGAAGGCCAAGACAACACCGGTCTATAGGGTGTAGTATCCATCGGAACAGATACCACACGTGGACACTCACAAAATAGGAATGTCCTCGATATTTAACACCTACCCACTATAGGAGTATGTGACACAAGGTCGGAAAGTGGGATTTGAAAAGCCAGCGTCCGAGAACGTGAGCGTTTTAGCCATTAAAAATTGCCTGGACAGCCCCGTCGGCATTCCCCGGTAGGGGCGCCTCAGGCAGTAAGCTATCAACTTACTCCTCCCCAAAGAGGAGAGGCAAAGCCTGGGAGGGTGAACCTCCTAGAACTGCACAGGACAGACCCATAGACCGGCAGAATCATGCCCCGAAGGCCAAGACAACACCGGTCTATAGGGTGTAGTATCCATCGGAACAGATACCACACGTGGACACTCACATGATAGGAATGTCCTCGATATTTAACACCTACCCACGTTAGGAGTATGTGACACAAGGTCGGAAAGTGGGATTTGAAAAGCCAGCGCCCGAGAACGTGAGCGCTTTAGCCATTAAAAATTGCCTGGACAGCCCCGTCGGCATTCCCCGGTAGGGGCGCCTCAGGCAGTAAGCTATCAACTTACTCCTCCCCAAAGAGGAGAGGCAAAGCCTGGGAGGGTGGACCTCCTAGAACTGCACAGGACAGACCCATAGACCGGCGGAATCATGCCCCGAAGGCCAAGACAACACCGGTCTATAGGGTGTAGTATCCATCGGAACAGATACCACACGTGGACACTCACAGAATAGGAATGTCCTCGATATTTAACACCTACCCACTATAGGAGTATGTGACACAAGGTCGGAAAGTGGGATTTGAAAAGCCAGCGCCCGAGAACGTGAGCGCTTTAGCCATTAAAAATTGCCTGGACAGCCCCGTCGGCATTCCCCGGTAGGGGCGCCTCAGTCAGTAAGCTATCAACTTACTCCTCCCCAAAGAGGAGAGGCAAAGCCTGGGAGGGTGGACCTCCTAGAACTGCACAGGACAGACCCATAGACCGGCGGAATCATGCCCCGAAGGCCAAGACAACACCGGTCTATAGGGTGTAGTATCCATCGGAACAGATACCACACGTGGACACTCACATGATAGGAATGTCCTCGATATTTAACACCTACCCACGTTAGGAGTATGTGACACAAGGTCGGAAAGTGGGATTTGAAAAGCCAGCGCCCGAGAACGTGAGCGCTTTAGCCATTAAAAATTGCCTGGACAGCCCCGTCGGCATTCCCCGGAAGGGGCGCCTCAGGCAGTAAGCTATCAACTTACACCTCCCCAAAGAGGAGAGGCAAAGCCTGGGAGGGTGGACCTCCTAGAACTGCACAGGACAGACCCATAGACCGGCGGAATCATGCCCCGAAGGCCAAGACAACACCGGTCTATAGGGTGTAGTATCCAGCGGAACAGATACCACACGTGGACACTCACAGAATAGGAATGTCCTCGATATTTAACACCTACCCACTATAGGAGTATGTGACACAAGGTCGGAAAGTGGGATTTGAAAAGCCTTCGCCCGAGAACGTGAGCGCTTTAGCCATTAAAAATTGCCTGGACAGCCCCGTCGGCATTCCCCGGTAGAGGCGCCTCAGGCAGTAAGCTATCAACTTACTCCTCCCCAAAGAGGAGAGGCAAAGCCTGGGAGGGTGGACCTCCT
Organism: Sepiola atlantica; assembly: GCA_963556195.1. NCBI lineage: Eukaryota > Metazoa > Mollusca > Cephalopoda > Sepiida > Sepiolidae > Sepiola > Sepiola atlantica. The sequence continues at coordinate 60,676,221 of OY744518.1, read as the reverse complement.
AGAACTGCACAGGACAGACCCATAGACCGGCGGAATCATGCCCCGAAGGCCAAGACAACACCGGTCTATAGGGTGTAGTATCCATCGGAACAGATACCACACGTGGACACTCACAGAATAGGAATGTCCTCGATATTTAACACCTACCCACATTAGGAGTTGGTGACACAAGGTCGGAAAGTGGGATTTGAAAAGCCAGCGCCCGAGAACGTGAGCGCTTTAGCCATTAAAAATTGCCTGGACAGCCCCGTCGGCATTCCCCGGTAGGGGCGCCTCAGGCAGTAAGCGATCAACTTACTCCTCCCCAAAGAGGAGAAGCAAAGCCTGGGAGGGTGGACCTCCTAGAACTGCACAGGACAGACCCATAGACCGGCGGAATCATGCCCCGAAGGCCAAGACAACACCGGTCTATAGGGTGTAGTATCCATCGGAACAGATACCACACGTGGACACTCACAGAATAGGAATGTCCTCGATATTTAACACCTACCCACATTAGGAGTATGTGACACAAGGTCGGAAAGTGGGATTTGAAAAGCCAGCGCCCGAGAACGTGAGCGCTTTAGCCATTAAAAATTGCCTGGACAGCCCCGTCGGCATTCCCCGGTAGGGGCGCCTCAGGCAGTAAGCTATCAACTTACTCCTCCCCAAAGAGGAGAGGCAAAGCCTGGGAGGGTGGACCTCCTAGAACTGCACAGGACAGACCCATAGACCGGCGGAATCATGCCCCGAAGGCCAAGACAACACCGGTCTATAGGGTGTAGTATCCATCGGAACAGATACCACACGTGGACACTCACAGAATAGGAATGTCCTCGATATTTAACACCTACCCACGTTAGGAGTATGTGACACAAGGTCGGAAAGTGGGATTTGAAAAGCCAGCGCCCGAGAACGTGAGCGCTTTAGCCATTAAAAATTGCCTGGACAGCCCCGTCGGCATTCCCCGGTGGGGGCGCCTCAGGCAGTAAGCTATCAACTTACTCCTCCCCAAAGAGGAGAGGCAAAGCCTGGGAGGGTGGACCTCCTAGAACTGCACAGGACAGACCCATAGACCGGCAGAATCATGCCCCGAAGGCCAAGACAACACCGGTCTATAGGGTGTAGTATCCATCGGAACAGATACCACACGTGGACACTCACAGAATAGGAATGTCCTCGATATTTAACACCTACCCACTATAGGAGTATGTGACACAAGGTCGGAAAGTGGGATTTTAAAAGCCAGCGCCCGAGAACGTGAGCGCTTTAGCCATTAAAAATTGCCTGGACAGCCCCGTCGGCATTCCCCGGTAGGGGCGCCTCAGGCAGTAAGCTATAAACTTACTCCTCCCCAAAGAGGAGAGGCAAAGCCTGGGAGGGTGGACCTCCTAGAACTGCACAGGACAAACCCATAGACCGGCAGAATCATGCCCCGAAGGCCAAGACAACACCAGTCTATAGGGTGTAGTATCCATCGGAACAGATACCACACGTGGACACTCACATGATAGGAATGTCCTCGATATTTAACACCTACCCACGTTAGGAGTATGTGACACAAGGTCGGAAAGTGGGATTTGAAAAGCCAGCGCCCGAGAACGTGAGCGCTTTAGCCATTAAAAATTGCCTGGACAGCCCCGTCGGCATTCCCCGGAAGGGGCGCCTCAGGCAGTAAGCTATCAACTTACACCTCCCCAAAGAGGAGAGGCAAAGCCTGGGAGGGTGGACCTCCTAGAACTGCACAGGACAGACCCATAGACCGGCGGAATCATGCCCCGAAGGCCAAGACAACACCGGTCTATAGGGTGTAGTATCCAGCGGAACAGATACCACACGTGGACACTCACAGAATAGGAATGTCCTCGATATTTAACACCTACCCACTATAGGAGTATGTGACACAAGGTCGGAAAGTGGGATTTGAAAAGCCAGCGCCCGAGAACGTGAGCGCTTTAGCCATTAAAAATTGCCTGGACAGCCCCGTCGGCATTCCCCGGTAGAGGCGCCTCAGGCAGTAAGCTATCAACTTACTCCTCCCCAAAGAGGAGAGGCAAAGCCTGGGAGGGTGGACCTCCGAGAACTGCACAGGACAGACCCATAGACCGGCGGAATCATGCCCCGAAGGCCAAGACAACACCGGTCTATAGGGTGTAGTATCCATCGGAACAGATACCACACGTGGACACTCACAGAATAGGAATGTCCTCGATATTTAACACCTACCCACATTAGGAGTTGGTGACACAAGGTCGGAAAGTGGGATTTGAAAAGCCAGCGCCCGAGAACGTGAGCGCTTTAGCCATTAAAAATTGCCTGGACAGCCCCGTCGGCATTCCCCGGTAGGGGCGCCTCAGGCAGTAAGCGATCAACTTACTCCTCCCCAAAGAGGAGAGGCAAAGCCTGGGAGGGTGGACCTCCTAGAACTGCACAGGACAGACCCATAGACCGGCAGAATCATGCCCCGAAGGCCAAGACAACACCGGTCTATAGGGTGTAGTATCCATCGGAACAGATACCACACGTGGACACTCACAGAATAGGAATGTCCTCGATATTTAACACCTACCCACTATAGGAGTATGTGACACAAGGTCGGAAAGTGGGATTTGAAAAGCCAGCGCCCGAGAACGTGAGCGCTTTAGCCATTAAAAATTGCCTGGACAGCCCCGTCGGCATTCCCCGGTAGGGGCGCCTCAGGCAGTAAGCGATCAACTTACTCCTCCCCAAAGAAGAGAAGCAAAGCCTGGGAGGGTGGACCTCCTAGAACTGCACAGGACAGACCCATAGACCGGCGGAATCATGCCCCGAAGGCCAAGACAACACCGGTCTATAGGGTGTAGTATCCATCGGAACAGATACCACACGTGGACACTCACAGAATAGGAATGTCCTCGATATTTAACACCTACCCACGTTAGGAGTATGTGACACAAGGTCGGAAAGTGGGATTTGAAAAGCCAGCGCCCGAGAACGTGAGCGCTTTAGCCATTAAAAATTGCCTGGACAGCCCCGTCGGCATTCCCCGGTGGGGGCGCCTCAGGCAGTAAGCTATCAACTTACTCCTCCCCAAAGAGGAGAGGCAAAGCCTGGGAGGGTGGACCTCCTAGAACTGCACAGGACAGACCCATAGACCGGCAGAATCATGCCCCGAAGGCCAAGACAACACCGGTCTATAGGGTGTAGTATCCATCGGAACAGATACCACACGTGGACACTCACAGAATAGGAATGTCCTCGATATTTAACACCTACCCACTATAGGAGTATGTGACACAAGGTCGGAAAGTGGGATTTTAAAAGCCAGCGCCCGAGAACGTGAGCGCTTTAGCCATTAAAAATTGCCTGGACAGCCCCGTCGGCATTCCCCGGTAGGGGCGCCTCAGGCAGTAAGCTATCAACTTACTCCTCCCCAAAGAGGAGAGGCAAAGCCTGGGAGGGTGGACCTCCTAGAACTGCACAGGACAGACCCATAGACCGGCGGAATCATGCCCCGAAGGCCAAGACAACACCGGTCTATAGGGTGTAGTATCCATCGGAACAGATACCACACGTGGACACTCACAAAATAGGAATGTCCTCGATATTTAACACCTACCCACTATAGGAGTATGTGACACAAGGTCGGAAAGTGGGATTTGAAAAGCCAGCGCCCGAGAACGTGAGCGTTTTAACCATTAAAAATTGCCTGGATAGCCCCGTCGGCATTCCCCGGTAGGGGCGCCTCAGGCAGTAAGCTATAAACTTACTCCTCCCCAAAGAGGAGAGGCAAAGCCTGGGAGGGTGGACCTCCTAGAACTGCACAGGACAAACCCATAGACCGGCAGAATCATGCCCCGAAAGCCAAGACAACACCAGTCTATAGGGTGTAGTATCCATCGGAACAGATACCACACGTGGACACTCACATGATAGGAATGTCCTCGATATTTAACACCTACCCACGTTAGGAGTATGTGACACAAGGTCGGAAAGTGGAATTTGAAAAGCCAGCGCCCGAGAACGTGAGCGCTTTAGCCATTAAAAATTGCCTGGACAGCCCCGTCGGCATTCCCCGGTAGGGGCGCCTCAGGCAGTAAGCTATCAACTTACACCTCCCCAAAGAGGAGAGGCAAAGCCTGGGAGGGTGGACCTCCTAGAACTGCACAGGACAGACCCATAGACCGGCGGAATCATGCCCCGAAGGCCAAGACAACACCGGTCTATAGGGTGTAGTATCCATCGGAACAGATACCACACGTGGACACTCACAGAATAGGAATGTCCTCGATATTTAACACCTACCCACATTAGGAGTTGGTGACACAAGGTCGGAAAGTGGGATTTGAAAAGCCAGCGCCCAAGAACGTGAGCGCTTTAGCCCTTAAAAATTGCCTGGACAGCCCCGTCGGCATTCCCCGGTAGGGGCGCCTCAGGCAGTAAGCTATCAACTTACTCCTCCCCAAAGAGGAGAGGCAAAGCCTGGGAGGGTGGACCTCCTAGAACTGCACAGGACAGACCCATAGACCGGCGGAATCATGCCCCGAAGGCCAAGACAACACCGGTCTATAGGGTGTAGTATCCATCGGAACAGATACCACACGTGGACACTCACAGAATAGGAATGTCCTCGATATTTAACACCTACCCACTAAAGGAGTATGTGACACAAGGTCGGAAAGTGGGATTTGAAAAGCCAGCGCCCGAGAACGTGAGCGCTTTAGCCACTAAAAATTGCCTGGACAGCCCCGTCGGCATTCCCCGGTAAGGGCGCCTCAGGCAGTAAGCTATCAACTTACTCCTCCTTAAAGAGGAGAGGCAAAGCCTGGGAGGGTGGACCTCCTAGAACTGCACAGGACAGACCCATAGACCGGCAGAATCATGCCCCGAAGGCCAAGACAACACCGGTCTATAGGGTGTAGTATCCATCGGAACAGATACCACACGTGGACACTCACAGAATAGGAATGTCCTCGATATTTAACACCTACCCACTATAGGAGTATGTGACACAAGGTCGGAAAGTGGGATTTGAAAAGCCAGCGCCCGAGAACGTGAGCGCTTTAGCCATTAAAAATTGCCTGGACATCTCCGTCGGCATTCCCCGGTAGGGGCGCCTCAGGCAGTAAGCTATCAACTTACTCCTCCCCAAAGAGGAGAGGCAAAGCCTGGGAGGGTGGACCTCCTAGAACTGCACAGGACAGACCCATAGACCGGCGGAATCATGCCCCGAAGGCCAAGACAACACCGGTCTATAGGGTTTAGTATCCATCGGAACAGATACCACACGTGGACACTCACAAAATAGGAATGTCCTCGATATTTAACACCTACCCACTATAGGAGTATGTGACACAAGGTCGGAAAGTGGGATTTGAAAAGCCAGCGCCCGAGAACGTGAGCGTTTTAGCCATTAAAAATTGCCTGGACAGCCCCGTCGGCATTCCCCGGTAGGGGCGCCTCAGGCAGTAAGCTATAAACTTACTCCTCCCCAAAGAGGAGAGGCAAAGCCTGGGAGGGTGGCCCTCCTAGAACTGCACAGGACAAACCCATAGACCGGCAGAATCATGCCCCGAAGGCCAAGACAACACCGGTCTATAGGGTGTAGTATCCATCGGAACAGATACCACACGTGGACACTCACATGATAGGAATGTCCTCGATATTTAACACCTACCCACGTTAGGAGTATGTGACACAAGGTCGGAAAGTGGGATTTGAAAAGCCAGCGCCCGAGAACGTGAGCGCTTTAGCCATTAAAAATTGCCTGGACAGCCCCGTCGGCATTCCCCGGTAGGGGCGCCTCAGGCAGTAAGCTATCAACTTACTCCTCCCCAAAGAGGAGAGGCAAAGCCTGGGAGGGTGGACCTCCTAGAACTGCACAGGACAGACCCATAGACCGGCGGAATCATGCCCCGAAGGCCAAGACAACACCGGTCTATAGGGTGTAGTATCCATCGGAACAGATACCACACGTGGACACTCACAGAATAGGAATGTCCTCGATATTTAACACCTACCCACTATAGGAGTATGTGACACAAGGTCGGAAAGTGGGATTTGAAAAGCCAGCGCCCGAGAACGTGAGCGCTTTAGCCATTAAAAATTGCCTGGACAGCCCCGTCGGCATTCCCCGGTAGGGGCGCCTCAGGCAGTAAGCGATCAACTTACTCCTCCCCAAAGAGGAGAGGCAAAGCCTGGGAGGGTGGACCTCCTAGAACTGCACAGGACAGACCCATAGACCGGCGGAATCATGCCCAGAAGGCCAAGACAACACCGGTCTATAGGGTGTAGTATCCATCGGAACAGATACCACACGTGGACACTCACAGAATAGGAATGTCCTCGATATTTAACACCTACCCACTATAGGAGTATGTGACACAAGGTCGGAAAGTGGGATTTGAAAAGCCAGCGCCCGAGAACGTGAGCGTTTTAGCCATTAAAAATTGCCTGGACAGCCCCGTCGGCATTCCCCGGTAGGGGCGCCTCAGGCAGTAAGCTATAAACTTACTCCTCCCCAAAGAGGAGAGGCAAAGCCTGGGAGGGTGGACCTCCTAGAACTGCACAGGACAAACCCATAGACCGGCAGAATCATGCCCCGAAGGCCAAGACAACACCGGTCTATAGGGTGTAGTATCCATCGGAACAGATACCACACGTGGACACTCACATGATAGGAATGTCCTCGATATTTAACACCTACCCACGTTAGGAGTATGTGACACAAGGTCGGAAAGTGGGATTTGAAAAGCCAGCGCCCGAGAACGTGAGCGCTTTAGCCATTAAAAATTGCCTGGACAGCCCCGTCGGCATTCCCCGGTAGGGTCGCCTCAGGCAGTAAGCTATCAACTTACTCCTCCCCAAAGAGGAGAGGCAAAGCCTGGGAGGGTGGACCTCCTAGAACTGCACAGGACAGACCCATAGACCGGCGGAATCATGCCCCGAAGGCCAAGACAACACCGGTCTATAGGGTGTAGTATCCATCGGAACAGATACCACACGTGGACACTCACAGAATAGGAATGTCCTCGATATTTAACACCTACCCACTATAGGAGTATGTGACACAAGGTCGGAAAGTGGGATTTGAAAAGCCAGCGCCCGAGAACGTGAGCGCTTTAGCCATTAAAAATTGCCTGGACAGCCCCGTCGGCATTCCCAGGTAGGGGCGCCTCAGGCAGTAAGCGATCAACTTACTCCTCCCCAAAGAGGAGAGGCAAAGCCTGGGAGGGTGGACCTCCTAGAACTGCACAGGACAGACCCATAGACCGGCGGAATCATGCCCAGAAGGCCAAGACAACACCGGTCTATAGGGTGTAGTATCCATCGGAACAGATACCACACGTGGACACTCACAGAATAGGAATGTCCTCGATATTTAACACCTACCCACTATAGGAGTATGTGACACAAGGTCGGAAAGTGGGATTTGAAAAGCCAGCGCCCGAGAACGTGAGCGCTTTAGCCATTAAAAATTGCCTGGACAGCCCCGTCGGCATTCCCCGGTAAGGGCGCCTCAGGCAGTAAGCTATCAACTTACTCCTCCTTAAAGAGGAGAGGCAAAGCCTGGGAGGGTGGACCTCCTAGAACTGCACAGGACAGACCCATAGACCGGCAGAATCATGCCCCGAAGGCCAAGACAACACCGGTCTATAGGGTGTAGTATCCATCGGAACAGATACCACACGTGGACACTCACAGAATAGGAATGTCCTCGATATTTAACACCTACCCACTATAGGAGTATGTGACACAAGGTCGGAAAGTATGATTTGAAAAGCCAGCGCCCGAGAACGTGAGCGCTTTAGCCATTAAAAATTGCCTGGACAGCCCCGTCGGCATTCCCCGGTAGGGGCGCCTCAGGCAGTAAGCTATCAACTTACTCCTCCCCAAAGAGGAGAGGCAAAGCCTGGGAGGGTAGACCTCCTAGAACTGCACAGGACAGACCCATAGACCGGCGGAATCATGCCCCGAAGGCTAAGACAACACCGGTCTATAGGGTGTAGTATCCATCGGATCAGATACCACACGTGGACACTCACATGATAGGAATGTCATCGATATTTAACACCTACCCACAATAGGAGTATGTGACACAAAGTCGGAAAGTGGGATTTGAAAAGCCAGCGCCCGAGAACGTGAGCGCTTTAGCCATTAAAAATTGCCTAGACAGCCCCGTCGGCATTCCCCGGTAGGGGCGCCTCAGGCAGTAAGCTATCAACTTACTCCTCCCCAAAGAGGAGAGGCAAAGCCTGGGAGGGTGGACCTCCTAGAACTGCACAGGACAGACCCATAGACCGGCGGAATCATGCCCCGAAGGCCAAGACAACACCGGTCTATAGGGTTTAGTATCCATCGGAACAGATACCACACGTGGACACTCACAAAATAGGAATGTCCTCGATATTTAACACCTACCCACTATAGGAGTATGTGACACAAGGTCGGAAAGTGGGATTTGAAAAGCCAGCGCCCGAGAACGTGAGCGTTTTAGCCATTAAAAATTGCCTGGACAGCCCCGTCGGCATTCCCCGGTAGGGGCGCCTCAGGCAGTAAGCTATAAACTTACTCCTCCCCAAAGAGGAGAGGCAAAGCCTGGGAGGGTGGACCTCCTAGAACTGCACAGGACAAACCCATAGACCGGCAGAATCATGCCCCGAAAGCCAAGACAACACCGGTCTATAGGGTGTAGTATCCATCGGAACAGATACCACACGTGGACACTCACATGATAGGAATGTCCTCGATATTTAACACCTACCCACGTTAGGAGTATGTGACACAAGGTCGGAAAGTGGGATTTGAAAAGCCAGCGCCCGAGAACGTGAGCGCTTTAGCCATTAAAAATTGCCTGGACAGCCCCGTCGGCATTTCCCGGTAGGGTCGCCTCAGGCAGTAAGCTATCAACTTACTCCTCCCCAAAGAGGAGAGGCAAAGCCTGGGAGGGTGGACCTCCTAGAACTGCACAGGACAGACCCATAGACCGGCGGAATCATGCCCCGAAGGCCAAGACAACACCGGTCTATAGGGTGTAGAATCCATCGGAACAGATACCACACGTGGACACTCACAGAATAGGAATGTCCTCGATATTTAACACCTACCCACTATAGGAGTATGTGACACAAGGTCGGAAAGTGGGATTTGAAAAGCCAGCGCCCGAGAACGTGAGCGCTTTAGCCATTAAAAATTGCCTGGACAGCCCCGCCGGCATTCCCCGGTAGGGGCGCCTCAGGCAGTAAGCTATCAACTTACTCCTCCCCAAAGAGGAGAGGCAAAGCCTGGGAGGGTGGACCTCCTAGAACTGCACAGGACAGACCCATAGACCGGCGGAATCATGCCCCGAAGGCCAAGACAACACCGGTCTATAGGGTGTAGTATCCATCGGAACAGATACCACACGTGGACACTCACAGAATAGGAATGTCCTCGATATTTAACACCTACCCACATTAGGAGTATGTGACACAAGGTCGGAAAGTGGGATTTGAAAAGCCAGCGCCCGAGAACGTGAGCGCTTTAGCCATTAAAAATTGCCTGGACAGCCCCGTCGGCATTCCCCGGTAGGGGCACCTCAGGCAGTAAGCTATCAACTTACTCCTCCTCAAAGAGGAGAGGCAAAGCCTGGGAGGGTGGACCTCCTAGAACTGCACAGGACAGACCCATAGACCGGCGGAATCATGCCCCGAAGGCCAAGACAACACCGGTCAATAAGGTTTAGTATCCATCGGAACAGATACCACACGTGGACACTCACAAAATAGGAATGTCCTCGATATTTAACACCTACCCACTATAGGAGTATGTGACACAAGGTCGGAATGTGGGATTTGAAAAGCCAGCGCCCGAGAACGTGAGCGTTTTAGCCATTAAAAATTGCCTGGACAGCCCCGTCGGCATTCCCCGGTAGGGGCGCCTCAGGCAGTAAGCTATCAACTTACTTCTCCCCAAAGAGGAGAGGCAAAGCCTGGGAGGGTGGACCTCCTAGAACTGCACAGGACAAACCCATAGACCGGCAGAATCATGCCCCGAAGGCCAAGACAACACCGGTCTATAGGGTGTAGTATCCATCGGAACAGATACCACACGTGGACACTCACATGATAGGAATGTCCTCGATATTTAACACCTACCCACGTTAGGAGTATGTGACACAAGGTCGGAAAGTAAGATTTGAAAAGCCAGCGCCCGAGAACGTGAGCGCTTTAGCCATTAAAAATTGCCTGGACAGCCCTGTCGGCATTCCCCGGTAGGGTCGCCTCAGGCAGTAAGCTATCAACTTACTCCTCCCCAAAGAGGAGAGGCAAAGCCTGGGAGGGTGGACCTCCTAGAACTGCACAGGACAGACCCATAGACCGGCGGAATCATGCCCCGAAGGCCAAGACAACAACGGTCTATAGGGTGTAGTATCCATCGGAACAGATACCACACGTGGACACTCACAGAATAGGAATGTCCTCGATATTTAACACCTACCCACTATAGGAGTATGTGACACAAGGTCGGAAAGTGGGATTTGAAAAGCCAGCGCCCGAGAACGTGAGCGCTTTAGCCATTAAAAATTGCCTGGACAGCCCCGCCGGCATTCCCCGGTAGGGGCGCCTCAGGCAGTAAGCTATCAACTTACTCCTCCCCAAAGAGGAGAGGCAAAGCCTGGGAGGGTGGACCTCCTAGAACTGCACAGGACAGACCCATAGACCGGCGGAATCATGCCCCGAAGGCCAAGACAACACCGGTCTATAGGGTGTAGTATTCATCGGAACAGATACCACACGTGGACACTCACAGAATAGTAATGTTCTCGATATTTAACACCTACCCACTATAGGAGTATGTGACACAAGGTCGGAAAGTGGGATTTGAATAGCCAGCGCCCGAGAACGTGAGCGCTTTAGCCATTAAAAATTGCCTGGACAGCCCCGTCAGCATTCCCCGGTAGAGGCGCCTCAGGCAGTAAGCTATCAACTTACTCCTCCCCAAAGAGGAGAGGCAAAGCCTGGGAGGGTGGACCTCCTAGAACTGCACAGGACAGACCCATAGACCGGCGGAATCATGCCCCGAAGGCCAAGACAACACCGGTCTATAGGGTGTAGTATCCATCGGAACAGATACCCCACGTGGACACTCACATGATAGGAATGTCCTCGATATTTAAGACCTACCCACTATAGGAGTATGTGACACAAGGTCGGAAAGTGGGATTTGAAAAGCCAGCGCCCGAGAACGTGAGCGCTTTAGCCATTAAAAATTGCCTGGACAGCCCCGTCGGCATTCCCCGGTAGGGGCGCCTCAGGCAGTAAGCTATCAACTTACTCCTCCCCAAAGAGGAGAGGCAAAGCCTGGGAGGGTGGACCTCCTAGAACTGCACAGGACAGACCCATAGACCGGCGGAATCATGCCCCGAAGGCCAAGACAACACCGGTCTATAGGGTGTAGTATCCATCGGAACAGATACCACACGTGGACACTCACAGAATAGGAATGTCCTCGATATTTAACACCTACCCACTATAGGAGTATGTGACACAAGGTCGGAAAGTGGGATTTGAAAAGCCAGCGCCCGAGAACGTGAGCGCTTTAGCCATTAAAAATTGCCTGGACAGCCCCGTCGGCATTCCCCGGTAGAGGCGCCTCAGGCAGTAAGCTATAAACTTACTCCTCCCCAAAGAGGAGAGGCACAGCCTGGGAGGGTGGACCTCCTAGAACTGCACAGGACAGACCCATAGACCGACGGAATCATGTCCCGAAGGCCAAGACAACACCGGTCTATAGGGTGTAGTATCCATCGGAACAGATACCACACGTGGACACTCACAGAATAGGAATGTCCTCGATATTTAACACCTACTCACATTAGGAGTATGTGACACAAGGTCGGAAAGTGGGATTTGAAAAGCCACCACCCGAGAACGTGAGCGCTTTAGCCATTAAAAATTGCCTGGACAGCCCCGTCGGCATTCCCCGGTAGGGGCGCCTCAGGCAGTAAGCTATCAACTTACTCCTCCCCAAAGAGGAGAGGCAAAGCCTGGGAGGGTGGACCTCCTAGAACTGCACAGGACAGACCCATAGACCGGCGGAATCATGCCCCGAAGGCCAAGACAACACCGGTCTATAGGGTGTAGTATCCATCGGAACAGATACCACACGTGGACACTCACAGAATAGGAATGTCCTCGATATTTAACACCTACCAACATTAGGAGTATGTGACACAAGGTCGGAAAGTGGGATTTGAAAAGCCAGCGCCCGAGAACGTGAGCGCTTTAGCCATTAAAAATTGCCTGGACAGCCCCGTCGGCATTCCCCGGTAGGGGCGCCTCAGGCAGTAAGCTATCAACTTACTCCTCCCCAAAGAGGAGAGGCAAAGCCTGGGAGGGTGGACCTCCTAGAACTGCACAGGACAGATCCATAGACCGGCGGAATCATGCCCCGAAGGCCAAGACAACACCGGTCTATAGGGTGTAGTATCCATCGGAACAGATACCACACGTGGACACTCACAGAATAGGAATGTCCTCGATATTTAACACCTACCCACTATAGGAGTATGTGACACAAGGTCGGAAAGTGGGATTTGAAAAGCCAGCGCCCGAGAACGTGAGCGCTTTAGCCATTAAAAATTGCCTGGACAGCCCCGTCGGCATTCCCCGGTAGAGGCGCCTCAGGCAGTAAGCTATCAACTTACTCCTCCCCAAAGAGAAGAGGCAAAGCCTGGGAGGGTGGACCTCCTAGAACTGCACAGGACAGACCCATAGACCGGCGGAATCATGCCCCGAAGGCCAAGACAACACCGGTCTATAGGGTGTAGTATCCATCGGAACAGATACCACACGTGGACACTCACATGATAGGAATGTCCTCGATATTTAACACCTACCCACGTTAGGAGTATGTGACACAAGGTCGGAAAGTGGGATTTGAAAAGCCAGCGCCCGAGAACGTGAGCGCTTTAGCCATTAAAAATTGCCTGGACAGCCCCGTCGGCATTCCCCGCTAGGGGCGCCTCAGGCAGTAAGCTATCAACTTACTCCTCCCCAAAGAGGAGAGGCAAAGCCTGGGAGGGTGGACCTCCTAGAACTGCACAGGACAGACCGATAGACCGACGGAATCATGCCCCGAAGGCCAAGACAACACCGGTCTATAGGGTGTAGTATCCATCGGAACAGATACCACACGTGGACACTCACAGAATAGGAATGTCCTCGATATTTAACACCTACCCACTATAGGAGTATGTGACACAAGGTCGGAAAGTGGGATTTGAAAAGCCAGCGCCCGAGAACGTGAGCGCTTTAGCCATTAAAAATTGCCTGGACAGCCCCGTCGGCATTCCCCGGTAGAGGCGCCTCAGGCAGTAAGCTATCAACTTACTCCTCCCCAAAGAGGAGAGGCAAAGCCTGGGAGGGTGGACCTCCTAGAACTGCACAGGACAGACCCATAGACCGGCGGAATCATGCCCCGAAGGCCAAGACAACACCGGTCTATAGGGTGTAGTATCCATCGGAACAGATACCACACGTAGACACTCACAGAATAGGAATGTCCTCGATATTTAACACCTACACACGTTATGGGTATGTGACACAAGGTCGCAAAGTGGGATTTGAAAAGCCAGCGTCCGAGAACGTGAGCGCTTTAGCCATTAAAAATTGCCTGGACAGCCCCGTCGGCATTCCCCGGTGGGGGCGCCTCAGGCAGAAAGCTATCAACTTACTCCTCCCCAAAGAGGAGAGGCAAAGCCTGGGAGGGTGGACCTCCTAGAACTGCACAGGACAGACCCATAGACCGGCAGAATCATGCCCCGAAGGCCAAGACAACACCGGTCTATAGGGTGTAGTATCCATCGGGACAGATACCACACGTGGACACTCACAGAATAGGAATGTCCTCGATATTTAACACCAACCCACTATAGCAGTATGTGACACAAGGTCGGAAAGTGGGATTTGAAAAGCCAGCGCCCGAGAACGTGAGCGCTGTAGCCATTAAAAATTGCCTGGACAGCCCCGTCGGCATTCCCCGGTAGGGGCGCCTCAGGCAGTAAGCTATCAACTTACTCCTCCCCAAAGAGGAGAGGCAAAGCCTGGGAGGGTGGACCTCCTAGAACTGCACAGGACAGACCCATAGACCGGCGGAATCATGCACCGAAGGCCAAGACAACACCGGTCTATAGGGTGTAGTATCCATCGGATCAGATACCACACGTGGACACTCACAGAATAGGAATGTCCTCGATATTTAACACCTACCCACTATAGGAGTATGTGACACAAGGTCGGAAAGTGGGATTTGAAAAGCCAGCGCCCGAGAACGTGAGCGCTTTAGCCATTAAAAATTGCCTGGACAGCCCCGTCGGCATTCCCCGGTAAGGGCGCCTCAAGCAGTAAGCTATCAACTTACTCCTCCTTAAAGAGGAGAGGCAAAGCCTAGGAGGGTGGACCTCCTAGAACTGCACAGGACAGACCCATAGACCGGCGGAATCATGCCCCGAAGGCCAAGACAACACCGGTCTATAGGGTGTAGTATCCATCGGAACAGATACCACACGTGGACACTCACATGATAGGAATGTCCTCGATATTTAACACCTACCCACATTAGGAGTATGTGACACAAGGTCGAAAAGTGGGATTTGAAAAGCCAGCGCCCGAGAACGTGAGCGCTTTAGCCATTAAAAATTGCCTGGACAGCCCCGCCGGCATTCCCCGGTAGGGGCGCCTCAGGCAGTAAGCTATCAACTTACTCCTCCCCAAAGAGGAGAGGCAAAGCCTGGGAGGGTGGACCTCCTAGAACTGCACAGGACAGACCCATAGACCGGCGGAATCATGCCCCGAAGGCCAAGACAACACCGGTCTATAGGGTGTAGTATCCATCGGAACAGATACCACACGTGGACACTCACAGAATAGGAATGTCCTCGATATTTAACACCTACCCACATTAGGAGTATGTGACACAAGGTCGGAAAGTGGGATTTGAAAAGCCAGCGCCCGAGAACGTGAGCGCTTTAGCCATTAAAAATTGCCTGGACAGCCCCGTCGGCATTCCCCGGTAGGGGCACCTCAGGCAGTAAGCTATCAACTTACTCCTCCCCAAAGAGGAGAGGCAAAGCCTGGGAGGGTGGACCTCCTAGAACTGCACAGGACAGACCCATAGACCGGCGGAATCATGCCCCGAAGGCCAAGACAACACCGGTCTATAAGGTTTAGTATCCATCGGAACAGATACCACACGTGGACACTCACAAAATAGGAATGTCCTCGATATTTAACACCTACCCACTATAGGAGTATGTGACACAAGGTCGGAAAGTGGGATTTGAAAAGCCAGCGCCCGAGAACGTGAGCGCTTTAGCCATTAAAAATTGCCTGGACAGCCCCGTCGGCATTCCCCGGTAGGGGCGCCTCAGGCAGTAAGCTATCAACTTACTCCTCCCCAAAGAGGAGAGGCAAAGCCTGGGAGGGTGGACCTCCTAGAACTGCACAGGACAGACCCATAGACCGGCGGAATCATGCCCCGAAGGCCAAGACAACACCGGTCTATAGGGTGTAGTATCCATCGGAACAGATACCACACGTGGACACTCACAGAATAGGAATGTCCTCGATATTTAACACCTACCAACATTAGGAGTATGTGACACAAGGTCGGAAAGTGGGATTTGAAAAGCCAGCGCCCGAGAACGTGAGCGCTTTAGCCATTAAAAATTGCCTGGACAGCCCCGTCGGCATTCCCCGGTAGGGGCGCCTCAGGCAGTAAGCTATCAACTTACTCCTCCCCAAAGAGGAGAGGCAAAGCCTGGGAGGGTGGACCTCCTAGAACTGCACAGGACAGATCCATAGACCGGCGGAATCATGCCCCGAAGGCCAAGACAACACCGGTCTATAGGGTGTAGTATCCATCGGAACAGATACCACACGTGGACACTCACAGAATAGGAATGTCCTCGATATTTAACACCTACCTACTATAGGAGTATGTGACACAAGGTCGGAAAGTGGGATTTGAAAAGCCAGCGCCCGAGAACGTGAGCGCTTTAGCCATTAAAAATTGCCTGGACAGCCCCGTCGGCATTCCCCGGTAGAGGCGCCTCAGGCAGTAAGCTATCAACTTACTCCTCCCCAAAGAGAAGAGGCAAAGCCTGGGAGGGTGGACCTCCTAGAACTGCACAGGACAGACCCATAGACCGGCGGAATCATGCCCCGAAGGCCAAGACAACACCGGTCTATAGGGTGTAGTATCCATCGGAACAGATACCACACGTGGACACTCACATGATAGGAATGTCCTCGATATTTAACACCTACCCACGTTAGGAGTATGTGACACAAGGTCGGAAAGTGGGATTTGAAAAGCCAGCGCCCGAGAACGTGAGCGCTTTAGCCATTAAAAATTGCCTGGACAGCCCCGTCGGCATTCCCCGGTAGGGGCGCCTCAGGCAGTAAGCTATCAACTTACTCCTCCCCAAAGAGGAGAGGCAAAGCCTGGGAGGGTGGACCTCCTAGAACTGCACAGGACAGACCGATAGACCGACGGAATCATGCCCCGAAGGCCAAGACAACACCGGTCTATAGGGTGTAGTATCCATCGGAACAGATACCACACGTGGACACTCACAGAATAGGAATGTCCTCGATATTTAACACCTACCCACTATAGGAGTATGTGACACAAGGTCGGAAAGTGGGATTTGAAAAGCCAGCGCCCGAGAACGTGAGCGCTTTAGCCATTAAAAATTGCCTGGACAGCCCCGTCGGCATTCCCCGGTAGAGGCGCCTCAGGCAGTAAGCTATCAACTTACTCCTCCCCAAAGAGGAGAGGCAAAGCCTGGGAGGGTGGACCTCCTAGAACTGCACAGGACAGACCCATAGACCGGCGGAATCATGCCCCGAAGGCCAAGACAACACCGGTCTATAGGGTGTAGTATCCATCGGAACAGATACCACACGTGGACACTCACAGAATAGGAATGTCCTCGATATTTAACACCTACACACGTTAGGAGTATGTGACACAAGGTCGCAAAGTGGGATTTGAAAAGCCAGCGTCCGAGAACGTGAGCGCTTTAGCCATTAAAAATTGCCTGGACAGCCCCGTCGGCATTCCCCGGTGGGGGCGCCTCAGGCAGAAAGCTATCAACTTACTCCTCCCCAAAGAGGAGAGGCAAAGCCTGGGAGGGTGGACCTCCTAGAACTGCACAGGACAGACCCATAGACCGGCAGAATCATGCCCCGAAGGCCAAGACAACACCGGTCTATAGGGTGTAGTATCCATCGGAACAGATACCACACGTGGACACTCACAGAATAGGAATGTCCTCAGTATTTAACACCTACCCACTATAGCAGTATGTGACACAAGGTCGGAAAGTGGGATTTGAAAAGCCAGCGCCCGAGAACGTGAGCGCTGTAGCCATTAAAAATTGCCTGGACAGCCCCGTCGGCATTCCCCGGTAGGGGCGCCTCAGGCAGTAAGCTATCAACTTACTCCTCCCCAAAGAGGAGAGGCAAAGCCTGGGAGGGTGGACCTCCTAGAACTGCACAGGACAGACCCATAGACCGGCGGAATCATGCCCCGAAGGCCAAGACAACACCGGTCTATAGGGTGTAGTATCCATCGGATCAGATACCACACGTGGACACTCACAGAATAGGAATGTCCTCGATATTTAACACCTACCCACTATAGGAGTATGTGACACAAGGTCGGAAAGTGGGATTTGAAAAGCCAGCGCCCGAGAACGTGAGCGCTTTAGCCATTAAAAATTGCCTGGACAGCCCCGTCATCATTCCCCGGTAAGGGCGCCTCAGGCAGTAAGCTATCAACTTACTCCTCCTTAAAGAGGAGAGGCAAAGCCTAGGAGGGTGGACCTCCTAGAACTGCACAGGACAGACCCATAGACCGGCGGAATCATGCCCCGAAGGCCAAGACAACACCGGTCTATAGGGTGTAGTATCCATCGGAACAGATACCACACGTGGACACTCACATGATAGGAATGTCCTCGATATTTAACACCTACCCACATTAGGAGTATGTGACACAAGGTCGGAAAGTGGGATTTGAAAAGCCAGCGCCCGAGAACGTGAGCGCTTTAGCCATTAAAAATTGCCTGGACAGCCCCGCCGGCATTCCCCGGTAGGGGCGCCTCAGGCAGTAAGCTATCAACTTACTCCTCCCCAAAGAGGAGAGGCAAAGCCTGGGAGGGTGGACCTCCTAGAACTGCACAGGACAGACCCATAGACCGGCGGAATCATGCCCCGAAGGCCAAGACAACACCGGTCTATAGGGTGTAGTATCCATCGGAACAGATACCACACGTGGACACTCACAGAATAGGAATGTCCTCGATATTTAACACCTACCCACATTAGGAGTATGTGACACAAGGTCGGAAAGTGGGATTTGAAAAGCCAGCGCCCGAGAACGTGAGCGCTTTAGCCATTAAAAATTGCCTGGACAGCCCCGTCGGCATTCCCCGGTAGGGGCACCTCAGGCAGTAAGCTATCAACTTACTCCTCCCCAAAGAGGAGAGGCAAAGCCTGGGAGGGTGGACCTCCTAGAACTGCACAGGACAGACCCATAGACCGGCGGAATCATGCCCCGAAGGCCAAGACAACACCGGTCTATAAGGTTTAGTATCCATCGGAACAGATACCACACGTGGACACTCACAAAATAGGAATGTCCTCGATATTTAACACCTACCCACTATAGGAGTATGTGACACAAGGTCGGAAAGTGGGATTTGAAAAGCCAGCGCCCGAGAACGTGAGCGTTTTAGCCATTAAAAATTGCCTGGACAGCCCCGTCGGCATTCCCCGGTAGGGGCGCCTCAGGCAGTAAGCTATAAACTTACTTCTCCCCAAAGAGGAGAGGCAAAGCCTGGGAGGGTGGACCTCCTAGAACTGCACAGGACAAACCCATAGACCGGCAGAATCATGCCCCGAAGGCCAAGACAACACCGGTCTATAGGGTGTAGTATCCATCGGAACAGATACCACACGTGGACACTCACATGATAGGAATGTCCTCGATATTTAACACCTACCCACGTTAGGAGTATGTGACACAAGGTCGGAAAGTGGGATTTGAAAAGCCAGCGCCCGAGAACGTGAGCGCTTTAGCCATTAAAAATTGCCTGGACAGCCCCGTCGGCATTCCCCGGTAGGGTCGCCTCAGGCAGTAAGCTATCAACTTACTCCTCCCCAAAGAGGAGAGGCAAAGCCTGGGAGGGTGGACCTCCTAGAACTGCACAGGACAGACCCATAGACCGGCGGAATCATGCCCCGAAGGCCAAGACAACAACGGTCTATAGGGTGTAGTATCCATCGGAACAGATACCACACGTGGACACTCACAGAATAGGAATGTCCTCGATATTTAACACCTACCCACTATAGGAGTATGTGACACAAGGTCGGAAAGTGGGATTTGAAAAGCCAGCGCCCGAGAACGTGAGCGCTTTAGCCATTAAAAATTGCCTGGACAGCCCCGTCGGCATTCCCCGGTAGAGGCGCCTCAGGCAGTAAGCCATCAACTTACTCCTCCCCAAAGAGGAGAGGCAAAGCCTGGGAGGGTGGACCTCCTAGAACTGCACAGGACAGACCCATAGACCGGCGGAATCATGCCCCGAAGGCCAAGACAACACCGGTCTATAGGGTGTAGTATCCATCGGAACAGATACCCCACGTGGACACTCACATGATAGGAATGTCCTCGATATTTAAGACCTACCCACTATAGGAGTATGTGACACAAGGTCGGAAAGTGGGATTTGAAAAGCCAGCGCCCGAGAACGTGAGCGCTTTAGCCATTAAAAATTGCCTGGACAGCCCCGTCGGCATTCCCCGGTAGGGGCGCCTCAGGCAGTAAGCTATCAACTTACTCCTCCCCAAAGAGGAGAGGCAAAGCCTGGGAGGGTGGACCTCCTAGAACTGCACAGGACAGACCCATAGACCGGCGGAATCATGCCCCGAAGGCCAAGACAACACCGGTCTATAGGGTGTAGTATCCATCGGAACAGATACCACACGTGGACACTCACAGAATAGGAATGTCCTCGATATTTAACACCTACCCACTATAGGAGTATGTGACACAAGGTCGGAAAGTGGGATTTGAAAAGCCAGCGCCCGAGAACGTGAGCGCTTTAGCCATTAAAAATTGCCTGGACAGCCCCGTCGGCATTCCCCGGTAGAGGCGCCTCAGGCAGTAAGCTATAAACTTACTCCTCCCCAAAGAGGAGAGGCACAGCCTGGGAGGGTGGACCTCCTAGAACTGCACAGGACAGACCCATAGACCGACGGAATCATGTCCCGAAGGCCAAGACAACACCGGTCTATAGGGTGTAGTATCCATCGGAACAGATACCACACGTGGACACTCACAGAATAGGAATGTCCTCGATATTTAACACCTACTCACATTAGGAGTATGTGACACAAGGTCGGAAAGTGGGATTTGAAAAGCCAGCGCCCGAGAACGTGAGCGCTTTAGCCATTAAAAATTGCCTGGACAGCCCCGTCGGCATTCCCCGGTAGAGGCGCCTCAGGCAGTAAGCTATCAACTTACTCCTCCCCAAAGAGGAGAGGCAAAGCCTGGGAGGGTGGACCTCCTAGAACTGCACAGGACAGACCCATAGACCGGCAGAATCATGCCCCGAAGGCCAAGACAACACCGGTCTATAGGGTGTAGTATCCATCGGAACAGATACCACACGTGGACACTCACAGAATAGGAATGTCCTCGATATTTAACACCTACCAACATTAGGAGTATGTGACACAAGGTCGGAAAGTGGGATTTGAAAAGCCAGCGCCCGAGAACGTGAGCGCTTTAGCCATTAAAAATTGCCTGGACAGCCCCGTCGGCATTCCCCGGTAGGGGCGCCTCAGGCAGTAAGCTATCAACTTACTCCTCCCCAAAGAGGAGAGGCAAAGCCTGGGAGGGTGGACCTCCTAGAACTGCACAGGACAGATCCATAGACCGGCGGAATCATGCCACGAAGGCCAAGACAACACCGGTCTATAGGGTGTAGTATCCATCGGAACAGATACCACACGTGGACACTCACAGAATAGGAATGTCCTCGATATTTAACACCTACCCACTATAGGAGTATGTGACACAAGGTCGGAAAGTGGGATTTGCAAAGCCAGCGCCCGAGAACGTGAGCGCTTTAGCCATTAAAAATTGCCTGGACAGCCCCGTCGGCATTCCCCGGTAGAGGCGCCTCAGGCAGTAAGCTATCAACTTACTCCTCCCCAAAGAGGAGAGGCAAAGCCTGGGAGGGTGGACCTCCTAGAACTGCACAGGACAGACCCATAGACCGGCGGAATCATGCCCTGAAGGCCAAGACAACACCGGTCTATAGGGTGTAGTATCCATCGGAACAGATACCACACGTGGACACTCACATGATAGGAATGTCCTCGATATTTAACACCTACCCACGTTAGGAGTATGTGACACAAGGTCGGAAAGTGGGATTTGAAAAGCCAGCGCCCGAGAACGTGAGCGCTTTAGCCATTAAAAATTGCCTGGACAGCCCCGTCGGCATTCCCCGGTAGGGGCGCCTCAGGCAGTAAGCTATCAACTTACTCCTCCCCAAAGAGGAGAGGCAAAGCCTGGGAGGGTGGACCTCCTAGAACTGCACAGGACAGACCGATAGACCGACGGAATCATGCCCCGAAGGCCAAGACAACACCGGTCTATAGGGTGTAGTATCCATCGGAACAGATACCACACGTGGACACTCACAGAATAGGAATGTCCTCGATATTTAACACCTACCCACTATAGGAGTATGTGACACAAGGTCGGAAAGTGGGATTTGAAAAGCCAGCGCCCGAGAACGTGAGCGCTTTAGCCATTAAAAATTGCCTGGACAGCCCCGTCGGCATTCCCCGGTAGAGGCGCCTCAGGCAGTAAGCTATCAACTTACTCCTCCCCAAAGAGGAGAGGCAAAGCCTGGGAGGGTGGACCTCCTAGAACTGCACAGGACAGACCCATAGACCGGCGGAATCATGCCCCGAAGGCCAAGACAACACCGGTCTATAGGGTGTAGTATCCATCGGAACAGATACCACACGTGGACACTCACAGAATAGGAATGTCCTCAATATTTAACACCTACACACGTTAGGAGTATGTGACACAAGGTCGCAAAGTGGGATTTGAAAAGCCAGCGTCCGAGAACGTGAGCGCTTTAGCCATTAAAAATTGCCTGGACAGCCCCGTCGGCATTCCCCGGTGGGGGCGCCTCAGGCAGAAAGCTATCAACTTACTCCTCCCCAAAGAGGAGAGGCAAAGCCTGGGAGGGTGGACCTCCTAGAACTGCACAGGCCAGACCCATAGACCGGCAGAATCATGCCCCGAAGGCCAAGACAACACCGGTCTATAGGGTGTAGTATCCATCGGAACAGATACCACACGTGGACACTCACAGAATAGGAATGTCCTCGATATTTAACACCTACCCACTATAGCAGTATGTGACACAAGGTCGGAAAGTGGGATTTGAAAAGCCAGCGCCCGAGAACGTGAGCGCTGTAGCCATTAAAACTTGCCTGGACAGCCCCGTCGGCATTCCCCGGTAGGGGCGCCTCAGGCAGTAAGCTATCAACTTACTCCTCCCCAAAGAGGAGAGGCAAAGCCTGGGAGGGTGGACCTCCTAGAACTGCACAGGACAGACCCATAGACCGGCGGAATCATGCCCCGAAGGCCAAGACAACACCGGTCTATAGGGTGTAGTATCCATCGGATCAGATACCACACGTGGACACTCACAGAATAGGAATGTCCTCGATATTTAACACCTACCCACTATAGGAGTATGTGACACAAGGTCGGAAAGTGGGATTTGAAAAGCCAGCGCCCGAGAACGTGAGCGCTTTAGCCATTAAAAATTGCCTGGACAGCCCCGTCGGCATTCCCCGGTAAGGGCGCCTCAGGCAGTAAGCTATCAACTTACTCCTCCTTAAAGAGGAGAGGCAAAGCCTGGGAGGGTGGACCTCCTAGAACTGCACAGGACAGACCCATAGACCGGCGGAATCATGCCCCGAAGGCCAAGACAACACCGGTCTATAGGGTGTAGTATCCATCGGAACAGATACCACACGTGGACACTCACATGATAGGAATGTCATCGATATTTAACACCTACCCACATTAGGAGTATGTGACACAAGGTCGGAAAGTGGGATTTGAAAAGCCAGCGCCCGAGAACGTGAGCGCTTTAGCCATTAAAAATTGCCTGGACAGCCCCGTCGGCATTCCCCGGTAGGGGCGCCTCAGGCAGTAAGCTATCAACTTACTCCTCCCCAAAGAGGAGAGGTAAAGCCTGGGAGGGTGGACCTCCTAGAACTGCACAGGACAGACCCATAGACCGGCGGAATCATGCCCCGAAGGCCAAGACAACACCGGTCTATAGGGTGTAGTATCCATCGGAACAGATACCACACGTGGACACTCACATGATAGGAATGTCATCGATATTTAACACCTACCCACTATAGGAGTATGTGACACAAGGTCGGAAAGTGGGATTTGAAAAGCCAGCGCCCGAGAACGTGAGCGCTTTAGCCATTAAAAATTGCCTGGACAGCCCCGTCGGCATTCCCCGGTAGGGGCGCCTCAGGCAGTAAGCTATCAACTTACTCCTCCCCAAAGAGGAGAGGTAAAGCCTGGGAGGGTGGACCTCCTAGAACTGCACAGGACAGACCCATAGACCGGCGGAATCATGCCCCGAAAGCCAAGACAACACCGGTCTATAGGGTGTAGTATCTATCGGAACAGATACCACACGTGGACACTCACAGAATAGGAATGTCCTCGATATTTAACACCTACCCACTATAGGAGTATGTGACAAAAGGTCGGAAAGTGGGATTTGAAAAGCCAGCGCCGGGAACGTGAGCGCTTTAGCCATTAAAAATTGCCTGGACAGCCCCGTCGGCATTCCCCGGTAGGGGCGCCTCAGGCAGTAAGCTATCAACTTACTCCTCCCCAAAGAGGAGAGGCAAAGCCTGGGAGGGTGGACCTCCTAGAACTGCACAGGACAGACCCATAGACGGGCGGAATCATGCCCCGCCGGCCAAGACAACACCGGTCTATAGGGTGTAGTATCCATCGGAACAGATACAACACGTGGACACTCACAGAATAGGAATGTCCTCGATATTTAACACCTACCCACGTAAGGAGTATGTGACACAAGGTCGCAAAGTGGGATTTGAAAAGCCAGCGCCCGAGAACGTGAGCGCTTTAGCCATTAAAAATTGCCTGGACAGCCCCGTCGGCATTCCCCGGTAGGGGCGCCTCAGGCAGTAAGCTATCAACTTAATCCTCCCCAAAGAGGAGAGGCAAAGCCTGGGAGGGTGGACCTCCTAGAACTGCACAGGACAGACCCATAGACCGGCGGAATCATGCCCTGAAGGCCAAGACAACACCGGTCTATAGGGTGTAGTATCCATCGGAACAGATACCACACGTGGACACTCACATGATAGGAATGTCCTCGATATTTAACACCTACCCACGTTAGGAGTATGTGACACAAGGTCGGAAAGTGGGATTTGAAAAGCCAGCGCCCGAGAACGTGAGCGCTTTAGCCATTAAAAATTGCCTGGACAGCCCCGTCGGCATTCTCCGGTAGAGGCGCCTCAGGCAGTAAGCTATCAACTTACTCCTCCCCAAAGAGGAGAGGCAAAGCCTGGGAGGGTGGACCTCCTAGAACTGCACAGGACAGACCCATAGACCGGCGGAATCATGCCCCGAAGGCCAAGACAACACCGGTCTATAGGGTGTAGTATCCATCGGAACAGATACCACACGTGGACACTCACAGAATAGGAATGTCCTCGATATTTAACACCTACCCACGTTAGGAGTATGTGACACAACGTCGCAAAGTGGGATTTGAAAAGCCAGCGCCCGAGAACGTGAGCGCTTTAGCCATTAAAAATTGCCTGGACAGCCCCGTCGGCATTCCCCGGTGGGGCCGCCTCAGGCAGTAAGCTATCAACTTACTCCTCCCCAAAGAGGAGAGGCAAAGCCTGGGAGGGTGGACCTCCTAGAACTGCACAGGACAGACCCATAGACCGGCAGAATCATGCCCCGAAGGCCAAGACAACACCGGTCTATAGGGTGTAGTATCCATCGGAACAGATACCACACGTGGACACTCACAGAATAGGAATGTCCTCGATATTTAACACCTACCCACTATAGGAGTATGTGACACAAGGTCGGAAAGTGGGATTTGAAAAGCCAGCGCCCGAGAACGTGAGCGCTTTAGCCATTAAAAATTGCCTGGACAGCCCCGTCGGCATTCCCCGGTAGGGGCGCCTCAGGCAGTAAGCTATCAACTTACTCCTCCCCAAAGAGGAGAGGCAAAGCCTGGGAGGGTGGACCTCCTAGAACTGCACAGGACAGACCCATAGACCGGCGGAATCATGCCCCGAAGGCCAAGACAACACCGGTCTATAGGGTGTAGTATCCATCGGATCAGATACCACACGTGGACACTCACATGATAGGAATGTCATCGATATTTAACACCTACCCACATTAGGAGTATGTGACACAAGGTCGGAAAGTGGGATTTGAAAAGCCAGCGCCCGAGAACGTGAGCGCTTTAGCCATTAAAAATTGCCTGGACAGCCCCGTCGGCATTCCCCGGTAGGGGCGCCTCAGGCAGTAAGCTATCAACTTACTCCTCCCCAAAGAGGAGAGGTAAAGCCTGGGAGGGTGGACCTCCTAGAACTGCACAGGACAGACCCATAGACCGGCGGAATCATGCCCCGAAGGCCAAGACAACACCGGTCTATAGGGTGTAGTATCCATCGGAACAGATACCACACGTGGACACTCACATGATAGGAATGTCATCGATATTTAACACCTACCCACTATAGGAGTATGTGACACAAGGTCGGAAAGTGGGATTTGAAAAGCCAGCGCCCGAGAACGTGAGCGCTTTAGCCATTAAAAATTGCCTGGACAGCCCCGTCGGCATTCCCCGGTAGGGGCGCCTCAGGCAGTAAGCTATCAACTTACTCCTCCCCAAAGAGGAGAGGTAAAGCCTGGGAGGGTGGACCTCCTAGAACTGCACAGGACAGACCCATAGACCGGCGGAATCATGCCCCGAAGGCCAAGACAACACCGGTCTATAGGGTGTAGTATCTATCGGAACAGATACCACACGTGGACACTCACAGAATAGGAATGTCCTCGATATTTAACACCTACCCACTATAGGAGTATGTGACACAAGGTCGGAAAGCGGGATTTGAAAAGCCAGCGCCCGAGAACGTGAGCGCTTTAGCCATTAAAAATTGCCTGGACAGCCCCGTCGGCATTCCCCGGTAGGGGCGCCTCAGGCAGTAAGCTATCAACTTACTCCTCCCCAAAGAGGAGAGGCAAAGCCTGGGAGGGTGGACCTCCTAGAACTGCACAGGACAGACCCATAGACCGGCGGAATCATGCCCCGAAGGCCAAGACAACACCGGTCTATAGGGTGTAGTATCCATCGGAACAGATACAACACGTGGACACTCACAGAATAGGAATGTCCTCGATATTTAAGACCTACCCACGTAAGGAGTATGTGACACAAGGTCGCAAAGTGGGATTTGAAAAGCCAGCGCCCGAGAACGTGAGCGCTTTAGCCATTAAAAATTGCCTGGACAGCCCCGTCGGCATTCCCCGGTAGGGGCGCCTCAGGCAGTAAGCTATCAACTTACTCCTCCCCAAAGAGGAGAGGCAAAGCCTGGGAGGGTGGACCTCCTAGAACTGCACAGGACAGACCCATAGACCGGCGGAATCATGCCCCGAAGGCCAAGACAACACCGGTCTATAGGGTGTAGTATCCATCGGATCAGATACCACACGTGGACACTCACATGATAGGAATGTCATCGATATTTAACACCTACCCACATTAGGAGTATGTGACACAAGGTCGGAAAGTGGGATTTGAAAAGCCAGCGCCCGAGAACGTGAGCGCTTTAGCCATTAAAAATTGCCTGGACAGCCCCGTCGGCATTCCCCGGTAGGGGCGCCTCAGGCAGTAAGCTATCAACTTACTCCTCCCCAAAGAGGAGAGGCAAAGCCTGGGAGGGTGGACCTCCTAGAACTGCACAGGACAGACCCATAGACCGGCGGAATCATGCCCCGAAGGCCAAGACAACACCGGTCTATAGGGTGTAGTATCCATCGGAACAGATACCACACGTGGACACTCACATGATAGGAATGTCATCGATATTTAACACCTACCCACTATAGGAGTATGTGACACAAGGTCGGAAAGTGGGATTTGAAAAGCCAGCGCCCGAGAACGTGAGCGCTTTAGCCATTAAAAATTGCCTGGACAGCCCCGTCGGCATTCCCCGGTAGGGGCGCCTCAGGCAGTAAGCTATCAACTTACTCCTGCCCAAAGAGGAGAGGTAAAGCCTGGGAGGGTGGACCTCCTAGAACTGCACAGGACAGACCCATAGACCGGCGGAATCATGCCCCGAAGGCCAAGACAACACCGGTCTATAGGGTGTAGTATCTATCGGAACAGATACCACACGTGGACACTCACAGAATAGGAATGTCCTCGATATTTAACACCTACCCACTATAGGAGTATGTGACACAAGGTCGGAAAGTGGGATTTGAAAAGCCAGCGCCCGAGAACGTGAGCGCTTTAGCCATTAAAAATTGCCTGGACAGCCCCGTCGGCATTCCCCGGTAGGGGCGCCTCAGGCAGTAAGCTATCAACTTACTCCTCCCCAAAGAGGAGAGGCAAAGCCTGGGAGGGTGGACCTCCTAGAACTGCACAGGACAGACCCATAGACCGGCGGAATCATGCCCCGAAGGCCAAGACAACACCGGTCTATAGGGTGTAGTATCCATCGGAACAGATACAACACGTGGACACTCACAGAATAGGAATGTCCTCGATATTTAAGACCTACCCACGTAAGGAGTATGTGACACAAGGTCGCAAAGTGGGATTTGAAAAGCCAGCGCCCGAGAACGTGAGCGCTTTAGCCATTAAAAATTGCCTGGACAGCCCCGTCGGCATTCCCCGGTAGGGGCGCCTCAGGCAGTAAGCTATCAACTTACTCCTCCCCAAAGAGGAGAGGCAAAGCCTGGGAGGGTGGACCTCCTAGAACTGCACAGGACAGACCCATAGACCGGCGGAATCATGCCCCGAAGGCCAAGACAACACCGGTCTATAGGGTGTAGTATCCATCGGAACAGATACCACACGTGGACACTCACATGATAGGAATGTCCTCGATATTTAACACCTACCCACGTTAGGAGTATGTGACACAAGGTCGGAAAGTGGGATTTGAAAAGCCAGCGCCCGAGAACGTGAGCGCTTTAGCCATTAAAAATTGCCTGGACAGCCCCGTCGGCATTCTCCGGTAGAGGCGCCTCAGGCAGTAAGCTATCAACTTACTCCTCCCCAAAGAGGAGAGGCAAAGCCTGGGAGGGTGGACCTCCTAGAACTGCACAGGACAGACCCATAGACCGGCGGAATCATGCCCCGAAGGCCAAGACAACACCGGTCTATAGGGTGTAGTATCCATCGGAACAGATACCACACGTGGACACTCACAGAATAGGAATGTCCTCGATATTTAACACCTACCCACGTTAGGAGTATGTGACACAAGGTCGCAATGTGGGATTTGAAAAGCCAGCGCCCGAGAACGTGAGCGCTTTAGCCATTAAAAATTGCCTGGACAGCCCCGTCGGCATTCCCCGGTAGGGGCGCCTCAGGCAGTAAGCTATCAACTTACTCCTCCCCAAAGAGGAGAGGCAAAGCCTGGGAGGGTGGACCTCCTAGAACTGCACAGGACAGACCCATAGACCGGCGGAATCATGCCCCGAAGGCCAAGACAACACCGGTCTATAGGGTGTAGTATCCATCGGATCAGATACCACACGTGGACACTCACATGATAGGAATGTCATCGATATTTAACACCTACCCACATTAGGAGTATGTGACACAAGGTCGGAAAGTGGGATTTGAAAAGCCAGCGCCCGAGAACGTGAGCGCTTTAGCCATTAAAAATTGCCTGGACAGCCCCGTCGGCATTCCCCGGTAGGGGCGCCTCAGGCAGTAAGCTATCAACTTACTCCTCCCCAAAGAGGAGAGGCAAAGCCTGGGAGGGTGGACCTCCTAGAACTGCACAGGACAGACCCATAGACCGGCGGAATCATGCCCCGAAGGCCAAGACAACACCGGTCTATAGGGTGTAGTATCCATCGGATCAGATACCACACGTGGACACTCACATGATAGGAATGTCATCGATATTTAACACCTACCCACATTAGGAGTATGTGACACAAGGTCGGAAAGTGGGATTTGAAAAGCCAGCGCCCGAGAACGTGAGCGCTTTAGCCATTAAAAATTGCCTGGACAGCCCCGTCGGCATTCCCCGGTAGGGGCGCCTCAGGCAGTAAGCTATCAACTTACTCCTCCCCAAAGAGGAGAGGCAAAGCCTGGGAGGGTGGACCTCCTAGAACTGCACAGGACAGACCCATAGACCGGCGGAATCATGCCCCGAAGGCCAAGACAACACCGGTCTATAGGGTGTAGTATCCATCGGAACAGATACCACACGTGGACACTCACACGATAGGAGTGTGCTCTGATAGGAATGTCATCTGTTTGAGTCTTTGCAACCATGGTATTTATTATAGATGGTTGCTTCCATTAGTTCTTCAATAGGGGTGATTTGTACCCCACCACAATATCTTAGTTACTGGTTGGCTGAACATACATAATAGAGTTGGCTGAACATTTCTTAATTACTGGTTGGCTGAACATACATAATAGAGTTGGCTGAACATATCTTAATTACTGGTTGAGTAATTCTGCCAACCATTTATTTTACTTATGCTTAACTTAACCTATCATTGATAGAATATGTTGTATGCATATATTGTTCTCATGTGTTTTGGTAAACTATAAAGACGGGGTCTTATATACCCTATTAGTCGAATACTATCATATATGTCACCAGGAAGAGAATCCTTCTCAACTATTTTAAGTTGTCTATTTAAAAAAAAAATTACTTTCAATCGAAAGGGGCTTATCAGGCGTACACACGGGTCTTAGTTTTGTTTAATTAATCAACGTCAACCAAAGTCACCATCGCTTTTTCCACATAATAGGCATAATCTAGAATCGCCACTTCCGAACCTTTATCTGGTCTGATAATGATAAGGGACTGATTTGACTAAAGAGATTTGATGGCGAGAAAATATTAATTTGCCAATTAAAATTGGAAAGGTCAGTGGGAGTGCCTGTATTAACGTAGGCGAAATCATTAAGTCTTGCCTTCAACATTGATGGCTGGTCGACTGAAAATGAGGACAACTTCGGAATTTGTTAGAATAACACCTAAAATTCAGAAAATATGTCTTCTTATTTAATAGATACGGATGGAATAAGGAATTTAAAGCTAATTTTAAGATTTCATAATTCATATGAAAGCTAATATTTTTTTCTTTTTTTTCTTACTATATAAATTTAGACCATGCAGTGATGTTTCTATATTTTACACCTCAGAATGTCATCATACGATAACACCTATAGTTTAAATTATTTTCTGTGACTCCTATGTATACGTTTTGTTCATTGTTGATATTATTTACTGTCTCTTTATATATGCCAATTGGTTTTTATTCTACAATTATATAAGTTAGTGTTATAATTATTAACACTATTATCATTAGTATTACTATTTCTGTTCATTACTTTTGTGTTTATTTATTATGGATTTTCCATGCAACAATAACTAAGTTTAATGTTATTCCTATTGATAATTTTAGAAATCTTATTGGTTTTGAGGAAATGTTTATCCATTATACTGAAACATATTTTGCTAAATTGTGTTTTTACTTTCTTGTAATATCGCGGATTAAAAGAGATTATATTTTTGTTTCTTTTACTTGTGTTTCTACTTTTATATTTATTAGATGTTAATTCATCATCATATCCGCCGTTTCTTAACACTTTTTATATTCTTTTTTGTTTCGATTTAATATATTTTCATTGCTTAAATTAGTAGCTAGTTTGTGGCCAATTAAACTAAGGATTTGTTGAAAAGGGCGAGGGAGTTATTAGATGATTTATTAATATATAATAGGATATGCGTGTATATTCAGTATGTAAATTAATTAAATTTGCCCACATACTATATTCAATCCATGAAAAGTTTTTATTTAACCCATTAAACGCTTGTATTAAACGTAATTTAAAAGTTTTAATTATGCAAGATTCCTTGAATTCCAGTTTCTTCTTTAGATTCCCTTAAGCTTAAAACTTGAAAATTTTGACATTTTCGAGAATCAAAATCATTTAATGGTTGTGCTTAATAATTTGAATAACGATTATATGCACTAAGGTTTAGTAGTATAATCTCTTGATTTTAATCTTCGCACGAGACATAAAAGTTGTTTCAAAACTGCTTGAGGAATTAATTTTACCCGTCCTGGGACAGGTGCTCTTCTACTTTATATATAATGGCGTATATTTTGTTTTTTATGAGGCTCGCATATTTAATTATTTAACTTGAATAAATTAATACAGATATATTATTCAACCCACTAAAATATTTTATCTGACCCATTAAAACATTTTATAAAACCATTTGAAAGGTTTTATTCAGCACATAACACTATTTTATCCTCCAAACCACAAAATATGTTATACAGTCGCCAATAACAAACAACTTACACAATATTCTATGCAATTCCACTCCATTAAAATGTAATTTATAAACAAACGAACGAAATGAGCAACATGCGAAAACTCAAAATTGAAAATGGAATTATCTAGAATGGCAGAAGTCAAGTAGTAACACTTACAATTGAAGTGGAGTCACATGATGGAGTGAGCACCTTCTTTAATCGGAGGATATAACGACCATACTAGCCGATCTTATCGCGTTAGGGATCAAAGTTAAACACTTCGTTGAGCTTTGTATCGTAAGGGAGATAACCCATAGATAACACAACTGCGCCTTTCAGCAATGTTGATAATAAATTAGACAAGAAATATCAGCGTTACGAGAATGAAAAGCCAATCAGTACATTAGACAAGCGTTTTCTACTTTCTACCTTACTACACCACCATTCGTAAAGTTACAAATTCACCACGCAGGTACCGACATTACATCGGGTTTTATGTTCCTAAAAGAAAATTGTCATAGGTTTCCTCGATTGTTTTTAGGGAGTGAAACTCAGTGTAATGTCAGGACTTGCTTGGTTAGTTGTAACTTTACGAACACTTGATGAAATTAGTAAAAAATAAATACCATTTCGTCATTTTTAAATATAATTTTCTATTCCTATTTTAAACTATCTAGCTATTCTATTTTTGTTTATCTCTCTCTCTTTCTCTCTCTCTCTCTCTCTCTCTCTCTATATATATATATATATATATATATATATATATATAGTAAGCTATGAAAATATATTTATGGCAATTAAGCTACACAGAGGCTCTCGCGTTTTATCACGGAGGGAATCTGCAGGGTAAGCATCTGTGTAGCTTAATTGCCATAAATATATTTTCATAGCTTACTACAAAGCTCTACTTACGTATCGAGCACTGTTGAAGTAAATACTGAAAATTGATACATACAAAATTATATCTCCTTATAAAATTTTATGTGGATACATGAAATAGTAACATTATATATATATATATATATATATATATATATATATATATATATATATATATATATATATATATATATATATATGTGTGTGTGTGTGTGTGTGAGAAAGAGAGAGAGAAAGAGAGAGAGAGAGAGAGAGAACGGGGGAGAAAAGTTTCTAATAATATCAAACATAACTTTTTTCGAGTTAAATTCATAAATTTATGAAGAATCCTACATTTGTATTAGTTTTTCCATTCGGACGAATTACTATGATATCGCGCTGGGCAGCTATAAACAGCAACGCCGACATTTTTCTCTTTAAATCATTTTATTAATAACAATGAAATTAAAAACAAATTTTCCCAGATTAGATTTTACGAACATTCCAATAGTGTTCATTATTATTGTATCTGATCGCATAATTTGTTAAATTTGAGATGAAAAACACTGTACGAATAATGCAGTGTTTTGTAGTATTTAAAATAACGGAATAAAACATGTTTTTAACTTTTGCACTTTTAACAATTTAAAATATACTTTATGTTTTGCTTTCATTCCAATGCAACACCTAATTACCTATTTATTTAATTATTATATTTTAATATTCACAAACATGTATAGGTTTCATGTTTTAACCAACAATCCTCAGTGCGGATGAATTAACTGTACAACCGGTCGAACGATTCGAACCCTGCATCTGAATATCGGGAATCCAAGCTTTTAACGGCTAGGCCGTCGGGCAGCTACATTTTAAACGCGAGATAAATAAACCGTGTACTTATTAATTTTTATTTTATGAACACATTTAACAGACAGTCTTCTATCTACCCAAGAGAGTGAACACGCAACTTTGCTAGATTTGAAATTTTTTATTATACTTTTCTTAAATTGATCAACTTAAACTGTGGGTCATCCACAGACACGTGTTTCGACGACTCTAGGGCTCATTAATTAGGCTATTCCTCACGGGATTCGAAACCGTGGTTCTCAGTGGTTGGCGTCAGGTGCTCCATAGAATGAGA
Organism: Sepiola atlantica; assembly: GCA_963556195.1. Taxonomy (NCBI): domain Eukaryota; kingdom Metazoa; phylum Mollusca; class Cephalopoda; order Sepiida; family Sepiolidae; genus Sepiola; species Sepiola atlantica. Next base: position 60,642,548 of record OY744518.1, on the reverse strand, counting down.
AAACTATATTGTTATTGGCATTGGGAGAAATAAGATCGTATTTAAATGTAGCTATTAATTTATTTATGTATTTTACGATACTGATAATCGATACTGGTATTATAAGTGATGGCGTTGCAGTAGTCAACGACAGGAATTCTGAACTGTTCGATTTTCGAGTTCATTTACAGTAAGACCCATATGCAATTTATAAATCCAAATAGCTTCCTTAAAGCTACAGATGAACTATTATGATAGATTGGGTAGCAGATATGAGACTTGCAACCAATCTATCCCTAACAAGTCATCACCATATTGGTGTAGAGAGTTGGTCTTCTCCCAAACAGTCAACCTGAAACACGTTCATGTGTAGTTGTCGTCTGATAATTTCAAACTATTATCCCTGTACTTAGTGTCGTTAAATTAGAGGTGGCCGGTTTCTAATTGTACAGTCCAGAAGAAACAGCATTTAAACCAGAGCAAACATTTAAAGAGTTGATTTGCTCAGATTAGCTCCATGATATTTTGTGAAATGACATAGACATTTTTTATGTCTACATGAATGGCGTCAACGATGGCCGCCAAGTCTAATATAATGCGTATTATACGAAAACTGTTTTTCCAACAGTTCTTATAATACTACAAGTTATTTGATTACATATTCAAATTTAATCACAATTCGACAATTGGAAAAAAATTAATGTATCTATTCTAAAAATAATCAGACTGTTAACATTCTTGGAAGTATGAAAACGATCTCATGAGAAAGTTGAGAATGTATAGTGAACGCCATCTTAGATTATAAAAATGTTCAAATAATTACACTATGCGTTAAATGGTGTACGTTATTGAGCACCATGTTTGATTGCTTTGTTTTGTCTATTCCCCTGTATATCAACCCTGCTTGAGTTATTTAATTTCATAACACAATACCTATGATACATTTAATTGATTGCACTTTGCTATTGTACTTAATGTGATATTAACTCCGAAACTATATTAAAAATATATTCTACACTCTTTAGTTTCTTGTGTAAATTTTATTTCCTCACAGTTTTCACCTTAGTACGATGTTTCTGTTCACTTTAAAGTATTTTTGGGCCTAGCTTCTTTGATTTATTAAAAGGTTCAAGTGTGTCATAATATTTTCATCCTGCCCGAGATTGGTGTGCCAAGTAGTGCTCGATATGTTTGAAAATATACGTCAATTTCCTGTTGAACAAAATGAACTAGCTAAAAAGATTACATTTACATTTTAAGACATTATAGTTTGTGAAAATTAATTAAAATATATACTAAAAATTAGTGTTCGGACGATGCAACCTGGATTGAATCCATAATGTGCTTATTATTAATGGAACGTAGTGTTTGAAGTGTTTGAAAACATACGTTAATTTTCTGTTGTACAAAATACACTTTTACTTTTTACGACGTTACATTTTCTCTCGGAGGTGAAAAATAACCGAAATACTTACGTCTATTTCTTTAGTGTTTCATTTCCATACGTAACGTAAAAAGTGATAAAATTACCCATTCGTAGATTAACTTTAATGTGTCGAGCTATACAAAGCTAACATTTCACTTTGATACCAATAATGGCGAGACTTTCAAAATTAGTATACGACGTGATCCATTGCGAGATTTTCAGCGGAATGTTCTAGATGAACTTACTGCACTTGTATTCCCTCAACATCAATACCCCCACATACCCGACTAGCAACATAAATACCCCCACATACCCGACTAGCAACATAAATACCCCCACATACCCAACTAGCAACAAAAATACCTCCACATACCCGACTAGCAGCAAAATACCCCCACATACCCGACTAGCAGCAAAATACCCCCACATACCCGACTAGCAGCAAAATACCCCCACATACCCGACTAGCAGCAAAATACCACCCCTTACATGTAGAGGTCCCTAAATGCTGGAAGAATTTCTACTCTACCGCTTGTATTTGGAATTCCCTCCCTGCTATATGTTACCCCGACTTACTAATATTCAGAAATTTAAATGTAATATGAACGAACATCTTGCTGCACAACTCCTCACTTTAAATGCCCCCTATAAATATGTCCCTTATCACAGTAGCCCCTTACGTCTCAGTGGGAATATGCCTTGATTGAGTTGAATAAAAGTTTTTAAAAGTAAACAAAATAAAAATAATATAAAAATATTCAATTCCGAAAATCATCATCATCGAGCGGGTCTGTTGGTTGCGTCATAAATTCATTGTCTTCTTGGTTATTATATCTCTATCATGTCTTATTCTTTTTACTTTGTTCATGGTGCAGGCAAATTAAAGAAGAGATGGACTTTAAACTTTAAACCATATTCCTAGCGAATCAATAGGGGAATCCAATCACTCTCTCAACAAGACGATAACTTAACAAAGCCAATTGCCTTATCGCGTAAAGAGAGTCCTGTTTTCTTAATACTCGCCCTCTCATTATCTCTCTCTATTTTTTCTCTTTCTCTGTCATTTTCTTCTCGCGATAAAAGAGTAAATTAAGTATCGTAAATGTTTCCCTTTCACTTCATCGAGTCGTGTCGAATTTAATCGACTAATAAAATAAGACGCAATTGAGTATCGATGAAACTAGTAATCGCTTACTGACGCTGGAAATTAACATCGATGCCCCATGGAGGGAGTTCGATTACTATCAGGGACACTTTGGGCCTCCTTGTTCCTAGCAGGTAAGGGACTTCACCTTTCTTAAATGTTTAGTTTCTCACTTTTCCACCAATAAAGAGAAATGGTGAACGAGAGAGAACAATCTTAAATAATTAATAGTTATGGGCACGTTTACATTCAATTGGTTCCAGTATATTTGAAGAGTTAGAATGCAAACTGCGATCAATCCAATTTCGTTAAATTGAGAAATTAAACAATGAACGGACAAAAATATCCATTCTAGACGTCGACTATAAGCCTATTTTAATTGAAAGCAAACAAACAAAAGATACAGTTATTATATCATGTAAAACATGATTTGGGATGTTGTAGATCGTTTAAATATAAAAAGTTTTTGTAGTGATGGCTTTGCAATTTTTTTAATGGAGTTTATCGCGTTTTGTGTTCAAACTTTTCATTTATTTAGACACTCATAAAGGACGTTCCTTGTCTTTTTGGCTAGGAACAAAATGTAGTATCTGTTCCCATGGATGCTACACTCTTTAGATAGTTACCTTGTCCTTCGGACCTTTATACTCCCAGTTTGAGGTATTGTCCTGTGCAGTTCTAGGTTGTCAACCCTCCCAGGCTTCGTTTTCCAACTTTTTAAGAAAGGGTTAGTCTATTCTTAATCGCCCGAGGCGCCCCCACCGGGGAATGCCGACGGGGTTCTAGACATTTTTTGTAGGCCAGAGTGCTCTTCCTCTAGGGTGCTGGCTTTTCAACCCCTTTTTCCTGACCTTGTGTCACATCTTACCGCTGTGGGGGGTAGGTGAATACCAAGTGTAGTATCTGTTCTGATTGGCATACTTAGTATATTTTGTCCATCGATCAGTGAAGGAGAAATTCATTAGATTGGGCAATTTTTAATTTTGTTCCAATCCAGAGTTCACCGTATTTAGGGAGCTGGATTTTTCTCACTGTGTCTAACTTTGCCCTAGTGTGGAGGCAAGTATATAGGAACTTGCGATTCGTTTACAATCGATCATTTGCAAGAGTTACAAGAAATTAATTGTTTACAACATTATTTTGTTTTTAATTCTATTTAATCAAAATTAAACATTTTTTAGTTATTTAATGTCGCAAAACTATTGCAAATATGTTTTGGATTTTTTCTGGACTAGGATTGATAATTTGGATTATTCGGATTATTCGGAATAGTGTCCTGACATTGGATGTTATTCTCACAACGTTTAAGTCGATGTAACCTCTGACCTTCTTCAGGTGCGTTTTGTTGAACTCGGGAATCTCTACGGAATTTCGAACGGAACCCTTTTTTAATCAACTGTGGAAACTAATTATTAGATTCATCTCTGAATATGTTATTGTTACTTTGACTTAGCTAAACACGAGTCAATATTGGATAGTAGTTGACATTTTTGGAGATGATCGCTGATTTCAGGCTTCAACGGTAGTAAAAATGCTTACCATACAACTGACCCTATATCTAGGAGTGCTAGTTGAATTTGGAGTAAGTGGTAGGGTCAGTCTTTTTAAAAACTATTTTTAAGGACTGAAACACCAACAACAACACAGCTGGGGGGGGGGGGGGCATATTAGATTTTTACTGCATCGAAAAGACAAATATCGACACAATCTTATATTGAATCTTTTTTACTATAAAACAGTTTGCGAACTATAAAACTATGAGGGTCGCAAGAAAAGTAAATTTTATTTGTCGTATATTTGGTACTTCTGCAGTTTACAAACCGTGCTGAAATAATAACGTTATTATTTAGAAACCCATTCTTAACATGAGGTGAGGGGACTTTGTTAACTATTCTATGCTTTTATTACAATACCGAGAGACCGGATTGAACTTGTAAATTCTATTTAAAAAAACACAGTCCGTAAACTGCAGAAGTACTGTATCTTTTGTTTATTTCCGATATCTAAAAATATCTGTTAACTATACTGCATGAGTGTCGGACGATTGCCGAGAAAAGATATCCGAATTTAATATTTTTCATAAAACGCAAGGCTTATGAGGCCAAAAAATAGAAACACTTGACAACGGGGTTATATCTAATAAATATCGTGAAATTCCGGCGTTTATTATGTCTGAGTGACCGAGAAAGAAAGCTGTAAGCGAGTTTTAATTAAAAGAATCACTTTGTTATTATTATTCTTTCTTACAAAAGCGCTATATGTTCGTATCATTAGAACATTATAATAAATTATCTATACAATTGTAATTGTTATCTTTTTACTTTAAGTATGATTAACACGATATATTTTGATATTTATTCACAAAGAACAAATCAATATTCGAGATTCTCGAAAAAAATATGAAAACATAAACACAACTGTGTGGCCCACAGAATAAATAATTATATTTGTATTTTGTTTGGCTGCCACAAAACAGACATTTAATAAACACATACAACTCGACTTTATTAATATACAGACTTACAAACACAAAATGCAATCTTGTTTCCTTTTTACCGATTGACTTACAATCAAGTAAAGAAACATTCCGCAGAAAACGTATTTAATTAGAAAACCAGTCTCATAAAGATTTAGCATTAAAATAATAATAATAAGTTAGTTAATTAAAATGCATTTCTTTTAATAAGTTTATGTAGTTTGTTTGAAGCATTGTGTATGATATGTATATAGTAGAGCAATAGAATGCTATAACAATACCGGAAGTGAAAAGATGTAACTGCATAAATTGTAAACTTTGTCCACTACAAAATAAATGCCTAACTAAAAGTGTTGTATACCAAGCGACGATATTTTCCAACGAAAGACCAAATAACAAGAAATACTACGTGGGTATGACATCCCTAGACTTTAAGACCAGATACTATGACTATAAACACACATTTAAAGAACGTCGAACTAAAACAGCACTAGCTAACCATTATTGGGAGCTCAAAGAAAATGGACATTCACCAATAATTGAATGGAAAATAGTAAGACAGGCCAGTACATGTAGAAACTTAGACGACCCGTGTAGATTATGCCTGAATGAAAAATACGAAATCCTAAATTTTAAAGATCCCTGAAACCTATTAAACTCTAGAAGTGAAATAGCAAACAGCTGTTTACACAGAAATAAATTTACCTTAGGATGATATATAATAAATAAAATAAATAAATAAATAAAAATAAATAAATAAATAAAAAACTGAATTAGTTAAAATTTAAAACCTAAAATAGAAATACAAGAAACCACGTGTTAAAATAAATTCGCCCACTGTATTGACAAAACAAAGAAAACAGGATATAGGAAAATCCATTGTTAACAAAAATAGGAGCGTCACCAACAATGCCTTTGTTCGAGGGAAGCCCAACGATTGGCTGAGGGAACAACAAAGAATCTGATTGGTTAACTAGCAAGCCATGTATATAAAAACACCTGACAAAAATAACTCCATGCATTTAGCTTGACGATTTCCCCCGGGGATGAAACACAGGAGCCTCTGTGTAGCTTGATTGCCATATATATTTTCATTGCTTACTACCTAGCTCTACTTACGTATCGAGCACTGTTGAAGTAAATACTGAAAACTGACACATAAAAAATTATATCTCTTTATAATATTTTATGTGGATACATGAAGTACTAATATATGTATATATATGTATATATGTATATGTATGTGTGTATATGTATATATATATATGTATATATATGTATATATATGCATATGTGTATATATATATGTATATATATGTATATATATATATTCATATGTGTATATATATGTATATATATGTATATATATTTATATATACATATATATGTATATATAAGTATATGTGTATATATATATGTCTATATATGTATATATGTGTATACGTATATATATATATATATATATATATATATATATATAATATATATCAATGCAATGTTCCTTTCAATAGTTCTAATAGTAGAACACTTTACAGCAGCTGTCTTTAAATATGATTAATCTTTCGCTGATTTACCGAGTTTATGACAACGGTAGTGTGGGCTAGGACGTTAAGATCTGAGTGTGAAATATAACTCGTGTTTCAGGGTTTAAGTCCGTCGACAGGTGTAAATAATTATTCTCTACACTTACGATTACCGTAAGGATTAAACGTATACGTATGTCGATAAAAACATATATATATATATATATATATATATATATATATATATATATATATATATAGGCATTACTAATTCATGTATCCACATAAAATTTTATATGGCGATATACTATTTTATGTATCAATTTTCAGTATTTACTTCAACAGTGCTCGATACGTAAGTAGAGCTAAGTAGTAAGTTATAAAAATATATTTATGGCAATTAAGCTAAACAGAGGCTCCCGCGTTTCAATCTCGGGGGAATCTTCAGGCTAAAATGCATGGAGTTAGTTTTGCTGGGTGTTTATTTATTATAATAAAATTTAAAATGAAAGAAAAAAAATTTATAACCGGATGCTAAAAACTAAACATGGCAAAACATTCCTAAATCTGATTGAAGAACACTTCACCGTAACGTGCATAAAAAATTCAAGAAAAATAACCTAAAATTGTCCTACAACTGCTGCGAAAACCTATAAATAATAATTAAGGCACACAATAACAAAATCCCAAAAAAAACAGCAGAGGAAGAAAAAATAACAAATTACATAAAAAGTGACAAATATAGCAAAATAACCCCAAGAAGAACACAAATATAAACACTACAAATAGAAATAAACAAAACCCTAATAGTAAACAGTCGAAAAGAATTGAAAAAATTAGCAATGAAGAGAAAAGATATAACTGCATAAATCGTACACTTTGTCCACTACAAAATAAATGCCTAACCAAAAGTATTGTTTACCAAGCTACAATATTTGCCAAGGAAAGATCGAATAACAAGAGGTGTTACGTGGGTATGACCTCTCTAGATTTTAAACCATATATTATGACCACAAAAGCACATTTCAAAACAGAGAACATCGAATTAAAGCAGCACGAGCAAACCACTATTGAGAACTCACCAATAATTGAATGGAAAATAATACAACAGGCCAGTAAATGTAGAAATTTAGACGACCCGTGTAGATTATGTCTGAATGAGACATTTGAAATCCAACACTTTAAAGACCCCCAAATCTATTAAATTGTAGAAGTAAGATAGCAAACAGCTACCCGCACAGAATAAAATTTACCTTAGGCTAACAATAAATAAATAAACGAACAAATAAGTAAAAAAATCTAAACTAAACTAAACTAAAACCTCACAACTTTAAAACTAAAACCTTAAATAGAAATACAAAGAACCACGTGTGACAAATAAATTCACCCATTATATTGACACAACAAAGAACATGATATAGGCCACTCTATAGAAAACAGAACGATGGAACAGGAAATATCAAGTAAAACTAACCGGACTTTTTTTCATGAGAAGCCCGCCGATTGGCTAAGAGAACAACAAAGAATCCCATTGGTTAACTAGCTAGCCGTGTATATAAAAATATCCGGCAAAACAAACTCCATGCATTTTAGCCTAAAGATTCCCCCGGGGATGAAACGCAGGAGCCTCTGTGTAGGTTAGTTGCCATAAATATATTTTCATAACTTACTATATATATACACGATTATTATATTTATAAAGAGGTCGCGCTAATAGCTATTAATGTATAGGCTAATAAAAGAACTCGTGGACATTTGGTTAACTAAAAGAAAACCGCTTTTACCTTCATCATTTTTATCTACATATAGCATATAGTTATTACTTTTCAGTAAATATAACAGAATAATGATTTTCCATCTGCGTATATATCAACATGTGTGAATGTATGAATCTGACTCACTGTGCGCTTTACCTCCCCCTCCACTTCTACTATGTGAATGTATTCGTATAGAGGTCTGTGTGCATGCGGGTGAGTAAGTAGTGTTGCTGCTGAAGGCCGAGCGTGACATTTGTTTACCTACATATTAATACAGAAGATAGGTAATTTTGTTGACACCCATCTGTCTCATGAGAGAATGGAGTTGTGCGCCTCAGATTAGTCTGTTGCCGAATTGCAGCGTCTGCTGGGACTGTGCAAGCCTATCCTGGATTGGCAGGCTCTCTTGCAGTTGTCACATATGTAGATTGTGTCTGGTTACAGTCCTCTGCCGTCTGTGCTCTATCCTCTCACTCAACTGCTAGTTTCTCTTCTTCTCGCTCTTCTTGGAGCATGCCTTTACAGCTCTTCTCTAGTGGCTGCGGTTTTCAGCTACTGATTCCAAGCTTGTTGGGTCGATGCCACCTGCCCTCAGGTCTAGCTGGCAGATATCCTTATAGCGTAGGACAGGTCTTTTAGGCAAATACAGGGTGTTTCAAAAGTCTTGGGAACATAACGATTTTTAATAACTCAAAAACTATTAGGAGTTGAAAAATGAAATTGGTACCGTTGGAAAGGTTAAAGTTTCAAGTTTTGTGGGGACTCTTCAAAGTTGCTCAATATGAGCACTATTCGTCACACGGCAGACATCTAGTCGATAGTCCATTTCCTGCCAAACGCGTTCCAGCATCTTGACGTCAATGGTTCCCACAACTGCCGTTACTCGAGCCTTTAGTTCGTCAATATCTCTTGGAAGGGGCGGCACATAGACTTGTTGCTTGACAAAGCCCCAAAGGAAAAAGTCACACGGGGTAAGATCTGGAGACCTAGGAGGCCAGGGCATGAGAACGTCATCACCTCGCCCAGATCTCCCAATCCATCTACCAGGCAGCCTTGTGTTAAGAAACTGCCTTACTCTAAGACTCCAGTGTGGTGGTGCACCATCTTGTTGAAAAATGAAGTCATCAGATTCTGCTTGTTCCAACTGAGCCATTAACCAGTCTTCCAGCATGTTGAGATAGGATCCACCAGTGATAGTTGCCTCTTCAAAGAAGAACGGTCCATAGACACCTTTCTTGGAAATTGCACAAAACACGTTCACTTTTGGTGAATCTCGCTCGTGCTCAAGAAGTTCATGAGGATTCTCAGTACCCCATATGCGAGTGTTATGCTTGTTAACTTTGCCATTCAGATAGAAAGTTCGCCTCATCGCTAAAAACAAGCCGGTCATCAAAGCCGTTATCTTCCAACTTCTCTTGCATTGCAATGCAAAAGTCACGGCGAAGTGGCTTATCAGTGTCCTTCAACTTTTGGACCAACTTGAGCTTGTAAGGTACCATTTGCAGTCGTTTCCTTAAGACACGCCAGACAGTTGCTGGAGCAAGCTGAAGTTCCCTGCTGGCTCTTCTCACTGATTTACGGGGGCTCCGCTGAAAGGCTGTCCGAACTTGCTCAACTGCATCTTCTGAAGTTGAAGGGCGACCTGTTCGCTTACTTGGGCACAAACACCCATCTTTCACAAATTTAGCATGCCATCTGACAATGGATTTCCTTTCAGGGGCTTCTTTTTTAAATTTCCTGCGAAATGCACGCTGAACACATGTCCACGATTCAGTCTTTGCAAATTGGAGGACGCAAAATGCCTTGTCTTGTTTAGAGAACGCCATTACTGCACCTGGAAAGATAACAGGAAAATCATTAGTATGACCAAAACCTTGATTAAGCAAGCTTTAAAATGGCACCAGTTTCATTTTTCTACCTGGAATAGTTCATGAGATATACGCATTTGTAATGTTCCCAAGACTTTTGAAACACCCTGTATTACTATATAGATAGTAGCTGTTATACGTGTATATATATATATATATATATATATATATATATATATATATATATATATTAATTAAAGATGAAATAGTCATCAACGGACACGTGTTTAGTCGTTACTGACTGTGACACGATTTGAAACTACGACGACAGAGACTTTACCAGTAAGCCACGAAAGGGGCTGTCTGAAATAGGTGATGATTTATTGTTAGCGATAATAGCTGTGTTAAAGTTAATAGTAATGCGCTGCCTAAGCGCTTGAGAGAGTTAACTCCCTTACATACATTATGTGGCCTCATACTTTATGGACGTATACACATACATACATACATACATACATACATACATACATACATACATACATACACACATACACACACATATATATATATATATATATATATATATATATATATATATATATATATATATATATATATAGAGAGAGAGAGAGAGAGATTAGGAGAGTGGTAATTCTACTCTGAGTTCAATAAAACAGATGATAAGTATGTATTATAAGATATAGATTTTTAGTTTTATGTATTTTATTTAAAGGAATTTCAAAACATTGGGGAATGTAGTACTTTTTCTGGACATAAAATGAAGATCATTGATTACTGAGGGTCAGATTTGATATGTTTTACATTAAAAATCACTTCTGTACCAATCATCTTTTACAAAAATATAAGTTACGTTTTGAACTTTTACTTTTAGTAATGATTCACCACTCATTAAAACTGAAAAATGAGATTGATAAATTTACAGTTGAATGATGATAGTTACGATGAAAGTATTGAACATTTTCATATGAAAAACAATAGCCAGACGAGAAAACAGCAATTCTTACACCTTTGTCAGAAACCGCTTATGGAATTTGATGCCGAAAGGACAAAATAGGGTAAAGGCGATAGCTACAAATCTGTCGAAAATAAAGCCATGGTCCACGTTCTACTATTCATAGAATCAAACATCCCATGGTAATGCCACGGTTTAATCAGAGATAATTAGAAAATATTAAGGATCAGAATGTTAACGATAGGTTTGAAAAAGGCAAGAGAAATAGAATAGAAATTGGAGGGAGAAAAAGACAGGAAGTTGAGAAAGAGAAAACAGAGAGAGAGTGAGAGAGAATGAGACAAATAGATACATACAAGCTTGACTTATCTGCTTACGACATATAAAACGTTTATTTGTTAAGTACTGCGAAATCGCACTTACTATTGTTAACGATTGTACACAATTAATTGAATGCAAGTTTCTATCTTAATATTGTTGAGTGAAAAAATGCAAATTTAAACCTTTCTTAAGCGTACAATTGTGTGATTGTAAACAATGTATTCGGTGGGATTTGGAACCAGTATATTTGATTCAAAAGTAAGCAATCAATATAAAGTTAGGTACATGTATATGTTCATATATTTCTATGTATAGGATTCACTCCTAAAACAATTAATCGATCATTATAGATTTTGAAACACATTTATTAGGCTTACGAACGAGTAATGGTGGCTATATTATTTTAATTTAGTTTTATGCCAAGAGAGCATAAAGATGATGGAATTCTTTCGTTAAAATTTTGATAACTCCGACTTTTGTGAAATGTTAACAATACATTTCAGTCTGTTTCGAGTATTTTAAAGGAATGGGTACAACCTCCCATATAGAACATTAACATATTTAATATTTGCATTCAATTTGTATTTATAGTTATTAGACACTAATTAAGCAAGATTCCCTGAATTTTAATTTCTTCTTAAGATCCCTTAAGCTTAAGACGTTTTCTAAAATCAAAATCATGTAATGGATTTCGATTAGAATTGGAGCAAGAATGCTAAATATAAGATTTAGTATTATTATATCTTCATTTTAATCTTCGTAAGAGACATAAAAGTGATGGAAAAATGTTCTGTTCGGGGAATTCATTTAACCCGTCCTTGGAAGCGTATTTTTCTCGCTAATTATAAAAATCAACCGCCAAAAAAGAGAGAAAAGACAGATTCTACTGTTTTCTTTTTATCCGGAAGTATCCGACAGTGATCACTTGCCCCTTACCTGTGTACATTGTTTCGTTTTCACTTATTTACTCTGTAACATTTATGTTCGTATAATTTCTAAAGTGGCCAATCGCACATTCCTTATTTTTTATATTGATTTTTATCAGTTTGACACAAGACCGTCATTTCAAAGAATTCTATTTGGTCCGTTTATTAGGCAACAGCGATAATAAAGATATAACATTTTAGGCTATCTATTCTTCATCGTCAAATTGCACTGAGACTTTGAAATTATATAATGATGATAACAAGCCTGTCACACTCTTCACTCATTTACTAATAGTCGATTTTACATCAACAAAGATTTGTTTTATCAGAAGTAATTGAAATGTTGTAATCTCTTAAATCTTTTTTTTTTTGGGGGGGGGGCTCTTTCGATCAGATCTTTGATCTAGGTTTGAGGGAGGGAAATGAGTACGATATCAAGATAAGTCGACGGACGTTTTTTACTTTTTACTGTTTAAATAAAAGTGATACTTTGCTTTTTAGAACTATCGACCTTTAGATAGTTGCTTTATATCTCAGATAAGTTTATCGATTTAAAAAAATTTTAAATCGATTTTGAAGTTGCTTAGGTTTGTATAGACTGGCACAGATGTCTTAAATATTTCTAGTATGGCCTATGCACTCGGTGAATCTGAAACATAACATGTTTGGTGTCACAAAAATGTATTTCAGTTTAAAGAACAGATAGTTTCCCCTTTCAAAGTAAATATCATAGAGTCTATTAAATTTTCCATCATTCCCCGTCATGCTTCTATACATTATTCGAAGGTTTCTTCTGGGATGTCTATCAGCTCCATTTTTCCGGTTCTCTTGATGGTCTCCATGCCTTTAAACGGAGTACATTTGATGACATCGTTGAGCTTTCAAAAACTGAAAAGTCACACAGAGCAAGCTCGCATACCTAGGGGTGGGGGGTCGGTACGACCTGTTCGTCTCGGCCAGGAACTCCCACATGTCCAGGGCATTGCTAACAAGTGCATGGAGGAGACGTTGTAAACGAAAGCATGTGAAAAAATGCAATAGTTCTAGAAAGCTTGTATTACAGTTTTTAATATTTCATGTATATACACATATAATATGAGGTAATATATATCTTGTGTATATATTTTAAGTATTTACTTCAACAGTGTACAGTGCGTGAGTAAAGCTTACTAGTAGTATGGAAATATATATATATATATATATATATATATATATATATATATATATATATATATATATATATATATATGGCAAGTAGGCTACACAGATATATTTATGTTTCATCCCGCAGGAAATCATCTGGTTAACTGCGTGGATATATTTTTTGCAATTGCTCTCATATCTTAACAGCTAACTAACTAATCGAATTTGTTAGTATTATTCCTCCCTTTAGGGCTATTATTGTTATTGCCCAATAGGTTAAATCCTCTCAGAAGACGGACTGGAATCTTTTTATGTGAAAATCTTTTTATTTGAGAGGCATTTTGACCATTGGACATTAAAATAATAGCCCGAATGGGAGGAATTATACCTATCCAACGAATCCGAGTACTTTGTCAGCTGATTGGCATGGTTTCTTTTATGGCATATCAACCATCTATGGGTTATTTAATGTCGAATAAAGTTGCCAGATTGAATTATTTTATATTCTTAGTAAACATTTTTCTTAGATTGTATTCCTCTTAGAAAACATTAATCTTAGGAAGTAATTTCAAAGTAAGAGTGGGAGCATTACTCATAGAAAAGATTTCTCTTAGAAAAAATAGTGTTAGATAGAAATCGTACAGTGAGAGTAAGATCATTACTCTTAGAAAACATTACTCTTAGAAAGACAATTTTACAGTTAGAATAGAGACATTACTCTTAGAAAGTATTATTACCAGAAAACAATACTACCAGAAAACATTACTCTTAGAAAACATTACTCTTTGGAAAAATTACTCTTAGAAAACATTAGTCTTAGAAAACATTACTCTTGGAAAACAATAGTCCTAAAAATACTCTTAGAAAACATTAATCTAAGAAAAATGTACTCTTCGAATAGTGTGGTTTGTTTTACAGCACACCAACACCCTATTAGTCTCAAACAACATATTCCGAGAAAACATTACCCTTAGAAAGAAATTTCACAGTGAAAGTAAGATCATTACTCTTAGAAAACATTACTTGTTTAAAACCTTACTCCTAAAAAACATTACTTGTTAGAAAACCTTACTCCTAGAAAACATTACTTGTAGAAAACCTTACTCCCAGAAAACATTACTTTTAGTAAGAAATTTTACAGTTAGAATTAGAGCATTACACTTATAAAACATTACTCTTAGAAAACATTACGCTATTTAGGTGGAAAGAACAAGGAGAACTAAGATTTTGATTTTTAAGCGAACCAGATTGAAAAATACGCTTCGTGATGAACTTATTAATACTAGGGCATGATGTGACAACTGATTGATCAAATCGAGCAAGTGACCAGGCCACGAACAGCTCAGCCACCTGTATTCTGTCATAAGGTATTACGAATAGCCACCCACGGCGTTCAGATTGCCCCATTTTCGAAGGTTTCTTATCCCTCAGCATGGGATTGCAGTCGGCGAATTTGTAGCTCCGCCAACAGGTCACATTTTACAGTAAAAGTAAAAACATTAACCTTAGAACAAAACTTTTCCTAGAAAACTCCGATAAATGATTTTAGAGTGAGAACATTGTACTTAAAAAAACATTACTCATATGAAACATCTTTTAGAAAACATTACGTTTAGAAGGACATTTTAAAGTTCGAGTGAGAACATTACTCTTAGAAAAAATACCTCTACAAAACATCACCCTTTCGGCAGTTGTAATCTTTTTTCTCTCTAACACAGTTGACCCTCAGCCACCGCTTTTCACTATCTATTTGATAGGAAAATAAAAAGGAGAAATAAGGTTTTGATTTTTAGAAGAACCGGATTGAATAATACGATTTGTGATGAACGTATAGATACTAAGGCATGACGTGACCGGCAGAAGTGGAGTGCTGCAAGTCAGCAGACAACAGGCTGCTCAGCGACCAGGATCCTGTCATAAGACATCACGGATCGCCATCCACGACATACAGGTGGCCCCGTTTTCTTACCCCTATGCATGGGGTTTGCATTCAGCGAAATCGTTTCCCGCCGACAGGGCGAGTTAACTAGACTAATCCCTACTTGCAAAAATACATCAACGAATTATTTCCTTCTTGAATGGAACATGGACGTTACTTGCCATAGTCTGTTCCAATATTACACTTATATACTTCCAAATCGTGTTATTTTTAGACAAACTTTTATGCGGCTAGCCTTTCGATGCTTACTGTTGAGATCATTAACTAGGGATCTAAATGCCCCAATACATACTTTACATTTCTAAATGCTAAACTGAAACTGTTAATATCTTTCAAACCCATACTATTTACGTCGCGTGGTTAAACGTTGCCAATCGTCTATACCCTCTTATGTGGCTAGTGAAGTTAGGCCTTAGTGTGTTATACCTTTTAAATGCGGTCTACATGTTCGTATTCCGTTGACTAAAATGTTGTCTTCATCCGTATCTTTTGAGCTGGCTACCCCGCTAAGCCACTAGCACACCCTTGTACCCTCACGCGAATACAGCATTCTTGTTAGTAGAAAATAGATGCACAATATATTTTAGTAGGGTTAATCGATCTACATTACACCGCTAAAGTTCAGATAAAATCAACAAACTCTATGCTTTAGCACCAGCAGACATCTGCTGTTTTGTCTGGATGACGTGTTATGTCCATCAAAATGATATACAATATCAGCGTTCAGACATTTATCGCAGTATTAGACCATAAAATAATACGTTTTAAAAGTTATTCCTTGAAAAGATTATTGTTTCCTGAAAATTTAAATAAATTAGATTTTGTCACAGAGATTTTGCAATCAAATAAAAACGATACGTTAGCATTTATGTTTCTAACCGTCTCTGTTTTCTGTATCTGCTCATTTAATTTCTAACCGTCTCTGTTTTCTGCATCTGCTCATTTAATTTCAAAGATCGCTTACATATTTTTAACAACCCCAATACACAATTGGACATTGTGCTAAAGAGTTAATATATCGTAAAATAGAAAAGAGAGGCGGAAAAAATATCTGTTCGCGTTCAGAACACGTATTAATTCATCAGTTTGTTAAAGAAATAGGTTTTCAGATTAAAGTTATTCTTTGTGAGTAAGAAAATAAAAATAAATGAAAAATAAAAAAAGAAAAAATGTGAATTCCACAAATTGACAGAGATTCTAACAGCTTCTTGGTTACTCTCCTCCCGCTAATCTGTCTTATATTCAATCCCTTAATTCACTTCATATGTATTTGAAAATGTTTTTTATAAATAAAAAAGAAAAGCCTATATTCGGAACACCAAGAAGTTTAACCGAATGTTTTGCTTGCTCGGCAGGCCGGGACCAAGCTCAAGGCGTTTCGGTTTTATTTTTTATTTTTATGCAAGATCTAAATGCCCCAATACATACTTTACATTTCTAAATGCTAAACTGAAACTGTTAATATCTTTCAAACCCATACTATTTACGTCGCATGGTTAAACGTTGCCAATCGTCTATACCCTCTTATGTGGCTAGTGAAGTTAGGCCTTAGTGTGTTATACCTTTTAAATGCGGTCTACATGTTCGTATTCCGTTGACAAGATCTAAAATGTTGTCTTCATCCGTATCTTTTGAGCTGGCTCCCCTGCTAAGCCACTAGCACCCCCTTGTAAACTCACACGAATACAACATTCTTGTTAGTAGAAAATAGATGCACAATATGTTTTAGTAGGGTTAATCGATCATTTATGCAATTATACTAACAAAGCATATATTTTATTCGTTTTATTTATTTAAATAGATTTAGACTTTGATACGTTGAGAAATGTGTTTCATTTTTAAATATCAAGTGAATACACACGTACTGAATATTAAGGATAGCGGGCACAAATGAAAAATACTTTTTATACTTTAAAGTTCCTAGGACTGACTTGTACTCCAGATTTCAAATTGAAGACTTATATAAAATGTGTTGCTAAGATCACTGGAAAAGTGTTTGGATCTTTCTATACTCCAGAACGTACCTCACCTCTGATGAAAGCCTTCACCTGTATAAGAGTCGAAAACGTCCTAAGATGGAGTACTGCTGTTATATCCGATGGAGTATCGCTTGGAGCACTCTTTATTGCCTTGACAGAGTACAAAACCGAAATCGCAATCGATTGGGGATAATGCCTTCTCTCTCCTACAGCCGCTTTTATATAGAAAACATGCTGCTAGTCTTTCTCTGCTGTATCGCTATGTTTGTCGTAGCTGCTCGACTAAGCTCCCATTCATGGTCCTCCCTGTAAGACATTCATAGCGAGAACTAGGCTAGCTGCAACCACAGCAAAGAACTTTCCATTTTTTTCTCTATGTACCAAAAACCAAACGGAGCTTCGATTAAAAAAGTTAATTTCTTATGAAAACCTAACCTGTACAATAAAATATCATGAGACTGCTTCCCAAACGACTGCAACATGGTCGTCTTCAAATCTTAATGTTGACAAATACGTGTCCGACCGTCACCTTGAATAATTAAATTCTGACCATTTCCCGCATTATTTCTAATTCTCTTGTGGCATTCATCGTTCAACTGACACTCTCTTTAACCGTTATCCCTGAGTGGCGCCTGGACCTTTAATAGCAGTGACTCATTATGATAAAATGATAAAAAAATAATTGAAATAGAAAAATCTTAAATATTATCGCTTTTCTTTACTAAACTAATATTCTGATAAAGTGAATAGAACTAACTTTTATCATTATTGATTTTAAGAATTCAGTGAACTTTAATAGCGTAATCAGAAATAGCAATCATTGATTAATAATCGATGTACAAATTTTGCTTTTCAAGACGAAGACCAAAAATGAACTGGAGGCAAACAATCGAAAGGGATTTGATCGCAGCAGGAGGAAGCTGGAGTGACGCTGTGAATCTGGCTTCGGTCCGAAGGCGATGGTTTTCTCTGACTGCCTCATGCGTCATAGGACGCAGGAGCTACTTAGTCTAAGTTTTCAAAAGATGAGGGTGGGGATATCACACCCTACTATTTACCCCTCTATGAGTGTTTTCTCGTCTTTTTCGTGGACGAGTATGATTCTGTTTCATCTCTCGAGCATATAAGTAGATTATAATTTTACTTACCTATGGATCTATTTTCCTTGATATTGAGTTGTTTATGCTGGATCATCCCACACGGCTTTTTACAACTTTATATACCCGATATTTATATCATACGTTTTACTAAGATGAATCTATTTTATATAATTAATTTGACCAGTCCTATGTTTCATGAAATATGTTAGCCTAAGGTCGAACCTTGTTCATCAAACCTAATTCTCTATCTCTACAGATTTACTATCAGGCCATGTATAGAATACTGTTATCATATTTGGGCTAGTTAATCTCTATGCCATTTAAGGGTTCTGCACCCTTTCTCTTACAGACGTGATGTTGTTAGTCTCAGTCTTTTCTATAAATACTATTATGACATGTACCTTTAGAATTCTCTGATCTATTCCCTGCTTCTTTTGTTCCAGCTCGTTTAACTCCTTGGTCTATCAATCAATTCACTGTTTGATACCTCATTCTAATACAGCTTCCTACTCCAGCAGTTTAATTTCAAGAACTGCAGGCTTGTGGAACTCTCATCCTTCTGATTGTTTTCCGCCTCACTCAAACCATAGTATTTTCAATATTAAGGCATCTCCCGTATTTGCGATAATCAGTTGTGCTTGTTAGCTCCTAATATTAAGTAGATTCATGCCTTGTCTGGAGCGATTTCCATAAAATACAAGTTACATTCTTCAGTCTATATACATCATACACTACAAGCACATTACTCCCAGTTATATGGCATCATACAAAAGTAGCATACAGGGAACACATATAAGGGATATACTAAAATAAATAAAGAGATATATATATTCTCTAGTGAAGGTCTTATTAAGTAAGTCATCATTTATATGAATCAATAAAGAACTTTTAGTTAGGTTATTACTTTAAAGCAGATAAAATTATTTCTATATCGCATGTTAACATTATTTCTTGTCTTTTTCGAATTTTGCTTACACAAGGTGATCAGAAGAGTGGGCAATCATTTTTACGTAAATTCGTAAAGCTATTACTGCAAATTTTAAAAAAGATCAAATTAAAAATAAGGTGTTCAAGATCAAAGTAATATGCTAAATTTAAATTTAACAATAGCTTAAATTCAAATAAAAAAATATAATTTAACTAAAACTGAATTTCAAATTAAAATGTTTTCGGTATTTATGATGCGTATTTTTAAAATTTCATTCAACTTTTCAAATTATAATTTGAGTTTTTTAATTTGAAGTTGAGCTCTTTAAATTTGAAGTCGGGATTTTATACTGAAGATAGATTGGATCATCTGCGAAATAACTAATTTAGCGTTTTGTTTGTCAGTTTCCGGCATATTAACACTTTTTAGGGTATTTAATACCGAAACAATACCTATTACAAGTTATTAATTGTATAAGATTAATTGAACAGAAGTTAGTATTTTATTAATAACTGATAGATTACCGATGCATGCACTTCTCTAAAGCATTTGCACGCAATTGACTACAATATATCCACTATGATTTGAATCCAGTATATACACTAATGATGCAACTGTAATAAATAATATCATAGATTACTTCCTTAATGCCAGATTATTTTCCTTGTTTTAGAACATTCCACAGTATATATGCTTACAAATTTGTTATCTATCTGTGGTTATATGCTATTGTAAGCCGGATGAAGCTTCATAATCTATATCGTGCTCTCATGTTTGTTTAGAGCACTCTCCGAAAAAAAAGTAAAACATATTTATCATCTAATTATTTTATCGTAAAATGAATTAAAAAATGCATGTCTTACCTTTTCAGTGGTTCACTGTCAACTAAAATGCAATTTTGAAGAGGACACATGTCAATGGACATTGTCCCCGGGATGGATACGAAGTCAAGGAAATACTTCCAAGTTAGTTACTGGTTTAGCTGATGAGCACAAGCATTCAGGTGAGTAAATGCCTTTAGCACCAATACTTCATGCAAGCGTTTTTGATACGGCATGATTAGGAGGAAACAGTAGCGTAGAGAGTACCGGGATTAACTCGTGTTCGAGTTTCCTCGAATTTATTGCATCTCTTTCACTGTGGTTGTTAGCAACCTTATGTGGTTACTCCTGTGAGTACTTGGTTTCAAAAGAATACGATAAACAAACGTCAACATCGGAAAGAAACATTTGAAAAATCGTAATTTTCGGATTCATACGAATATTCATATTTATTTAGGAATGGTCAAATTTAAAAATCATCGCAATGTGAAAATGCCTCTCCCATTATTAAAAAAAGCTCATTAATTTTTCGATTTTAATGAAACGATGTTCATTTATTTATACTTTAAATTTCACGACTTTTATTATATATTCATCAATAACTATATATATATAGTTTTAATTACCTACTAGACACTATTATCGAGTGTCTTCGGTCTCTCTGTACAAGGGTTAGTCAGGATAACCTTACATGAGGATACTTCCCCTACAAGTAAACCTTTAGTACATATTAAAAATAACATATTATTCGAAGCCCAAATAAGATCTCCTCGACACGACTATACACTAGCTCATACGAGGAATGGTGCACCTTTTCCAAGTAATGTTACTTTAAGTAACATCACTTAGCTGGGCACTCCACCAAACTAGATCAATTCTTGTCATGGAATCTGGTAAGACGAAGTTACCACAAGAAATATATCTTATAACATAGTTCACGGGTCAATTGGAGAGGAAAATTAATATTCTTAACTTCTTTACTAACTCAACTTTTGACAGGTAAAGGAGAACATTAACGGGATATTATAATATCTATGTATCTCATATAGAGATGAAGTGAGGCCCTAGGAAATGCCCCATTGTTTTCTGAGAACTTCGACTGAAGTAAAATGAAACAAGAAAAGATTTGGGAATGATCAAATTTAAAAACCATCGGAATTTTAATTGTGAAAAATTTCCCTCCTATTATTAATCAAAAAAGCTCATTAATTTTCCGATTTTAATGCAACGTTTTTCTTTTATTTAGACTTTAAATTTCACGACTTTTATTATGTATTTATCAATAAATGTAACACTCTATGATTCTTTGTGCAAATCACTTTAGGAGAAACATGTGTGTGTATGTTTGTGTGTGTGTGTGTGTGTTTGCCACTTTGATTCGGCAATAATCTCTTTGAATTTCTGGTATTTATGCAGTTTACAAACCGCGTTTGCATAGGCAAATTCGGCAGGTTACATAAACCGCTGGAGAGTGCCGAACGAAAACTTCGTTTTTCATGATTTTTTATCTTTTAGCAAACAATTTTTTTTCTTTGCCAATCCTTTAAAAACCATACCGACAAGGTTAGGGTTAGGTACTATTTATTTTAAGGTTAGGTTAGAGTTACGTACTGTTTCTTGTAAGGTTAGGTACTGTTGCTTTTAGCTAGTTTTCTGTGAACTTAAGCACAAACGATAGAAATGTAGGGAAAAAAGGGTTAGAGGACGTAGAAGGCAGTTGCTCGACAGGATACACTTAAGCAATTTGCTCTGATTTGGAGACGAAGGGATTGTTTCTGAATTTCTGTCTTCGCATAAATTCACGCAGGTAGCTGTCGATTAGATTTCTACAATGTTTCCATCACGTATTCCAATTGTCGGCTTCTGCGAATTTCATCAGCTAAACGTTTCGGCAACTTCCGGCGGTTTACGTAATTTGTCGGAAAATGCCGATGAAAACGCGGTTCGGAAACTGCATAAGTCCGAATTTCTATATATCTTGTAATAAAATATATTATTTTACTATATGTTCTCAAAGAAAAAAAAACGATATATGTTTTATTTGTTGTTAAAATCTTATTGTGTTAAAATTCAAATTAAGTTTCATTGTCTTCCCAGTTTATATATTAATTCATTAATAACATATAAAATTAATCAATATGAAAATGTTATCTCTCATAGCACCAATCAATATCATATTGATCACGTTTAAGAAAGCTACGTAAGGATTTACTACGAATAGAAACACATAAACACAGCGAGATTTAGCGTTCGCACATATCCTATAAGGTATTGAATAGTCCTGGAAATATTTAAGTCACCTCAGAGAATAAATGTTGCATGGGAAGTTAGAGGTTACGATGGATCGGGAGTGCATTTTATCCTTCTCGGGTATTCTTTTAATACCATCTGTCTTGTCTCTATTGACAATAGTGTTCGCTTTCAGGGTGCCTAGTTATTTATAGGTATTGTGTTCACCAAATGCTCTCATCACATCTTGATTGAGCAATTCTATCAATTCTATCTATTCGATAGCAATTCTATCTCCTCCGTTGCTTTCGGCAGTGTGCAGTTTCAGTAGCACACTTACTAACTTGTAAAGTTAACAAAACAAAAAATAATGCATCCACGTTACTCGCCGTGTTGCCTATAAGACATATCTCTTATTTAATATTGATGAGTGTATTATTGTAGGAGTTTACCCGACACATCTTTATTAAATAATATAACTTAAAATATGTATGAATGAATATGTCGTAAAATTCATCTATTGCGTCAGTGACATTGCTGATAACGGAAGAGAGCGAACGAATTCAGCACAGTATATCCCTCTTCTGCAACATTGCTGAAGAGAGATGTCGGACTGCTACATACCAGTCGATGATTCGTCCTCGACAATCAGTCCGGAAGAAATTGGGCATTTCAGTGGCCATTTATCTCTCAGGTTAGAGTATTAGTCCTGGGTAGTCCTAAGAGGCACACCCTCTTAGGCCTTGTCTCCACTCATTGAGGGGATTAGTTTATTGCTAACTAACTGAGACGCCCTTATCGGGGAATACCGACTAGGCTGCCCTGGCTATTTTTAGGAAGCCAAGGGGCCTCTTCTCAGGGGCGTTGGTTGGTCTCCTCACCTTCCGTCCTTGCGCTACATCTTCCTGCGATGGGAAGGAAGGAAGTAAATACTTAGTAAAGCCCTGCCACAGAAACGATCGTACCCCGGACGCGTACTTACGGAAGCCAACAAACTGTCAGTCAGCAAACTAGTCACTACCATTCGTCTATTGAGCTATCAGCGGCAGACTTCCAACATCGAGAAATACAACAAACTTGTAAGAGAATTTTACGTCGGGGTTTATCTTACAGTTAACAAATAAACCATTACCTTTTTTATAGGGCTGTGTTTATACGTTCTTTTTACAGATAATTGTCTACGTTACAATACGCTTGCTTTTATATAAATGGTATATATTAATTTTATTATAACTATTTTGGTTGTTAACATTACTTTATTGGTTCACATAACTGACGTTTAAGTCAATATCTCCCTCAGGGCATAGTATATTGGGGGCTGTAATCCTAATTGATGCGTAACTGAAAAAAGAAAAGAAAACAATTAAATAATGAAAAAGAACAGGGAAAAGTTGCGGTTCAACTGTTACCCATTTGCACGTGTTAATATACGTATATCTTAAGTCCAATTGTAAGTATGTAATGACGTCACATTTTTTTACAATTAGAATATCTTTTTCCTGTTTAAACTCTCCATAGAGTGTCGCATCCAATCTTGTTTTATAGAATATATTTGTGTATATTATATATTTTACAGGTGGGTTTTACCTTCATCGAAAGCTGAATCATTTTGAACCCGGTGAAAAGGCTTACGTTCTCAGCCCGCCCATTTTGGACGTAACGAAAAAGTATTGCTTATCATTCTTATATGTGATGCATGGAAATCAGGTGGGAACCCTGTCTGTCCACGTCCGGAATATTTCAGCATCAGCTGAGGTGTGGGTCGCATCATCCGAACATCGTCCCGAATGGCTATACAAAGAAGTTCCCATCGAATATGGACGCCAGGTAAATATAAAGAGACAAAGCTTGGGGCGTATCTTTGTATTTGAATCTAATGCTGTTTTCGGGGGGAGTCAGTTTAATTTTGTTTCATTTGTGGAATATCGATATTTTTGGGTGTTATTTAATACCGAAAAACTATACGGATTGTAAACGATTCATTGTATACGATTGATTAAACACAAGTTGCTATATACTACGAATTAGGTGGGTGCATTCATTCTTTTAGGTTTGAATACTTTTACAAGGCAACTAGGTTTGATTTGTTTTTGTTCTGTTTGTTTTACGGCATATTAATCTTTGGGGATTTTTTCAATGCCGAACACTATACCTATTTGAAGTGATTCATTGGAAACGATTAAGTAAACAGAATTTGCTATCTACTCATAACCTTCCTCATCGACAAAAATACAAGGATACCATCATCGCCACGCAGGATTAGAGAGAGGATTGAAAGACTGAGCCAAAAGAGCATAGAAAGTACTGGAATTCCAGAGAAAGCCAGCGGTCGTTATCAGAGAGAAAACAATGATCAACAGCTTTTGTGAGAACCCAAAGTGATTTGCAATGAGAAGCAGTAAGTATTGGGGATCTGAGGGGACTTATTGTCACTCAGAATCCTGGGAATGTCACCTGTTTTAGCCAGTAAGCTATCACTGATAATAACATGTTTTACAACTCCTCGCCATGAATAATAATAATAATAATAATGATGATACTACTACTACTACTACTACTACTACTACTACTACTACTACTACTACTAATAATAATAATAATAATAATAACAATAATAATGAATTAAAAGAAAACAATCTGATGCAACCATACCAATGACGGGTGAAGGAGGATGGAAAGACAGGTGAGGAAGAGCACTAACTAGAACTCTACTGAACAGCTGCTGATGACCTGTGTGAAAACACTTCGTAAGTAAATAAGTAAATAAATAAATACTACTACTACTGCTACTATTACTACTATACAAGTATAATAATACTTCTACATATAAAAGAAAAACCATTGCGATTGGCGTATTGCTTATTCTAATTGCTTAGCAAAACACAACACCAACATCAACGAGAAATAAGTGAAAATGTAACAAAAAACACAGAAATAAGTTTTTCTGTTTTCTTTCCAACATAAGTGATTCATTTAAAACGATTAAGCCATGGTTATAATGTATGCACATACTTTTTCCAAAAATGAATCTAAATAAATGGGTGGATTTTAAGTACTTCCGGTAGTCTCCATCAGTGTCAATTAAACGATTTGCATCATCCAGATATTAAGTGCAAATATTTATAAGTGGTTCGATCCATGAGACCACAAGCGATCTGGTGGGCATTATATGCTTCTAAAACGCGTCAACTATAAAATCCTTTTGACTTATTCTAAAATCAAATATTATATATCAATTATTATGTTCAATATGCTGTAATACTATAGACTTCGCATATACACTACATATATATATATATATACACATATTTATATACATAAATATATAAACATATATACATATATGTATACATATACATATACATATATATACATATATACATATATATACATAAACATATATATACATATATATATAAATATATGCATATACATATATATACATACATAAATACATATATATGCATATATATACATATATATACACATATACATATATACATATATATATACATATATATATACATATATACATATATATACATATAGGATCAAATATAAACCAAAGTAAAACTTTTAGTAGATGGAACCTATTGTGCAGAGGATTAGCTCAATATACGAGATAGAGCAATTGTAGAGATAGAAGAAAAAAGAGTGATAAATATGCGACGATTGTCCAAATTTATTTCAAATTTCAATTGTTCAATGCAAGGTGTATTCAGTAATAAACTAGTGTTTATTATTCTTTCCTTAAGCCAAGGCTTTTCAAAGATCGAGATCTTATCATCAGAAGAGAAATACAGATAGATAAGTTATTCAGGATAGTTGCATGACTACATATTTTGGCCTACTTTGAATAATCCTAACCCCTCTAATTACTCGCGAGCCATTTTCTATCGGTCTTTTCTCTTTTGCTCACCTTATCTTATCTTTGACCAATTTTACCCCCATCCCCTCTAATCATATTTTCAAACTACTTGGAAACCTCTTGCAAGCTTCCCTTATTAATCTAATTTAATTTTAAACTGTAATTGCTAATTGTTACCCCGTTACTGCTCACTCACAATTTAAACTATCGATTATAACACTGACACTGCACTTAAGTTTTAATTGAACTAACGCAATTCCACCCCCTATTACTTATAATCGAAACAAATTGTTTCAAACAATCTATCATTATCCCTTATACTGTCCCCCTCTCCTAAATTTTTAATATAACTGAGTAGGACAGGCTTGATCTTTAATATTACTAACTATTTTCCTTAATTTCTTTTCTCCCTTTTCTCCTTTGTCATTTAATTTCCCTTCTAATTATTCATCTAACCCTTCATTTGGTTTTAAAATGATTTTTTAAATTAACTATTCTCTAGTTCCTTTTAAATTTTAATTTTTATTTTTAATCATTCACACTCTCACATACCTCTATTTATTTTACCATGCTTTTAACTAATTCTGTTTTAACCCTTTTTAAATCCCTAGAAACCCTAACTAGTAACTACAATTTACTTTGCTTTTAGTCGCCATACTTGTTACCTTTGAAATGTTAGAAGCTCACTCATTGGAATTCTATTTTTAGAATCGGCAATCTCTATACTTCCTTCCCGCTTCAGATTAATCCCACCCTCAAAAACCTATATCTTAACCTTGACTATATCGCCCGCCCACACCCTCAACCACCCTGTCACTTTAACTTCATCTCCATATCCAACCCTTTTCTCTTTTTTCTTTTTTCTTCCTTTTTATTTTTTCCCGACTCATATAGCGGCTATTTAAACTATTCCGAACCTCATGACCCCTCATGCTTTAAACCCTCCCTCCCCCTAACCCCAAATTTAACCGTTTTATTTCATTTGGATTTAGACCACTGAACGAGATGTCTTCTGTCCAGGAAGTATATAAAAAATGGCCAGTCTTTCTCTTTTCAATCCCTTTTAAGTGCGTTTGGATTTACTTGTAATTTTGAGTACTTTCTCCACACTGCTCCTACGCAAAGAGTTTTTTTCACGTTCTACAATTCATCGGACTTCCTTTCAACGAAAATTTACCACCCGGACAAACCGCATATCTTTTTTACGGAACTTTTCTTTTCTTTTCATTCACTGCGTTTTTTAA
Organism: Sepiola atlantica; assembly: GCA_963556195.1. Taxonomy (NCBI): domain Eukaryota; kingdom Metazoa; phylum Mollusca; class Cephalopoda; order Sepiida; family Sepiolidae; genus Sepiola; species Sepiola atlantica. Next base: position 60,614,964 of record OY744518.1, on the reverse strand, counting down.
ATAATAATTTTTTTAATAATAATTTTCATATTTTTCAAATATTTGAACTTTGGTTTTTTCGAAAGCCGACTTATCTATCTGTATTTCTCCTCTGATGATTAGATCCCGATCTTTGAACATCCTTGGCTTAAGGAAAGAATAATAAACACTAGTTTATTACTGAATACACCTTGCATTGAACAATTGAAATTTGAAATAAATTTGGACAATCGTCGCATATTTATCACTCTTTTTTCTTCTATCTCTATATATACATGTATATATACATATATATATATACAGATATTTATATATATACATATATATATACATATATAAATATACATATATATATGCATATATACACACATATATATACACACACATATATATATATATTTACATATATATACGTATATATAAATACATATATATACATATATACATACATATATACATATATATATATGCATATATACATATATATGCGTATATATACATATTTATAAACATATATATATACATATATGTACATATATATACATATATACGCATATATTTTTTATACACGTACATATACATACATGTATATATACATATATATATATATACATATATATACATATACATATATATACATATATATGCATATATATGCATATATATGTATATATACGTATATATATATACATATATATACATATATATACATGCACACACACAGACACACACCCACACACATACACACACACATATATATATATATATATATATATATATATATATATATATATATATATATATGGTAAATTCAATATAAATGTATTATTCTTATTTGTATAATAACTGAAATATGTATTTTACATTGCATACCTATACACATATGTAACACTGGAGTCTCTTATTATTTTCAGGTGATATTTGAAAGCATCGTTGGTGGACAATTAGGAGACATTGGTCTTGATGACATCAACATAAAAGAAGGAGAATGTATAATGGAAGGTAAGGCTTTTGAAGTAATATTTTAATTATTTGTTTTTAATTAAAGGATAATTATATTATTTGGTCAAATTTATAGAAAAGGCTCACGGAAGTAAGTCCAACGTTTCTATCCTACGGCCAACCAGATAAATTGAAAGCTCATGATAATTTTCTTATTCATGACTTACCTTCCCGCTCGTACAAATTCATTTTTAAAATGAAATAGATTTAATGGATATTCAGTGTGTCAGTGTTCATACATTTATCATTAGATTGTACAGACACACACACACACACATATACATATATATATATATATTTGTCGCTCCTTAATAATTAGTAGAGCACTTTAGTAGTAGTGCAAATACAGCGTGACGTCATTTGCTTTATAATGCATCATTCCTTAATTTAAGTAGAATGCCTGTGTCGTTATCGCCGCTTCAATGTGTTTAAACTACTACAGTTTATCAGCTGTTCAAATATTGGCCGCAAGGTTAAAGACGTTGGATTGAAGTTGAAAAATACTTATAGTCCAGGGGTTCGAACCGAGTGACCGGGAGTGAATAGTCATACTTCTACGCTGAAGAGTCTTGATTGAAAAGAGACGAAACGTATACGTCCGTAGATAATAAACAACAACAAATATTTTTCATATATATATATATATATTAGCAAAACCTACGCGCCCTCCGGCCAGCGGGTTTATTGGGAGGCGTTAATTTAAAAGAACTGTTTTTACTCAGAGAATTCCATAATTTGAATAAACTTTGATAAATTTGTACATTAACATCGTCAACTAAATTATCTCCCCCTTAAAATTATATATATAGGGTCTAGATTGTTAGGGAAGTTAATATGTTTTTAACACTAACTTTTACTGAACTGCCCTTAAACTAGCTCGAAAAATTGAATTTATCTTTAAAAATTTTCCATACTTTAAATGATAAAATGTTTGTTATTTTTTCTTTTCTTCTTTCCATCAAGTTAAAAAAGTAGTAATTTTGGGGGGAGAAGGGATTTAGCGGCGTATCAAGCGAGAATACCGCACCCTTCTTCCCACTCTTATTTTCTCTTCTCACTTCTGCTCCGTTTACAAGCCAAGACAATCACACTCTCCCTCTTAACCCCCCTTTCCTTTCTCGCTTCTGCTCGCCGGTAAGGTCGTCAGTGAGCACACGAAGTTAAAACTTAAAGTGTTTAAATATCTTTCCGATTAATTTATTAAATAACCTTAATTAATTACTGTAAATATAGACGAAACTATTGCATATAGATAGCCAACAAAAGCTAATGCAATTTCAAAATAATAATACTAAACATTAATTAATTATGAACGGTTTCGAAAGTAGATATAGAGTTGTTCTAGTAGGCCGTAAGATCAGTTCAGAGAGATTTCCGAGAGAGCAGGGAGTCAACGACAGGAGAGAAAATTTCGGCGTCAGATAAAGAAGATTGTCACTGGAGCCGACACGACTGGACAATGATCAACAGACAATGTTTGCGGTTCCTAGCCACGACGTTATCTCTCCCAGAACAGCTAAGTTATACCTCCAAATTGTTTTGTGTTATTACCGTAGTTCGACCACTGACACGGTCGCCGGGCTATAGTAGGATTTACACCACAAATCATGTCACTAATTAAAACAGCTAATATATTAAGAAGACTCATAGATTGACGTAAACAAACTCAAATAAGCAAATCTAATACATTCAAAAGGTAACTACAAGTTAACGAAGCCAGGTAAGTTTTAATTCGCTGTTTTCCAAAGTAGACGGTACTGTTTAACGAAGTGTGAATTTAGTCTAAATGTGGCTCCGCAAATAATGAGGTCCATTGTTAACGCAGTCTTATCATAAGACACCCACATCAAGAATGCAACCTCAACTTAAATCGATGATGTGTATGTGGATGAAAGTGTCGCATTCGCAACCAGTGTTGCTGAACATTTTTAGCGCTTTCGACTGGCTAGTTAAACTTCAAATAAACCGAAAGATGGAGCCCGGGTGCTTGGCTTGACTGTCAGGGGTGAGGTACTTTTAAAAAGTAGAATTTACCAACCATTTTTCTAGCAAACTTAGTAACAGGTTTAATGTAAGTCTTCCATTTCATGTCTGGAATGAATGCCATCCAGAGAAGCTTAAATAAAGTGGCTTCCTTGAGAAGAGACCAATACATATTGACTGGGTAGAAATGAGAATCCGAGTATTGGTAGTGAAAAGAGAGTGGTTTTACATGTGTTAAAGTAACAAGCCACTATTTCCACATTGTAGCACGTATCTCAAGCCGAAAGAGCGAGATAGATAGAGAGAGAGAGATAGAGAGAGAGAGAGAGAGAGAGAGAAAGAGACAGGAAGAGAGAGGGTCAGAAAGATATTGATCAGCAATGCTCATCAAAGAGCTGCCATAGATTTATGTATCGTCGTCATAAATGTCAACGAATGATCATTGATGAAAATCAGGAAGAGGCTTGTTCCCAAGATTGATCATTGAGGAACGCACGCATTTATGCTATGTTTTTCGGACTTTTGCTTATCGGACAGAAAGGAGTTGATAGGTGAGCGGACATTTCCAGATATTCCATAGCTTACAAGCCTGTGAAGCAAACTTTTGTACAAACCCTCTCGAAGGCCTTTCACCCTTAGAAACAAAGTTTCTGTCGACAGATTCACTGATACTATGCGACATTACAGTCAGCACGTCAGCTGTATACATAACAGGACGAAATCCGTATTGCTTGTCACTGAAAAAGATTGTTTTCGCTGGGGTGGTTGACAAATCTTTGATTTATCACAAATTCATGGAACTTTTGATTCTAAAAAATGTCTCAAAATTAAGGGTTAAGCGGTCTTAAGAAATAATTGAAATTCAGGGAATCTTGCTTTGTTGATGTGCAATGACTATGGATCAAATTCAATACAAATCTATTGCATTTAAATTTTCAAATAAGAGGTTGTGCACATATTATACCCCCTAACCCCCCTTTAAAATACTACAAAGAAACTAAAATTTATAGAATATTTATTAATTGATGTCTACTACTTATTATTAAAATTTCACAAGAACGGGTATTTGAATTTACACGAAAAGCTTCCAACCTTTTTACCATCTTTGCTTAACCATACATTAAACCAAATATATCCCACATTTGGACCCGTTACGGATCGTAGCTGTGTTCAAAAACTCAGACTCATCTGTTTATTAGTTTATTAGTGAATCCTGTAATATAAATTTATAAACATATCTAACTTTATAAAGCTGCGCATGTCTCTTCTTTCTTTATTTATTGAAAGCTGTAACAACTTTACTATTAAAAAATATAGTCTCTTTCTTCTTAACATAACACTAATTTTTAACTAAACATGTTTTTCATAAAAAATGAACGTTTTAACCGTTTAACGTATTTATTGTAATTATTTTTTTTAAATCGGTGGTATTTTTCTATTTACCATGAGAAATAATTTTCAGCTAAATATTCTTGAAATAAATAAATAAAACGAACGCCATTTTTAAAAATGTATTTATTCAAAATGGTATCAATTACATGTATCAAAATAAAATAAAAACTATATAAAGAATAGTTTTTAAAACTGTTTCAGTACACGCCGATGACAGGGTTTATGTATGGCGTTATATTCTATGTCGAGATTATTCATTTTAAAATGGTTGGAGTTTAGGTTTTTGGCAGACATCGAAATCAAATAAGCAGTAAGTATATTTTGCATTTCTATCTTAACGATCGGACGATCACATTTTGTTAAAATAGTCGAGCAAAGTGATAACGTACGTTTTAACGCAAGTCGAATTGTATCATTATACCTTTTTTCCTGTTTCTTTATTTTTTAATAGCGAGAAATTATCAGCCGGCTCCACGTGGATCGCTGCCGTTTCACTGTACTTTTGAAAAAAGATCAATGTGTGGTTTTCGACATGGGTTTTTATCAAATATTTTTGACGAATGGGAGTTCGGTTCCGGAAGTTCTTCAACACGTGGAATGGGCCCTGATAATGACCATACGTTGCGAACCAGAAAAGGTTGGTCCTTTTTATTATTTGTTTTTTTTTATGTCTATTTAGGCATGACATTCTTAACTATCATCACAATTCAATTTTTAAAAACACATTGCACATTTATATTTTTTATACAATATAAATACACATATTCTGTTAATTCTGTTACTGACCTCTCCTGCATTTATCTGGAGGTGTTTATTGTTTTCAATGACGCACTATTAGAAATCGTATGAAACCGCCACTCCTCGTTTGGTTTGAATAGCACCTTTTGTTCAAGTGATCGTATGCAATGAAATGTTTACTTATGTGTTTACTTATATGTTTCGGCAGTAAGTAGTCAGAGAAAGGATTGATATGCAGTAAGGCAAACTGTTTGAAATCATATATTTACATTTTGTCGTTATTCCAAACTAATACACAATACACCGTTACACTAGTCCGGTCTAATAATATTAAATAATAAGTTACAATAATAGTATGTGCGTAGAATATTATAATTTATAAAAATAGGCTCAATTTATAAGCTAAAATATTGTATGTAACCTTAGCTCAACTGCGTAGTAAATATGTTTACTAATGCTATATCGACAGCCACAATGACATATGCATATGCATACTGTCAATGCTATACTTTATTCTTTTTCATATTTTCCTTCTTGCTCTGGTTTTCTGCATCGCTCAACTGGTGCTACAGATCAGGCTGTCTAAAAATACTGGCTTCTTGATCTAAAATGTACTAAACATTGATGTTATTTTGTATAATTTGGGTTATTCGGACTACTGTTCTCATCTTGAATGTTCTTCTCACGATGTTTCGATCGCTGTAACCACCGGCCTTCTTCAGGAACGAGAGCATGCTTCACCCGTGGATTAAATAAAAAGTACCGTTCGAAATTCTGTCTAAATTCTTGGGTTCGATATAAAATAATCCCGAGTTCGAAAATATACACCTGAAGAAGGCCGGAGCTTACAGCGATCGAACGTTGTGAGAATAACACTTAAGATGAGAACAGTAGTCCGATAACCCAAATTATACAAAGTATCAATCCTCATCTCAAACATTCAGAAATATTGATGTTATTGTTTTTTTCCTTTCCCTTTACAAAACTCAATCATGTTCTGCAAAGCTAAAAACAAAATCAACAATTTTCCTCTATTAAACAGCCAGATAAAACACCATAAATATTTGAAGATGTAAAGAACTTAATGCATAAAACTTTTCCAAAAATGACCAGATTTGGCATTAAAAAACCCGAAAATGCTTGATATGCGTAAAACAAAACAACGAACCTCTTCGTTCATTCTTCTGTCGGCTTCTTCTCTGCACTCACTGTTGTATTTATCAAACCCATTTCCTGACACCGGTCTTAGGCTCACTAATCTGAAGCTATCTTAAATATTCTACGCCTATACCGCTATTGGTATTGCTGATTTAGTTTCATGAAACTGGAATACGAAAGCGAGTGAGAGTATAGGAACTAATCTAAACATTAACCATCAACTTATCTTCCATAATACTATGTAACAAAGGAGTCGCCAAATGAAAAAAAAGGAGGTTGTTTTATAAACAATAAAGGATTTATTTAGGTAACTTACACCGTTGGGTGTAGGTTACCAGAAGTTAAAGCAAGAAATTAAAAGACTTTTCTTTGGAGCAGTATATCTTTAAGGTAAGATAACGGTTGTCTAACCGACCGGTACAGGAGAGAGGAAGTCTTTCTTTGTGGGTGCTTGGAAGCTCTCTGCCTCCCCTGCAATTTATTAAGGGTATGGGTGTAGTCGTTTAAAGGTTCGGTTGAAATTACTACGCTTTGGAAGCTGATTGGTTGTTGTGTGACCCAAACACCTACTTATTACGGCTGCTCTTAACGAGAAAAAACAAATGCGAATGTTTATGACAGCTACAAGGGAGAAAGCAAGAGAGAAATAGAGAAAAAAGAAAGAGAAGGAAAAGAGAAATATAGATTGTTTAGACCATCCGTTTTTGTAGGATTTAATCTTCAAATTCTTAATATATTAAAATATTTATTGATAATGTTTGCTTCAACGAATCAATCATCATGTAAATTCATATGTATATCTCCGGAACCAACTTAATGTTATGCCAAGGAGTGATTTTATTTAAACTATATAAAGAACTCTACTATGTATTACCACTCATGGTAAGAGTGTGTCTGCAAATAATTTTAACTATTGGTTGACTCATCACTCCAAATTTCCCCACCGGATGTAGTTTATCTCATGCGCAGAATATTGGCAATGCGTATAAAATCTGATTCTCATAAATAATTTGTTGTCGAGATCTGATCAGTGTTGCCAACTGAGATTTTCAAAACCCGCTAGATTGGAATAAAAACATCTCTAGAAAACCGCTAGATTTGAACTTTTCGTACCTTATATGAAAATATTACGAATATGCATAATATTTCATGTTTTTATACAACATTTTATTTTAATATCATTTAAATTATTATTTGTCAGTTTAATGTTATTTTTATTTAATTTAAAAAATAAAAACCACAAAAAGGGACGTAATTCATGAACTATTTATTTAATTTTTTTACAAATGATTAGCAGGAGACCGAGGGAGTATGTGATACTTAGGTTGAGAAAAGTGTTGCACCTTCTGCTTATCATACAGTTATAACGTAAACAAATCATGTATTTTAGAAAGTCGTCAGGATCGTTTTCAATCTCAAACCAGTCTTTTTCTGTTTCGCATGTGTTACTAATAGATACTTGTAGATGTTAGTGTATTCCAGAATTGTCTCATTTTTCGCACCTCTGACATTGCGGATGTGTGGAGGGCAAAAAACATATCCAAATTTTACGGAAAAAATCTCTAGTCGCTAAATCCAAATTTTATGAACTAAATTCCAAATGAAATATCCATATCTAGCCGGTAAACCGCTAATTTGGCAACATTGAATCTGATATTATGGAAAAGGAAAGAACAACACAGCTTAATGTGATATATACATAAAGAGGAGGAAGCTGCATGTTGAGTGAGAAGGAAATAGGAATTAACTAAGAAAGACGATGTATAGTTAGAAAAAGAATAATTTATGAAACTGAAGAAGATTTGGCCAACAAAGCACTTGGAACTAGAAAAAGCAGAATAAACACCAGAGAAACAAGACAGGAAGCTCTCAGAAAAAGAGAAAAGGAGAGAGAGACAGAGAGAGAGAGAGAGAGAGAGGGAGAAGAGGGAGAAAGCCGAGTAGAAGCTGGCGAAGGCGACAGAGAGAAGAAGGGAGAGGAAGCGACGAGAAAATATCGCGAGCAGTGTACGAGCCAGTGAGCGCAAAGCAAGAGAATGGCGGAGTAGTAGGTGGCGGTGTTCGAGATGTAGGTGTCGCCGTCTCGTAAGATCACGTAAACAAAAACTAACAGTACTAATCATTAAACAACAGATAATAACGATAATACAGCGATGTATAATTCAATGATATTATTTAAATGAAACGTCGAGGATAACTGTGTCTTTGTGTGTGGATTTCTGCTCGTGCAAAATTCAGAGTTCGTATGTATGTGTGCGTCAGTTCACACTCAGGGTAATCTCAAGGTTGTGTTTATCTGTTTGCGCAGAATCTGCATCACTCTGTAATGTTTTGAGCGAGGTTTGTATGTGTGCATTAAGTAGTAGTAATAATGCTCATTGTCGGTAGTGCTAGTTTGTTCAAATGAAATGCTGGAACTGCAGGAGTCGTCTTATTCTTCGCTTCGTAAGTGAAATGCTGTAGTTGTGTGGCTGTTGTAACGTACATCGTAGTAATAAACAGTTTACATATCGATATCCGATTAATATCGATTGCGTCACAGCAGAGAGGATGTATGATTTGAAATGCTGTAGTTGTGTTGCTGTTGTAACGTACATCGTAGTAATAAACAGTTTACATATCGATATCCGATTAATATCGATTGCGTCACAGCAGAGAGGATGTATGATTTGAAATGTTGTAGTTGTGTTGCTGTTGTAACGTACATCGTAGTAATAAACAGTTTACATATCGATATCCGATTAATATCGATTGCGTCACAGCAGAGAGGATGTATGATTTGAAATGCTGTAGTTGTGTTGCAGTTGTAACGTACATAGTAGTAATAAACAGTTTACATATCGATATCCGATTAATATCGATTGCGTCACAGCAGAGAGGGCCTTTTGTATCAAATAACTAACGATGTGCACCGATGCATCCGTCAGCTGCACTTTGCTAAATCATTCTATAATCTGCCAATAACGTTTGAAATCCAATCAATAGAACCTGTGATGAATTTCGTTAAAATTTTAACGTCAAATTAATTATTTTTCAAACCATTTAAACAACACTAATTTACATATGTTTTCTAGCTTCTCATAACTTTGAATTTTTCTTTCTTTTCATTTCAGGACATTATATCCACGTTGCTGGCGGCGGTTTTTTTTCTATGGGTAAACATGTGTCATTGGAATCACCGACTTTAATAACCAGAAAGGGAGCGTGTGCACAATTTTGGTATAATATGTATGGCTCCCGTGGTTATACGCTGACCGTTTCCGTTAATAACCGTAGAAAGTGGATGAAGAAACATTCGCAGGGCTATGGATGGAAATCTGCGTTCATCCCCATAAGCGGCCCCATTCGATTTACGGTGAGTTTAATAGTAATTAATGAGCACCAAATTCATGATTAATTCACTGTTTGCAAAGATATGAAATAATTCGATACACAAATCAGTATTTAAAGTTAATGTAATAAACTCTTTATTTACCTAACTTAATATAATCAATGAGTCATCTAGTAAAGTGTTTCTTTACAATCACACCGCCATGCATGAAATGTCTTATAATTTTCCAATAAATATTTACTTTGTTTTATTAATACTGATACCACCAATTGTCGTATCTTTTACAGTGCTTAAAAGAAAGACAACAGCACTGATGTATAAAAATATAATTCTCTTTTGCGTGTCTTTAAAGTTTCTATAGTGTCCCACTTTTGTACACAGAGCTTTCCATTTTAGTTGTACGCTGCAAGATTTTTCAAGCTGTAATAGTTGGCTAGTAGATGTGATCTATCCGTGAAAGGAAAGTTCTTGAAAAGATAAAAATCTGTAAATTCTCCACCAACTGCGGACTGCGAACTGCCTTCTGTCCCTCTTTCTCTCTCCACCTCACTTTGCCGGCGAAAACGCTTTCTGCGAAAGCGGTCTTTAGTCTTGCCTCTATCAAATCTGCATCGTCTTGTTCAGCGTCATTCATTTCCAGGTAGACCGAAAGTGCATTTCCTTCCAAATATAATGGAATCAAGGTTGCCACATGTTCAATTTTCTGCAATCTTGCGACCATCTTCAATTTAGACAGCCATCGCACTACGTCTCCATCACCAGCGTACGCCTTCAATACGTCACTGCTTAATTTGATTCTGTCACCCATCCTGTTATGTAGGTAGGCCGCCGAAATAGCTTGTGGTCTATCCGTGAAAGGAAAGTTCTTGAAAATATAAAAAATATGTAAATTCTCCACCAACTGCGAACTGCCAACAGCCTTCTGCCCCTCTTTCTCTCTCCACTTTGCTTTGCTCACTGAGCATTCACCCTCTTCACAAAAGAGTACAGTTTTTATACTGCTTTTTGCCCCACCTATGCAAATTGACTGTCAACCAGAGCCATCTAGCTTTCAAATTCTCCAAACAGCCAATTTGCAAAGGGTGACAACTCTGCTAACCACAGAGAGTTAATGAATTAACATTGTTGTTTTCATTTTCCACTACATGCCCCCCGTGATCTTAAAATCACATCTCACCTCGCATAGTCGGCCATCCAGACCGGTTGTCTCCTCTCACGATTAGAGCGTCGCGGGGGTTCTTCCAACGGGGGCTCACCGGCTTCTTCCTCAGCATGTCCATTTGATGGCAGAGAGACACGACGTATGTACAGGTACGTGTCGCGGCATCCCGTCAACACTCACATTGTTTACAGACTGTGCATGCGTTACCCTTCCTCGTCCCCAACGTGTAGTGCATAGAGCTCCCGGTGGCTTGACCCACACTTCTTCACCAACTGTGATGGATCCTTGTCCCTCTTCATTCATGTTCGTTCTAGCAAGAGGATGACGGCACTCATACCGAAAGACTGACTGATGCGGCACTGACTCTTCATCTTGACCACTCTTTTGGAGACATGTTGTACCAAAATACCGCCTCTTCTGGTGAGATTCGGCCTCTCTTTGCAACAGCCTTTATGGTTCGGTGATGCATTTCGACAATCCCATTTCCTCCCGGACGATATGCAGCCCGAAAAAATTTCCAGGTTCCCCACCTGGCACACAGCTCTGCAAAGTCTTCAGAGCGGAAGGCGGCACCATTATCCAGTAATATCTCCTCCACTGGCCCCCTCTCCAAAAACACCGCCTCCATGGCTCTGCAGATTTCACTCGCGGTTTCCGCTCTCAACTTACGCCAGATTGCCACTCTCCCAGGTCCACAGTCGACCATTGACAGGAATATATCGTTCCTATAATGCGTGACGTCAATGGCCAGCCGTTTTCAAGTTTCAGTCACCTGTAATTCCCCTCTCTCGTGCCTGGATGGGACAGGGTCAATTGATTGACACTCTCTGCATTGTTCCATCACCTCTTTAACCGCCTCCTTTGTCACACTCGGGTTCACCTTTCTTGCAAGAAAAAGTGTCCTCTCTTTCCCAAAGTGGTGCATTTCATGCATCTCTCTCGCTTCCTCACTAACGGCGCACACAGACGCTGCATCCTTCTCTTTAAGCCAGGCCTTCTTTACTCGGGTCAGGGCATCTGCTCTGTTCTTTTAAGTTGGGACAAGCGTAACCGACACTCTCAGTCCAAACTCGCGAATCAAGTCTCCCAAAATCCCGAGCCTACGCTTGATCAGCATCTCAGCTGCCCCTTGGTCCTTACTCTCCTGTCTCCTGAGACTTCTGACTGAATCCAGGAGGCCACTGTGGCCGAGTCCGTTTTCAACTCTGCATTTTTCAAGCCCCACTTTAGAGCCAGGTTCACTCCCTTTGCTGCAGCCTCGAGCTCTGCAACATTTATGTGGGCATGGTCATTCCTTTTGCGTAGCCAAGCGGCATCCTCCACTGTTGCTCCTCCAATTTCAAGCAGCACACCGAGAGCCAGAGTGCTAGCATCACACCAGATCACTCCTTCTTTGCCCCGTTCGACACGCCATTTTCCTTTGACGGGATCTTCCACCTTAACCTCCTCCACCACCTCGCGTATCAACTGCACAACATCCTCGGTCACTGTGTCATCCCAGCGGCCGCCTTCAGTCCGCTTTTTTATATAGCTGCATGCTACTCTGAGCCACCCGCAAATGGGGTAATGGCCAACCAGCTTCCCACATATGGAGAACAGCTCTCTCTTAGTCAGTCCGTCTGAGATATCGCGCACCTCATTACCCCGTCCGAACATCAACGTCCCCTCCTTATTCCTTTGCAGCTTTAGTCCTAGGGCCGTGCCATTTTCTAGTGGCTCAGGTGGCTTCGCAATCAACCCATATCTTCCAACGTGATTACTAACACTTTCCGCGGACAGTTTTCTTTCCTCGACCAGGATGTCATCAATATATGAGCTTGTGGCCCTCTCCACCTCGTTATTTTTCCCCAGCACTGTTTTCAAAATTGCAGTCATAATTTTGGGTGCAGAACTGAGCCAAAAACCCAACCTTGTCAAGCAAAAGGTCTGACCCTTGAACTTAACCAGTTGGTACCGCCATAGCTTCTCGTCTATGTGTATCTGGAGGTAAGCTGATTTTAGGTCCACAATCTTGCTTGCCCGCTCCATCTTCCTCCACTCTCGCATTACTTCCTCGCAAACGTCGATACCGTCCCCTGTGTGGCAAGCAATATGCTGGTTTAGCTCTCTGCAGTCCAATACTGGCCTAACCTTCCCTTTGGTGGGCTGGACTACCGCCATGAGTGGTAGGACTCCGTCTGCTTCCCCGGACCATGGTACAAGGATACCTTCCTCAATCCACCTCGCTATCTCTTTCTCAAATTCAGCCCTTGTGTCACCATTCAGAGTACTTTCGTAGCACCCAACTTGATTTTTTAGTATTGGTGGCTCTGAAACCCAACGCCATTCCACCGTCCACTTATCTCCATCAAAACTGGCCTGAAAGTCTTTGTCTTTGATTTGGCACGGTTCCGCCTTCTTGGGTTTAACACTCTCCATTCCTGCCAATCCGACTGGGCGCTCGCATCCAAATGTGATCATGCCCATGCTAAACATAGCACCCCCTAGTCGATCGATGACATCCAGGCCCAACACAACATCAACACCTGCAACAAGCCGCTCCATCACAATTGCCCTCACCTCAAGTTCGGTCTCTCTCACTATTATTCTCACAGTGCACATTCCTCGGCACATCACCTCACGGCCATCAACCGCCCTCACACTGGTCGTTCCATGCCAAGATTTAGCAACATCCGTTGTCACCAACGTGGTCGTGCAGCTGGTATCAACCAGGGCTTTGGCTCTCTTCCCGTTTGCGGTGACCTCCACCTGTGGTAATGCAGTCCTATGCGCCGTCACTTGATAGGGGGTAGCCACTGGCGCTATGGCACCCCTCTAATCGTTTTCCTGTACCGTGCATGTTCGGCTGATATGCCCAGTTTGTCCACAACGGAAACAGGTTATGCCAGGCTTAGGTTCTCGGCAGTCCCGTACAAAATGAGGCCCCTGGCATCGAAAACATTTCACTGGGGCTTTTCCAGGTGACCGCCCCCACGAGAGATTCTCCTTAATTGCGGACTTCCCTCCCATCAGGCTTACACTCGCGGTTGCCTCCAACTGGTGACTCTTCTTTGTCAGCACCCTGGCATGGGTCAGCACTTCATCCATGTTCATGCTCTCGATCATTGTCAGTCTCTGCAGCTCTGTGGACACACTATCAGGAAGACCAGTCACAAACGTCATTTTCACCGTTTTTTCAAGGCTCATCCCTGCATAACCCGTCAGTCCCGCTAGCCTCCGGATCTCCGTCGCAAAGACATCTACTGGCTCCCCTGTCCATGTGATCCTGCGCATTTTGCTATAGGCGTCGAAAACGCTTTCTGCGAAAGCGGTCTTTAGTCTTGCCTCTATCAAATCAGCATCGTCTTTTCAGCGTCATTCATTTCCAGGTAGACCGAAAGTGCATTTCCTTCCAAATATAATGGAATCAAGGTTGCCACATGTTCAATTTTCTGCAATCTTGCGACCATCTTCAATTTAGACAGCCATCGCACTACGTCTCCATCACCAGCGTACGCCTTCAATACGTCACTGCTTAATTTAATTCTGTCACCCATCCTGTTATGTAAGTAGGCCGCCGAAATAGCTTGTGGTCTATCTGTGAAAGGAAAGTTCTTGAAAAGATAAAAAATCTGTGAATTCTCCACCAACTGCGAACTGCGAACTGCGAACTGCGAACTGCCCCTCTTTCTCTCTCCACTTTGCTTTGCTCACTGACCATTCCCCCTCTACAAAAGAGTACAGTTTTTATACTGCTTTTTGCCCCACCTATGCAACTTGACTGTCAACCAGAGCCATCTAGCTTTCAAATTCTCCAAACAGCCAATTTGCAAAGGGGGACAACTCTGCTAACCACAGAGAGTTAATGATTTAACATTGTTGTTTTCATTCTCCACTACAGTAGAGAGCAGACAAGGCAGTGTTGCATGCTATGGTACTTTCCTCCACGTTCGCAGATGGTTGGGTCAGTTTTGTAGACCCATCTAGCTATAGCAACGTTTGAAACCCCATTCCCTTTCTCAGGCGGTTGAGTGTTTTTTCCACTGGTCTCGAAGTGTTTCTAAGCTAGGATGAAGGGCATTAGAAGGGGAATTCCCATGCCAGTAGGAGAGGGACATTCTCTGAGAGCTTGGTTCACAGCTGTAATCTGGTATTTTCTGGGATGTTGTTAGGGAATCGACATGGCGGAGGAAGCTTTTCCCTGACTTCAGTCGTTGGGCCGTTTGTTCACGTCCACGAAGGAGATGGCGTTTATCACATCACATCAGCTTTTGTGATTTTTACTCGGCTGCCAACTTTCTGTCTCACATCTGCAGGGGCAATGCTAGTGAGATGATGCAAGCTGTTCAGGTTAGTAGGCTTCAGGCAGCCAGTGATCAAGCGACACATATTGTTCAATGATGTCTTCTTTTTTGGCATGCGTTGATCTCTCCCAAACAGGACACGCATAATCCGGAGAGGAATAGCACAGGGCCAAAGCAGTACATATTAGTGTGTGTGCTGTGACTCCTCACTTCGAGCTGATCAGTTTCCGTAGGATGTCGGTTCTCAATTGATTCCGAACCACGTAATTTGTAGGGGTCAGTTGGTCTTCTTGTTCATGAAATAAAACAGACAGATAATCATATAAAAATATAATGATATATATTTATTATCCGTGACGGTAAACGAATAGGATTTACTGAGGAAGGAGGACGCACGCATCACAATTTGACATGGTAGTTTTCTTGGGCCTAATTGCCAGTCGATTGGGAATCTAAATTTCGAGTTGATATCATATAACAATTTGTGACACCCACGCATCCACCTACACACGGATATTGTGGGATTTTGCGTCTGCTGCCAATGTAGTCACGACCTTAGGGCGTGTATTTACTGACGGGGTATTTCCGTTTGCAGCTAACTCTTGCATGTTGTTTCAATCCACAATTATTTTATTTCTGAAAATCCACCGTGTTTGTTTCTTCTGGCTAAATTATTTCGACTCACACAACAATTATTTTATTTTCGACAATCAATGATGTTGTTTCTTCCGGCAAGGGGTATGTCTCTGTCAAGTACGTTTATTCCTGATGGTACGCAAATAGAATCATGTTATTGGTTGACAAAAATAATTACACATTATCCATGAAGCAGTCGTTTTGATGTCAATATCAGAGTTCGAATATCACTTTAGTTTAAATGGTTTATTTAAATTGAATCTGTGTTTTATGAATTGGCGGAAATTCACACAACATAATAACATAAAATATTACATAAATCTGTTTTTAACTAAGCAACCGTTTTCTGGTGATCAGCCAAAAAGTAGACATAACGGATATTCGAGATTAGTTCAAAGCAAATTATGTTTGTTTAAAAACATAATTTCTAAATGTTTTTTTTATGACAAAACATCAATGGGTGAATAAATACATCGTGGTTATTTACTATATCATGCAAACACTAAGTAGCTCATGTTTTCAACGAAGTTTCATACACATTTTGTTCATATTATCTATAAAGCGATAGATGCTAGGTAAAAATGAAAATTGACATACCCAGGAGCGGGCATAAACTAGTATGTAAAAATCAACACTTTTGGACTATGTACATATTTATGAAAACATTTTGAAAATTCGAAAATGTTTTCATGAATGTTTTGAGACATATAAGACTAGTTGTTTTGAAAATACGTTTACATTGTGATGTCATAATACACCCTATATTTTCCCCTCTCTCTTCTTATGATGAATTATTTTGAACTTTGTTTTTATTATCATTTTATTTTCTAATTTCCTAAACTTAATTTCTAAAATATGTTTTTCGCAAAAACGGAAATACGTTATCCAAACTCTTACTCGTAAAATAGTGAGCATTTCCTGTTGCTGTCATCGAATGCAGATGTATAAAACATGTAATAACACTGTAATAATATAATGTATTCAGTACAATTTAAAATTCAAAGAAAAATCTACTTGTTCATAATGGAAATGCATCATAATTGTTAGAGTTATAAAAGTGACTGTAGCCTTCTAATTTGACTTTGCTGATTTTACAGTTCAATTTTAAAACCAATATACCATTCGCACTTCATACAGTTTTTTAAAGACCAAAATTACATTTGGCCTTGGCCTTTTGGCTAAGATCAAAGTGTAGTATCTGTTCCGATGGATACTGCACGCCTGTCCTGTGCAGTTCTAGGAGGTCCACCCTCCCAGGCTTTGCCTCCCCTCTTTGGGGAGGAGTAAGTTTATTGCTTACTGCTTGAGGCGCCCCTACCGGGGAATGCCGACGGGGCTCCCCAGGCAATTTTTAATGGCCAGAGTGCTCACCTTCTCGGGCGCTGGCTTTTCAAACCCCACTTTCCGACCCGAGCTTGGGTCACATCTCACTTGTGGGAGTAAGATAAAACTGGCCTTGTGCCTAACTCCTGGAGAGGAGTAAATAAAACTCTTGGAAATTGGCCTTTTGGCTAAGATCAAAGTGTAGTATCTGTTCCGATGGATACTGCACTCCATTAACTGGTATTGTCTTGGCCTTCGGGTCTTGATTTACGCCGGTCTATGGGTCTGTCCTGTGCAGTTCTAGGAGGCCCACCGTCACAGGCTTTGTCTCCCCTCTTTGGGGAGGAGTAAGTTTATTGCTTACTGCCTGAGGCGCCCCTACCGGGGAATGCCGACGGGGTTGCCCAGGCAATTTTTAATGACCAGAGTGCTCAACTTTTCGAGTGCTGGTTTTTCTAATCCCACTTTCCCGATCTTGTGTCACATCTTACCTTGTGGGAGGTAGATAAATAAAACTTCATCCCATAGACTGGTATTGTCTTGTCCTTCGCGGCTTGATTTACGCCGGTCTATGGGTTTGTCCTATGCGGTTCTAGGAGGTACACCCTCCCAGGCTTTGCCTCCCCTCTTTGGGGAGGAGTAAGTTAATTGCTTACTGCTTGAGGCGCCCCTACCGGGGAATGCCGACGGGGCTGCCCAGGCAATTTTAATGGTCAGAGTGCTCACCTCTCGGGCGCTGGCTTTTCAACCCCCACTTTCCGACCCGACCTTGGGTCACATCTTACTTGTGGGAGTAGGATAAAATTGGCCTTGTGCCTAACTCCTGGAGAGGAGTAAATAATACTCTTGGAACTTGGCCTTTTGGCTAAGATCAAAGTGTAGTATCTGTTCCGATGGATACTTCATCCCATAGACTGGTATTGTCTTGGCCTTGGAAGCTTAATTTACGTCGGTCTATGGGTCTGTCCTGTGCAGTTCTATGAGGTCCACCCTCCCAGGCTTCGCCTCCCCTCTTTGGGGAGGAGTAAGTTTATTGCTTACTGCCTGAGGCGCTGCCCAAGCAATTTTTAATGGCCAGAGTGCTAATCTCTCGGGCGCTGGCTTTTAAAACCCCACTTCCCCGACCCTACCTTGGGTAACATCTTACTTGTGGGAGTAAGATAAAACTGGCCTTGTGCCTAACTCCTGGAGAGGAGTAAATAAATACTCTTGGAAATTGGCCTTTTGGCTAAGAGCAAAGTGTAGTATCTGTTCTGATGGATACTTCATCCCATAGACTGGTATTGTCTTGGCCTTCGGGGCTTGATTTACGCCGGTCTATGGGTCTGTCCTGTGCAGTTCTAGGAGGTCCACCCTCCCAGGCTTCGCCTCCCCTTTTTGGGGAGGAGTAAGTTTATGGCTTACTGCCTGAGGCGCCCCTACCGGGGAATGCCGACGGGGCTGCCTTGGCAATTTGAAAACCCCACTTTCGCGACCCGACCTTGGGTCACATCTTACTTGTGAGAGTAAGATAAAAACTGGCCTTGTGCCTAACTCCTGGAGAGGAGTAAATCAATACTCTTGGAAATTAAAAAGAAAACTGGAAAAATTCTGACTTTTTTGCGTTGATAAAGCATTGCTCTCTGACGGTAAAAATACTGTTTAAGTAAAGCAATGGCTTACTCAATGTTATTCGGAGTGAACCCCGTCGAAAACAAAGTGTAAGATGTGGTTTGCTGACATGATTGCGGTAGTACAAATACAAATAATGCTGAACGCTCAGATCGTCCAAATTCGACAGTTGTCTTGATAACCATAAAATAGTTCACAGACTCGTTTTTGCGAATCGTAAATTCAAGTTACGTGAGATAACAGTGGAAGTTATTAGAAAGAAGTTTATTCACCATTTTACATGAACAGTTGTCAATGAGAAAGATGTGTTTAAAGTTGATGCTGCGTTTGCCATAGGTCAATCAAAAGCACTAATTCGTCGACAATTAAAAGGGTTGTTTGCAACTGTATTAACGCCACAAAAAAGCATTATTTGCGTCAGGATGCAACTATGGATGAAACACGGATCCACCATTTAACTCCGAAGTAAAAAAATAAGCAGTCAGCTGAGTGAACAGTAGCTCGTGAAAGCCGTCCAAAACGACGCACGATGCAAACATTACAAAGCAAGGTTGTGGCCTCTGTATTTTGGGAGGCGCAAGGTAGTTTGTTCATCGATTATCCTGAGAAAGGACGAATCATCAATAGCGAATATTATATAGCATGATTGGTGTGTTTGACAGAAAAAGTCGCCCCAAAACAACCATAAATGTAGAAGATAAAAGTTCTCTTTCACCAGGAAAACGAACAGTGTCATTGCCACACTATATGTAATGCACTTTGAAATACGCTCGCGTTAACCGTATTATCTAGATTTGATCCTTCAGCAACTATTGGTTGTTTGCGGACCCAAAACTAAGCTATAGGAAAAAAGATTTTTTTTCTTCCGGCCAGGGGTGTGTCTGTGTCAAGTACGTTTATTCCTACCAGATGACCTTTTCAGTACACCCAGCCTGGATATTCATCACAATGATACGTTCAGTCATTTCTTTTAATATATATATATGATATAAGAAACTGAAGCGTATTTTGTAGGCCAAAGACAAGTAGTTCTACAAATAATGCTTTGAATGTCTAAAGAAGCGCTGGAATCAGTGTATCATCCTAGAAAGTTGTTGATGATAAAAACGGATTTATTAGTTAGGCCCGGGACTTATTGAGTGATGTGCGATAATTGCTGTTTAGTATTATTAGACAGGGCTTGTGTTCTGGAGAGGTACATGAGTATAAATTATTATGGCTGACGCGTATGGAAGTAATAAATATTGGAATCATGCTCACGTATACATTTATTTTCAGCTGGAATTTACTGCGGAAATTGGTTTTGGTGAAAAAGGAGACATTGCTATCGACGATGTTACTATTGTAGAAGGGGAATGTCCAAAGTCAGGTAAATAGATGTTATTTTTCCGATTCAAAATGAAAATCTGTATTATAAAAGGAATATCTATTAAATAGTTTTTTAATCTTTAATACAAATGAAATGTAAACAACATGAAACTTACATATAATTTTACGGATTCTGAACATTTCTGCACATTTCAGTCGTTCTAAAATTCTGTGAGAATAATAATAATAACTATTATTATTATTATTATTATTATTATTATTATTATTATTATTATTATTATTAATAATATTATTTACTCACTAGTGGATTTCATTGGAGTCAATATCAGTGTTTGTCACAGGTAATAAAGTGTGGTGTTTCCTGGAGTCTGAATGACAACATATCTCCCTAGATTTTCGGTGCTTTCCACTTCTTTCAATAACTGTAACAAGTAATTATGCGTTATCGCAACAGGCGTTTACTATTATTATAACGAGAAGCTGGCACCAACCGTTGGTCTTCTCTGGAATATGCCGGACAATCAGCCCTTTTTCAAGTTTCCAGTAACCTCCATACACTTATAGTAGAGTTCTGGTTGGTGCTACCCTACTGTTTTATAATTTCTGACTTTATAACTATTTAGTGACCGTCCAGTCGAGGTTGGTACCATGACATGCGTGCGTTTGGGGGTCTTGGGAGATTATTGGATTCATAGCAGTTTAATTTTCTTTTTAGCTCGTGTGAAGATTCCAGTTTCTTTTCATGTCATACATATGATTTTGATATTTTGATACCTTTTCCGCCTAAACTCTGTTTAAGCCGAAATCATTAGGATCACTAACTTCAACTAGGGTTGGTACGTTCTCCCTCTTGTCCAATATTACTATTCCAAGTTTAACGGCTCCGTTTTTTTTTTAGTTTTAGCTGTAGGAATTGCATAGCCATAGTGGATAGTGTATGGCTTATTTCCATCAGTTATTTTTGATATATGGTTATAGGACTTGCTGTTACAGTGGATATTCAATATTTTACACACTCCATTGTACCGCATTATGTAAAAGCCTTTCCCAGAAGAACCTTACAACTGGATGCCACGTTGCTCACACTCTCTACTTTTGTGTGGTAGAACCGGCACTTGTTTTCGTTGCTATAGATCACTCATCTTCATAAAAATATTACCATATATATATATATATATATATATATATATATATATATATATATATATATATATATATACACATAAATATATATATACATAATATATATATACATAAATATATATATACATAAATATATATGCGTATATATACATATATACATATATATATATATGTATTTATATATACATATATATTTATATATATACATATATACATATATATATATATATATATATATATATATATATATACAGATATATATGCATATAAATACATATATATTTCTGAATTGTTTAGATGAGGATTGATAATTTGCATAATTTTGGTTATTCGGACTACATTTCTGATCTTGAGTGTTATCATCTCAACGTTTCGGTCGCTGTAACCGCCAGCCTTCTTCAGGTGTATCTCGTCAAACTCGGGAATATTTCTGTCAAACTCGTGAATCTAGACGACATTTGGAACGAAACCCTTTATTTAATCCACAGCGGTAGCATGCTCTTGTTTCGTCAGCCATGACTTGGAGACGTCTTCAGTATATTCGCAATTCTTTATATCTCCCGCACCGAAAATTCATACTAGAACTGTCAGCAAGAAGTTGTGGCACAGTTGATATAGTACTAAGTAAAATTCAGTTCTAAATGATAGTAATCTAGAAAGTTGGAGGGCGATACGAAAAATTGACAATTCCTGAGAACTTCTCCCAGTCATAACTGACAGAACAAAGGCATGCTACCCCCGTGGATTTAAGAAAATCTTCTCCTCAGAAGACCATTATTGCAATGACATTACTGCAGGTAATAAAATTAAACTTTGAAAATATATAAAAATATATAAAATACATAAAAGTATGTAAAACATCAAATATATCGACCCAAAACACACTTTTTTGTTAAACATATACAGTTGATCCAAGTCATAAAATTTAAAACAATTCCAAGAAAGATGCCAAAGAAGTCGATTAAAAAACAATCAAGGTGGTGAACTTTTCACATGATTTTGTTTTTTCTATCGTTTTATTAATTTGCATACACCCTGAATACACTTTTCACTTTCATCTACTGCATCGATAGCAAAAAAAATTCCCGCCTGGATAACTTTGTCGTTTTTTGACTACCATTCACCACCTGGATTGTTTTATTTTTATCACTTATTTATTTATCGATGTACTAATTTATTTATTTAATAATTTATTATTGTTTTGTTATCCATTTATTTATGTGGCGATGTATATATTTACTTATTTATTTAATTATTAATTATTTATTTATTTTTTAAATTATACATCAATATCTAAATACGTACACATGCACATACATATATGCAAAACGTCATACATAGAACATACACATATACCCATACACATACCTCCCACACACACACACATATATATATATATATATATATATATATATATATATATATATATATATATATATTATAACTCATTATAACCATAGTGTGGAGAATGAAAAGCGTAACATGTTAAGATAGAAAAATAGAACGGATGTACTTATTAATATTGATTAATTATTTCAGTGTTTATGTATTTATTTATTATTCATTTATCTATATATAACAACATGTGTTTGAACATACGTACACGCACAGATAAACATATATAAATGAAACACACACAAAACACAAACCGCATATGAACGTAATTTTCTGTATATCACAACTTACATATAGATATTATTCGTAGTGCATGTAGAGAGTATGGTAAAAAGGAAGCTAGCCTGGATCTGAATTCAATTTACATTCGGATAAAATAAATTTGCTGACTAAAAGAGATAAATTATATAAACTATTACGTTGTTTGATTGTGTTAAAGTACATAATGAGTGCTGACAATGACAAATACATATATAAATATATGGGAAAATGAAAAAGGAAAACCAACAAAATGGATGTTTTTTATATGTACATCAACGTTTCGTCTTTATTTATAAGACTTCATCAGGATGATAATATAGAGAGAAAATGTCATGCAAGTACAGATACATGTAGGGTAGACATATTGGGAGGAAAAATAAAATGAAATAATGGCCACTACTGGGTGGACGTCCGTACTTGTTGGAGAATAAAAATGAATGTTGGAGAAAATAAGTGGGGAAAAAATGGAAGGATGGAGTGAGCAAGGACTACTGTGGCTGGGGGTAAGAGAAAGAGGTGGGGGATGAGCAGGGGTAAAGTGGATGGCAGAGAGGGAGTGGAGGAAGAGGGGGGAGGGAGGTGTTTGACCAGATGGCTGCGGTCAAGATTGAAGGGGAAAAGTAAGTTGGAATGTTTGTGTATAGGAAGGTGTATGCAGGGAAAGGAGGATGGGTAGAGATACATACATATATATATATTAGTCTCGAATAAGTGCGCTCCACCTACAACTGAACTCAACATCTCTCTATTTGATTTAGTTCATTCTTGAACTCTTTTCCATGCTGCCTTCACGAACACCCTTCTTTTCCATCTGTAAATATCCTTTCATTAAACACCTCATCAACGGACATTTACCAACTGGACAGACCCCATATCTCTTTTACACGAACTTTTTGACTCTCCATTACTTAATATTTTTTTCAAATTTTGAATTTTGGTTTTTCCACTGCCAACTTATCTATCTATGTAATTCCTCTGAAGGCTTGGCTTAAGGAAAAATAATAAAACATAACTTTATTACCGAGTATACCTTGCATTGAGCAATCGAAGTTGAGATAATTTTTTCATTCGTACATGTTTATCCCTCTTCTTTCATCTATCTTTAAATATATATATATATATATATATATATATATAAAGATTGATACATATATACACAGACATATATATACATATATATGTGCATATATATATAAACTGATATATATATATAAACTGATATATGTATATATATACAAACTTATATATATATATATACTTATATATATGAAGACATATATATATATATATTTATATATATATATATATATATATATATATATATATATACATATATATACTGATATATATATATATTTAAATATATATATATCTAAAGACATGTATATATATAGATATACTGATATATATATATATACAGACATATATATATAGACATATATATATACTGATATATATATATACAGACATATATATATATATATATGTATATATATACTCTTGTTTTCATTTTACTGTTACGACAATACCTCTCCCCTCTAAAAATGAAAGATGAGGTAATGCCATGTGGCATGGTATCATGACAACAAAACACATGCTAGCCTCATCCTTATATTGAGTATTGAAACATAGTCATTGAGTGTACTCCTGATACAAGCCATGGTGCGTTTATTAGTATTTCTATGATCATTTTTAAAATCTTAATTTTGATTGTAATTTTCAATTTTCAAACAATAAATTCTGTTATACTAGCAAAAAACTACCCGATCCCCGGACAGCAATTTATCTAGCTGTAGCCTTATCTACAGCAAACCAAAAAAAGACAATTTTATTTTCACATGTTGGTAATTTGAAGAAAAACAACAAAACGGTCGTTGTCAGTGTGTTATTTGATATATTCCAATGTTTAGATTTGATGTTGTATGGGTATAAAAATAAATTACCCAGTAGCAGGTATTCTAAGTTGTTTGTCTGTGTAAACGTGCGCGGATGCGTCCTGACGTTATCATTCGAATTTCAAAATAATAATTTTAATGTTAAACGTGTTTCATTTAATTGTTGTAACTACTACTACTACTACTACTACTACTACTACTACTACTACTACTACTACTTATAATGATAATCATAAGTTAAGGAAAAGTTTTGCATACATATATGTATATATATATATATATGAAATTTGTAAAACAAAATCAGAAATGAATTGTGCAAAATATTAATTTATTAGAGAGTTTTTATAAAATTATTATGCAAATGAAGCATCTGGATAAGTGTATTCTGTCAGTTGTCCGTTGGGTATATATAATGTATTTAAAAATATTGAAATGTATTATTGCATTAAATAAGCTTAACGTGTTTTAATACAATTATAGTTTGTATAAATGGAAAAGAATTTCGCATTTATCCATTTAGATAAAGTGAAATGCCGTATTTGCTGTCTGTTGATTCCGAGCGTAAACGTAGACTTTCACGATATTATTGTAAAAACAGAAAACCTAATAGAAAATTAATGCCATCATTAAATTAATCGTTAAAGTATACTCGAGAATATTTGTTATTGATCTTGGTATATTTTCTGTTTTGAATTGTATTTCCTTAGAGAGAGAGAAAGAGAGAGAGAGAGAGTGTGAGAGAGAGAGAGAAGGAAAGAGAGAGAGAGAGAGGGGAAACAAACAAAGACAACACAAACAGATTCTTGCAATCGTTTGATGCAGTTTTTAAATAAAATGTAATGATTTTTTGTTCTTTTCATTTGCAGTTGATTGTACATTTGAAAGCATACTTTGCGAATGGTCAGACAGCGGAGACGATGATTTCAATTGGTCACCTCGGACGGGAAAACGTTCATCGCAATCACTTGGCCCGAGTACGGACCACACAATTGGCTCAGAAAATGGCAAGTATTTCCTCTATTCATCTTATTCTATACCAGTTTCCATTTTCGTAATAGTTGCTTTTTTAAATATGCATTTATTAACTCAGTTAAACAAAAATCCACTGTCAGGTTATGGATGGCTTTATAACTTCATAGGGTCCTTCACTATTAATTCTCTGTTTTGTCGGTAGCTTCGAGGGAAAGTGCCTTTCATTGGCACCTGCAGTTTACATTCTTCCCTCGCTAACAGCATTAATATAATTCTCACTATTTCAAAATCTATTTTCTCTAACCTATCACGTTATGGACTGCTGGCGAATATGCCTTACGTAAACATAAGAGATTACTGTGAATTTATAATTATTTGATATATATATATATATATATATATATATATATATATATATAAAAATGAAAACATTGTGCATTCTATAAAAGAACGTTTAAATAGAAACCATGTGATTTGTTTTTAAATCGCATGAAACCCAGATTTTTTAATTGTCTTGAAAATTTACGAAAGTAGCTTTACTTAAATGCAACTTGAATGTTCAAGGGATCCTTTAACTTCTACGATAGCCGAGGTTTAAAAAAGTTCCGCTTCGTTCAATCTTGGATTTGAACTTTGGTCATACGTGTGGTATCATATCTCTGTTTCTTAGCGTACGTAACAAAAAAAAATGATGTCGATTAAAAAAGGAATTACAGTGAACCATGGATTGTCCCGTGTAAATACAACCATTTCAATCTTGTTAATCTTTTAAAATATATACACGTATATAATTATAATAACACAGAGGATTATGGTAGAACTAAGCAACTTCTCTTAAATATGAACTCAAGTAGACCTGAAAGCTTTTCTTTACAACTATATTATTTTACCATTATTTATGAATCCATTCAGTTTATTCTTTAAATTGTGTAATCAGGTGTCATCTAGTACAAACTAGATTAATTATGTTTTCAAAAATCTATTACGCTAATAGGTAATACATTTAATTTGGTGATACAATTTTGTAAATATATCATCTCTAGTATTATTAACTGATAAATAAATGAACACTACATGAAAAGTGAGAAATTAATGTATACGGTAATAAACTTTTTGTTATGGAATTCGCTCAAGACCAGGCATGAAGCCACTTGATGTAAAGAGCTAGAAAACAAAATACTACTTCAAGGTCAAAAACTAGCCAACGATAAGTGTTAGATGGATAAATTTCGACCCAGAAAACAGCAATTCTTCCCCTTTTGTCAGAAACCTCGTTCATGGAATGTGAAGACTAAAGGACAAAATAAAGGAAAGCGAGATTTACGAGGCTGTTGAATAAAAACTCAATGCCCACTTTTATGGCACGGTGGCTAAGTGGTTAACGACGTGGATGTAGACTGAGGTATGCCGGGTTCGAATCCAGTTCGTTCCATAGAAACACTTTCATCAAAACCCACACTTGACCTTGTGTCTAACCTCCTGGAGAGGAGGTAAATGAAATACTGATAAGTATCGAACTCGTCGAGGCACTCTGAAGACAGCTATTTTGATATGTACCATTATATTTATCAATTTTCCCTACCTCTTCATTTCGTACACTAAAAGTTTATTTTCAATTTGAATTTTGTAAAAATGTCACGCAGGTCGAAGTATAGCGGATGTTATGCTTTTAAGTTTGCCGAGACCCTATCTTCAGACACGCACATAGAATGATTGTCGGGTGAGCTGTCAAGAATAAAGTTTTACATCATCGGTATTAGTGAAACCAGATTCAAAGGAGAAGGCTGTATAAACCCTCGACAGAAGTAGACATAATTTATACTACAAAGGTTGAGACACCTGCACGGGGGCGTTGGTTCTGTGATACGCCAGAGCATTGCAGGCAACTTTACCATCTTACAAAAACAAGTCTGATAGAGTCGTTCAAATTTCCATAAATATCAATGCCAATATCTTAACAATATACATGCATACAGCCAAACCATCAGCTAAACAGACGAGGAAGTTCAAGCCATTTATGAAGAAAATCGACAAACAATAAAGCCTTTTATAACATAGTCATAAAGTTTGGAGAGAGCAACCAGCTGAGTCCAGTGCTGGTCAATTTGGATTTTCGCAAACAGCGCGAAATCCATTGCATTATAAACAATAAACCACTAACCTTTACAGATTTTTCAGTCTTCAACATATTCAACATTGGGAATGGCGACTTCTGGTACGAGCCTCGCTCTGGATCAACACCCAATTAGACAGACACCCTCATTAAAACATCCATGAAAACCGGACCACGATTTGCTATATGTCAAATCACGAGGATTCAAACTGAAACTGACAAACAGCTTCAAAGCACTTGAAGCAACAATACTAAGATCAGATGTAGAGTGAACGTGCGATGTTATCACCACCACTATCTTAGTAACGGTGTTATATCTCGCTGGAAATGATAAGCCACCAAGACCGTCAAGCTCTCAACAGATACCAAACTACCAAGAAAAGAAAAGAGTCTAATGAAACGAGCAGGGATGAATATTCAGAACATTGAATATTCTGAAGACGCTAAATAGCCGAATGGATGACGAAATAAGTGCTTACAATGAGAAAGAACAGCTAAACGCTTTGAAAGAGAATAAAGGTCTACAGGCGACTAAAGAGAAATAATTCCCCGGGAGAAACAATATCATCGCATTAATAAAAACACGATGCAACTCTCTCAACTGACTGATACCTATTAATCAGAAAGTGTGAAGTATTCTACACCGAGCTTCACAAAATCAGGATACCCACAGATAAACAATTTACAGAGAAGCAACACCCATTCGATAACATCCGAGATACAATTTGCCATCAAACGAATAAAGAGGGATAAACATCCAGTAGAAAATAGAATTACGGCAGACATTCTTCAAGATGGGGAAACAAACGCAGATATTCTCGCCAGCTAATACATCAAATGACTTAACGAAGACAAAATACTTAACAACTAAATGAATGAATCAGTTACAACCCTCCACAGGAGAGGAGACTTGAAATATATAAATAACTACAGGCCAATAAGCTTACTTTCTTCATAAAGTATACGCCTCAATTCTCCTCAAAAAGATGCAAAAGGCCCCTGACAGAAACCTACTCAAAAACAATCTAGTTTCCGTCCTTGATTTCCCACTTTTGACCACAATCAAGTTGTAAGCCAATTTCAAGTGAAAGCTAATGAGTACGATAAAGCACTTTGGTTAGGAAAGTCAAAGAGTTGACAGCGCTTACATCAAATTGTATCAGGAACTTTACGATGTAGGCACAGCAATTTTAACACTCTAAAAAGAGAGTGAAAGAATTAATATAGAATGACGTGCTAGAAAAGGTTACAACAGTTCCCCAAACTGAAAGATTTGGTGATCAATAACATTGACGGGGAAGGATAAGCTAGCTATATAAACTCAGAATACCTTACTCATCTTGTATTTGCTGACAATATCATTATCACAAGCCACACACAATTAAAACATTATGAGGGATCTTTATGAACGGTGAAAATGTTGAGAAAGTTGACAACTACATCTTTCGAGGAAAGTAGTTAGAAGCGCCTTTGATATCCTGCCTGAAATGAAAGGGCGAATTGCACTTGGATGTGCAGACTTTATCAAAGTAGACAACATCATGAAGAGTAGACAATTGTTTATTAACATAAAAGCGAAAGTGTTCAACTAATACATCATGCCTGTTATGACATATGGTCGCGAAACGGGGCACTCAATAATGCAGCAACAGAACAGCTAAGAGTGGCACAACGCCAAAATGGAACGCATTATGCTCGGCATCAGTCTGCGAATATATAACTGGATCAGACAGAAAACGACCGAAACATCATTACTACGATACGGTCAGGTCACCTTTAAAGATCTACAGACAACAGGTGTATATCTAGAACGACAGAATGGACCTCGAAGCATTGGAAAAACGAAAGGAAGACCAAAAACCCAGCAAACTGTGTCCTACGTGGAAACGCACAGCCAGGGACAAAAAGGTGTAAGGAAACTAGAGAGAGGTTTCTCCTCCAGGAGTGATAACAAAACATGATGGTG
The DNA here is from genome assembly GCA_963556195.1 of Sepiola atlantica. Lineage (NCBI taxonomy): Eukaryota > Metazoa > Mollusca > Cephalopoda > Sepiida > Sepiolidae > Sepiola > Sepiola atlantica. The sequence continues at coordinate 60,585,292 of OY744518.1, read as the reverse complement.
ATGATGATGATGATTTCCCCCAGTTTGTATTTAAGCTAATGATTAAACTACTATAGAGTCGAACAGAATGGCATTATTCTCATGTGACGTCTCCTAGATCAATGTGGGCAACTTGTATTTTCAACGGATCTCGTAGCTTTTTGGGTCGAAGTCAAGATTTTCGTATAGTCATTCCACTTGCTTCTGCCTTCTATTTCTTTTATGGTTTCTTCAAAGATTATGTTTATTAGTCGTCCATGACTACCGTATTAAACATGAACTACATACCCCATCCTTCTGTTCGTAAGAGCGATCACTATATTTAATTCTGTTCATGCTTTTTCGAAAATCTTATTTGATATTCTATTTTCTCTTACTGATTCTCGGGATTCTTCTTAAAGAGCTGATCTTTAATACTTGTACTCTCATCTTAGTAATGTTATCAAGCAACACAAATTATAATAAATACGTAGACGATATTGTCAAGTCGGCAGCAAAGAATGTAGGCTCCCTTCACAAGGCTACACAACTTCTCACACCTTCCAGTATCCTATAACTCTACAAAGCCACCATTCGCTCATGTATGGAGTGTTGTTGTCACATCTGAGCTGGTGCACCAACCAGTAGCATCTCCCGCTTAGACAGGGTCCAAAAAAGAGCACCTAATCTAATAGATCCCGCGCTGTCTACCAAGCTCCAGCCCCTGTCCCAGAACCGCAATGTTGCATTCTCGTTCTTGTTTTACAAGTACTTCCACGGAATAACTCCGAAATAATTACTGCACTTGTATCTTCTCAACATAAATACACACGACCAACTAAGAATGGACAGCAAAATCGCACCCTTTCACTGTAGATTTCACTAGAGGCTGGAAAATATTCTACTCTAATAGTTTCTTACTTCGAACAACTTGCCTTTGGAATTACACTCCCGTGTTCTCTGTTTCCTCGACTGTACGAAGACGCTGGAATTTAAATGTAATGTAAACAAATATCTTGCTGCACAACTCTCTACTTAGTGTTATGTACACCCGTGTCATTGCGTGCATGAAGTCCTTTAACGACGCGGGTTGATCGTCTCTTCGCCACAATTATCGTTCTGAACTCAGCCTGTTCTTTCATCTTCTGACACAAAAGCACGTCGACAATTGTTGGTTTGTTTATAAAAAGATTGATTCAAAAGAGAAGAACATAACTTTGCGTGCGCGTGTGCGCGAGAGAAATAAGATAGATAGAGAGATTTCACTAAATCAGTCACCTAACGTTTTGGGGTTAGCACGCAAAAATACGTTTTTTCTCGTTCAAGTCTCGTCGGCTAACAGCGAGGAAGAAGGCCCCGTCCGGAAATCATGTGGTTTGCGTAACTTCCGTTCGTGGCCGTTCCCTCTGTCCTCTGACCACCAAACGTTTCCATTAACATTACTACAACTATGTAACATTGGGATGCCCCTTACGTCTAAGTGGCATTATGCTTTGTTTGAGGTGTCAGAAATCACACGCAGATTTAATATAAGTAAAACAGATAGTATCTCAGCAGTGTAATATTTAGTTATATTGCTGTCTCTTTTCATGATTTTACTTATATTCGTAACCTGTCGTTTTTGCCTAACACATTTTTCTCTTAGAATTCCTGCACTAATGAAGCCTTCATATTTTGGTAACCCATGATGTCTGTATACTTCTTTTGTAGGTACCTACATGATAATTGAATCGAAATCACCCCGAAGACAGGGCGATCGAGCCCGTTTGGTGAGCACGACAATCACCGAGGAGGTCAAGGCGCACTGCTTGCAATTCTGGTACAACATGAACGGTAAAGATGTCGGCGAATTACGCGTCTATGTCCACACACAGAGGGAGAACACGCTTAAATGGCGACTCATTGGTCCCCAAGGCGGGCTTTGGGCATATGCTTCGCTTCCAATTTATCCGAAACGGGAGAACTTCTGGGTAAGTAACCAAAGAATTAATCGCTTAATTAAAAAAATAATAATAGCTAACTTTTAAACGACTGCTAGGATTGATGTTTAATTGAAACAACAAACATAGACTTAAATATTATAGATTAACAAGGTCTACCCACCGTTGGCCCGGGGATAGAAAGTACTTTATTTTATCAATAATAACTGATTTCCTACTGTTGTCACATGCGAGGTAAATATTATTGTAAACACCGACACAACTAATCGAAGTAAGACAAACAAACAAATACGTTAGTTAAATCTCCCTTGAAGAACAAATATCCGAGTAAAGTTTTACTAAAAAAATGCAATATAAGTTTTACTTAAAAAATAAACTAACCTGCACTCTCTTTTTCTCAATCTCTCTCCCCCTCTCTCCCTCTCATTGTCTGCTTGCCTGTCTGTCTGTCTGTCTGTCTGTCTCTCTCTCTCCTGAATCTGTACATAAAGCATATGTGTGTCCGTACATTAATCACTATTCTAGTTATCAACGTATAAAGAAAAGGGGAATATCTTTGAAGTGAAATAAAGTATTTCTTGTATTTTTGTATCATCGGTTATTAAGATTAAACCTCTGCATCTTTTCCGATAAATATAAAATTTTCATTCGTGATAATTCTTTTTTTATTCAATATTATCTGTTATGATAAAGATTAAGCATACATTGATTGATCATGAAAATAAATTTGCATGCATGATTATTGAATTGAGACGGGCATGCGTACATTTACTTTTATTACACATATTAGATAGTTTTTATAGATGTCGCTCCAGAAACGGCATAAACGCACTCGATGTAAAAAAAACAATACTACTTTAAATTAAAAACAACAATACTACTTCAAAGTAAAAAAAACAATACTACTTTAAATTAAAAACAACAATACTACTTCAAAGTAAAAAAAACAATACTACTTCAAAGTAAAAAAAACAATACTACTTCAAAGTAAAAAAACAATACTACTTTAAATTAAAAAAAACAATACTACTTCAAAGTAAAAAAAACAATACTACTTCAAATTTAAAAAAACAATACTACTTCAAGTAAAAAAACAACACTACTTTAATGGATCGATTCTGACTCAGAAAACAGCAATTCTTCCCCCTTTGTCAGAAACATCGCCCATTAAATGTGAGGACTAAAGGACAAAATAAGAGATGTGAGTGTTACGAGGCTGCCGAAAGTAAACCAAAGGTCCACTTTCTACTCTCCTAGATATGTAGAGATTTGGATCGTGCTAGTGACGTTGTGCCAGTGTGAGAAAAAAGTTTCTGCGTGCTTGTGACAACAAAGCGATACGTAAAATAACACTGAGAGTCAATATTAGACGAGACCCAATCAGCGGCAGCCGGTATATCAATGAAGATGCTGGAATATGTCAGGCATGCGCAAGAGTACTAAACGCTCCCAGCCTCTTTCTACTACTTATGGGACTGATCGCACACATTTTTAATAAGAGTAGTTCCCGAGTCTTTTAAACGTTATGAAGTATAACACAGGGAGAGAGGTTCAACCTAAAAAGAACTCAGCAACGAGGCATAAGAACGGAATTCTAAACTACTGACAATAATCCAAGTTAAACATATCTCCATGACGTTTTGACTGATATATCCTATAGAAGCACAAAGAATTGTTTTTCTTTTTTTTAACACGCCATAGCAAATTTCTAAATTGATGATCCCGTCGTGATTCTCTATCTGGATCTGTGGTTTCATCTTGACTTCTCTGTCCACTTTCCAACGAATGTGGATGAGCAAGCATTAATACGAGGAATCCAGCCAATACATAGCCTAGCATTAACGTTTCCAAAGTGTCACTGTATAACTTCTCTTTATTCCTTTAACTTACAGAAATCTCAAATCATGGCCGAAGAATATTTTTGTAGGAAAAACAATGCATGTGGTCGACATGTGAATACCTGAAAAAGAAAATAATAAAAAGTATTAGTTGTTAGGAAATGGATTCATGGATTATTATTAATGGACATTGAGAAAGTCGAATGAACGGCGTTGTCTCTTATTCTTTATGTTCGGAAACTAATTAATGTGTTCTACAATGAGCGCAACCATGTACAAACGCACTGCGGCGACTCATTTACCAATATACACTATTTGCTCCAAGTTCCTGAAAGAGAACTGTCGATATACGGGGTAAGTAGGGTATCTTTTACAATAGCCCTCAAACTCGAGAGTCTGGCTCAAAAAAGAAGTAGAACGTGGTCGAAAAAATGGATATGCAACAAATAAATGCGACGTACGTCGAGACTGGAGATTTTCCTAGTTATCTATTCCATTTGTTTGTATTTTTACGTAAGATAAATGGGATTTTATTAGACATGAACATTTTTTCTTTGGTGGCACGGATTTTTACTGCCAAAACATGGCGTCGACGATGTTGTTTTGCCAGCCTCGCTTCGGGTTCACGTTGTCAAGGGTTACGGCGTGTGTGTTTTCTTTTTACCGAGACTCATAATCAAAGCGGCGTTTTTTGTTTTTTTTAGTTTGCATTTTTGAAATTTAATTTTCGTTAATTTTGTCGACGAGCCGATTTGTACCAGACGACATTTTTGATACGGTGCTGCGTCCTATGATAATAATTTTTTGCTTTTTTTCTTTGTTTTTTTTAGGGTTAGGGTTTAGGGTTAGGGTTAGGAATTTTAAAAGAAACAACAAAGAAAATTAAACATATTTACTTGCATTTTTTTAAAAGAAACAACAAGAAAAAAAAACATTACGGTTTGACGAATGAAAATAATATATAAATAAAAGCACAATGACATGTAAATAAAAAGAAAATGATTGTATTCTTTTTGCTTAAAATGTAGTTTTGTGTTGTTTATTTGTTTGACTGAAAAATGAAAAATTGCGCTTTGAATATGAGTCCCAGTAAAAAAAACAACCCCGAAAAAATTCAACGAAAACGAGGCTGCCAAAATCTGGAGAAGAAGCGGCTAAGCCGTCGCCATTTTTTTCTTCCAATCTCCGTGCGACAAAAATATCGATTTATAAAAAATAGCACTTTTAGCAGATTATAATCATTAATAAATGTCACAGGTATGTTGGAAATTCAGTTTTATCGGCTACGGTAACTTTTATTTGTTGTATATTTGTTTTTTAGCGTTTTCGTTTGAGGGATATTGTAAAAGATATCCGGTAAGTCTTACGACGATAACCTCTCTATGAAGTAAATAATGTAAACGGAACAATTATGATTCGTAACCCAAACCTTTATTGGAATAGATCAGCACTATTCTACGTTCAAAATTAAGTAAAAAGGCTGCATCCGAATTAGGGTTTTCCTTCGAGCTGGGATCAAACTGTAGAATCTTTTTTGTTCTCAATCGGGAGAGCTGAATTAAACTTGTTCTAGAGGAAGTAATTTCTAATTGTCCCAACCATAGATCCTTATTTGCGGGGGCTGTATTTCCCCACATTAAAATTCGAGCTTGTGTTTAACTTGTCTTAGTGGGAAAAAAAGTAATTGGGGACGGTTTCGTAATAAGGTTTGTACTTTTGAACCTAGTACTTAATGTTTTGCTTTTTTGAAACTTTGACTTTCACCCTGGCCACACTTGTGAAATACTTTCCGTACTTCTTAACGTATATAACATCAATGATACCGATATAAAAAAAAATAAGGGCATTTATTACAAGAGCGAACAAAAAAAAGGGTGAAGACAAACAAATATGCAACAAATAAATGTTACCACAGAAAATATAACTTACCTTTCTACCTACTTGAGTAAGTCTATTTGTGTTTCAACTTATTTTAAAGCGTTCAGTTAGGACGGAAGAGAAAATGCCGTCAATAAGCAATGCACGTTTACCCCTGGACCCATGATAATCGCTCAAAAAATGTTAGACCATTACATTTTTGCACGATTGGTGACATTTATTGGATGTGTTTATACTAGAATGCTTTTTTTAATTTTGAATTTTGAATTTTGAAATTCCGCCGTAAATTTGGGACATAGGTTATTAATGCCGTATCAATTACGTATGCCCTAAATTTACCGCGGGATTTCAAAATTCAATTCCATTATCATTTCTGTAACTATGTTTCTCCAGTTTGCATTGTATATCAGCAAAACAGACAAACCTTATTGTATGCTGGTAAGGAGCAATGCATACCCTCTAACTACAGGCAACCGGATAGATAGCTACAAAGGTTTGGAGATGCGTTCAGATATCTCCAAATAAGTTCGTCCGTTGGTCTCTCATGCTTCTATGTAAAATACAATTTTCGTCGATCTGTTACGCGTTGGTTTTGAAAATAATTTTTGTCGGTTTTTCAAGTTTTAAATAGCATTTCGAGAGACATCTACACATCTCTTTAAGACACCTTGTTCGCCCGATGGTGGTCCTACGTTTGGAACACCATTTTCCCATGAGATATTTCCGATGTACCATTAATAAAGGCCATATATAGTATACCATTTACAATGGCCATTCATAACATATCTAACTATAATGACAACTTACAAAAGTGTATTTACAATAACTATTTCTAACGTATCAAATTACAATGGCTACTTAAAGTAGACCATTTACAATAACCATCTATAACGTATAAAATTACAATGGCTACTTAAAATAGCACATTTACAATGGCTATCTATGACGTACCAATTACAATGGTCACGTACAATCGGCCATTTACAATCGCTATTTATGACGTATCAAATAGCAATGGCTACTTAAAATAGACTATTTACAATTATAACTCATGTAACATTTACAATATACTATTTACAATGACCATTGGTAACGTATCAATTACGATGATTATTTACAAACAATGGCCATATATAAAGTATCAAATTTCAATGGTGATTTACATGATAATATTCACGATTACAGTGTTAAACGTATAAAATCAAAATGGTTATTTGCAATATAATGTTTGCAATTACCATTTATAACGTATCAAATTGCAATGACCATTTCCAAAACACGATTTATAATGACCATCTATTAAGCATCAAAGTACATCATCATCAAATACTTATTTACCAAGGTAACATTTACAATGACCATTTGTAAGATATTGAATTACAATCATCATTCACAATATACAATTTACAAAGACCATTAATAAGATTGACCAATTGTAATTGTCATTTACTTGGTACTCCTGACTATGACTATTTATAACGTATAAAATAAGAATGGTTATTTACAATATCATATTTACAATGACCATTTATAACGTATTACACTGATCATTTCCAATATAATATGTAAAGTGACCATTTATAACATATTTAATTATAATGGCACATAAACAATTGTAATTTACAACGTCACATGTAAATGTCGATTTACAGTGAATTTTTAAATGGCAATTTACGATATATAAGTTACAATTATTATCTAGAATAAAGACTTGCTATGTAGTTAAATTAGATCGATTTAATGTAGTTTTTCGTATCAATATTAAATAACAAACAAAAATGTATTTATATTTATTAAAAACAGTTAAGCCTAATCAAACGAAACCGTAAAACACCTCATGTATTTAAATCTAGAAAGAGCACCAGAAGATACGCTAGACACAGCGTTCTTAATGATATTGTCCGGCAGGCCTAAGACATAGCTTCCGGTTGATTCTCGAACCATTTGGATACGATAGAGGGAATGAGAAACGACTCGATGGTTTGACGGTGTTTCCCTTCCCAAACTTCAACTCACTTATATGTGATACGAATTGTGTCGACACTTTTGAGCCGTCGTCAGATCAAGCAAAATGTGCCGGTCTTCTCGACAGAGTTGTCGTCAAGCCGATCGCCGTGGAGACGAATGGAGCTAGGTCACGCGCGACTTCCTCAATAGCCTTGGTTTGATAATGATGCATCACAACGGAGACTATCATGGATTGCCTTGGCTTTACGAGCGCCTCTCTATCGCCACTATTTGTAGAAACAGCATGAGCCTCCTTTCGGCATGTTAAGGCAGCAGAACATTCAATGCAACTCCTTGATATTTGCATATTAGTTTCGAAAAATTACATTTTATTAGTGAACTATAAACTGTTGTTACATTCTAGAAATCTTATTCACGTTGGATATTTTCCCCTTTTACATTGGATATTTTCTCTCATTTGTAAAATATTTCAATTTCTATTTAATAAGTAAAATACTCCTTTGATAAAAAAAATAATCGCCAGTTTACTAATCAAGAGATTAAATTAAAAAGTTAAATATTATCTAATTTTTTATATTTACAGTTTGCCATTGAAGGTGTAGTGGGTAAACCTTCCAAATCGTACATCGCATTTGATGACATATCATTGACCGTTGGAACGTGTAAAAGTAAGTTCTGGAAAACTAAAGGCATTGCTTTTCAGAAAACAAAATTTAGATTTGAACGATTTACAGATTCTCAGAGGAAAAACAATTTATATATTTTCTCTTTATATTCTTTTAATATAAAGATCAGTAATAATTATCAAAATCTTTCATGACATTATAATTAGTAAAATAAGGATATTTATTATTATATTGAAACATTTGTGTGTGAATAAAATGCAATCAATAAATAATTTTCAGTATGTGTTTCTTTTACTTGAAGAAAATATTAGATGACTGGTTGTAAATCTCAAGTCCCGATTACTTTTAGGTTACCAAGCATTTATCATATCACATATAGACTGTTTAGAGTTTATGTAGACACGGCCCAGTATAGTAAAACAAATTTTATTTCATTTTACTTCAGTCGATGTTCTCAGAAATACAGACGCACCCTTCTGAGGCTAACACTTGATCCATCTATGAGATACATAGATATTCGAATATTCCATTAAATTTCTCCTTTACCTCTAAAACGTTGAGTTAGTATGGAAGTAAAAAGCATTAAATGTCCGCATTTAACTAAATTAACTAGTTAAGTATGTTATAGTATATCTTTCTTGTGGTCTCTTAGTCTTACCGGATTCCAGGACAAGAATTTATCTTGTTTAGTGGGGTATCCAGTTTAGTTCTGCAACTAAAGGCATCCCATGAGGAAAATGCACCATTCCTCGTATAAACCAGGAGGGGATCTGATCTGGCTTCGAATACTAATTTATTTTAAATATTTTGTCAAGGTTTACTTGTAGGGAGGAGTATCAGGATGTAAGGTTGTCGCGACAAACCTTTGTACAGAAAGACCTTAGGAACCCGAAGAAAGTGTCTAGTAGATATTCAAGCTCTCTTTTTAAAATATATAAATACATATGGTTAATAAAATGTAGTCACATGGGTATTGCTTTCACGTAAATACAATAGATAATACGGGGTGCAGATACTTATTCATCAACATCTGTTTAAACAAATATTTATACATATTTAAGATACTATTTGTATACAAATAAATCAATCTATTATACTGGGCCTCACGAGACGATTATCTATCTACATAAACCAGTATGTGACATTTTGCAATAACCAAATATCAGAGAATCATCCAAAATCCAAGTAAAATCATCGGCATTTATTCAATCGATTCGATATCTTACACTGACCATTTTAAGATGGAATTAAATTGATTCAGAAATAATAGTAAACAAGGAATTAAGAAAACATTTTAGAAATAAATCTAATTACATATTTAACAGATTTCCATCTATACGTTGATATTGTTTTAATTGTATAGATATGTGTACATCAATATTTAAGTGTTGAAGGGAGAAGATACTTACAGAGAGAGAGAGAGAGAGAGAGAGAGAGAGAGAGAGAGAGAGAGAGAGAGAGAGAGAGAGTTCTTAACAAATAAGTATATGATGCTGGGTTCAACGAGGAGATTATTTCTATCTAAACCTATATGTCTCTTTTTGTAATCACCAAGCACCAGAGTATTATCTCATTTGTTGAAAGTTAATTCGACACCAAGGGGTAGTATAAGATCGAAGTTGTATCAGGTGTGAAAAGTGGCGAAATAGTGATAAATTTGCTTTTAAAAATATTGCTCGTTTGTGGGAATTGAATGTTGGGCGGCCCTTCTATCATAAATGTTAGAGTGTTCGCTTATGGCTGGGAGACCGTAGTTCAATCCTCGGTCGGGTCATACCAAATATTTAATAAATCGTACTTAATGACCCTTGTTAAACAATCAGCATTATAAGGTGAGGATCAATGGTTAGTGGAGTAATTCTAGGAAAGGTGTGGCACCCTCCCTGCCACTTCAGTATAATAGCCAATGAAAAGGGAGCTTTTGGGTCGCCCACAACTATGGTCGATCATTTTACTTTTATTTTTACCAGTCTTATGCATATGCGCAGTAAAGGTTTCAACAACTATTATGCTCTTTTTCAGAATTAATTTTATTTTTCCGTTACGTCTTTCTTTCTTTTGTTCGTTTTTATTAAATCGAACAGACAGATAAGTATATTACTCTATACTAATATAGGTTGTATTTTTCGGAGATATCCATAGTTATTCACCTTCTATTATATATTACTATATGTCATTGCCATATATTATGTTGTCATATGTCATTGTCGTATATTGCCAACACGGATGCCTCAGTTTTCAGTATATTTAAAAAATCTAGAGTTGAAAGATAACATCATTTTTACATTTTACATTGAACATCTTTTGTTAAATAATCCTTATGAAAACCCACAGTTTCTATATATATATATATATATATATATATATATAGTATAACTGAATGCTCGAACTATTCTATAAAGTTAAGTAAACTTCTACAAGTAACTTTTCTGAAATATAATATTGTATTTACAAAAGATATTTAGTAATAAATAAAGTGAAAATAATTGAACACTAATAGTTTAATTACTTAGAAAATATTTAAACTTTGCTGAATTATCAAAGCGCTAAATACAGTGATTTTGACTAATGTTCTTCTTTTATAAATATAATTAATAATTTATTGATTTTTTCGTGAAAAAAAATGTAGTTGCTCCAAACAAAGCTGCGATTGGTGGGAAATCAGTGACCACTCACAATCCTGTGAAATTAACAACGCCGCCGTCAACGACTGTCAATCCAAGCAGTAAGTGAACATTTTAATTATTGTTTTTACAGCTAAGGAGGTGGAAACATAAATATAATAAAGTCTGTAATGGTTAGCAGTATAATAAATAGCAGTAAAAAAAGGATGATAAATTGACAAAATAGTTATTTATGGTCAATATAGAAAATGAAGTGATAATGGAAAGTTCATAGAAACATATAATGGAACTAACCATAATATGTATATATATATATATATATATATATATATATATATATATATATAATATTTGTTTTACTTTATTATCTATGTACGTGTACGTTTCGTCCTTTTTAATCGGGACTCATCAGCATAGAGATATAACTATTCACTACTGGTCGCGTGATTCGAAACCACGGGCTACGGGTATTTTACAACTCAAATCCCGACATCTAGAACCACACGGGCACCGCTGGATAACTAAATGAACAGTGATAATTTTAACACTTTTTACGGCGGCTTGGCGTCATAAAAGCGTTCAACTTATATGTATAAATACAAAAAATATATACTATGTACCTATACATATAGGTGTATAGTATACATTTGTTATTTATACAAATATTATTGTTTACATATGTGCATACATGTTTCAGCTGCGATTTTATTCAAAATCCAGCCTTTTCGGGCAATTTTTAAAACTTATCAAAAAACTAAAAATACTATAATAAAACTCTACCTGATATTGGGCACTATTTTATAAACACTGAAGTTTTATTGGATTAAAATCGCGGAAACAACAACAATAAAGGTTATATATATATATATATATATATATATATATATATATATATATATATTTACAAGGTCAGCCATATATACAACACATTGATAACACATTAATAACACATTAATAACACAGTTATAACAAAATTATAATAAATAATTACATTAATATAACTGATACATAACCCTATTCCAAATGCTGTCCACCTACTTTTGGCTCACCCTGTATATATATATGGATATATGGATATATATATACAGGCAACAAATCGTTATTCAATAAAATTCCTATTTAAAACGACGAAATTTTCATTTTTCTTTATTTTCTTAATCTTTTTCTCGAGTCTGCGAGCTAGTTTTTTATTTTGTCTTTAGTGTCAATTCGCAGAGTTTCACGTGAGGGGAAAAATAAAAACTCTAGTACGAAAACAAGACCACTCAAAGCCTACGAAATCTCGGGATTACAAGAATATTAAACAATCTTCAGGGAGGCTCAGTTAAAATTATCTGTTGTCGAATATTAATAGTTTTTTTTTGTTTGTCCGTTTAGAATTTGTTGATTCTGAGCCGATTATTTTTTTCCTCTATGACTGATATATGTTGTTGAATTATACGATCAATCCTTGTGCGACTTATTGGACCTAAAATTACATTGGCATATCGTTCTTCATAGTAATATATATGTTTAATTAAAACGTAAGCAATCCTTATTAACGTATTATAGAATATTTTAGTACAAATACTATACGTAGATCAGTAGCAGGAAAATATAATGTGACAGTTTTTAAGAATATGACTATTAATAAGTTTACAATCATTTCTAAGTATCATTATATACGTATATAGATGTGTACGGAACAAGTGTTTTTCACCGGAGGGAGAAAATAAGGATCAGAATAGGGTAACTACGTGGGTACCGTTTTTATTGACACATCATGCGTCAGATTTTATCAATTCTGTTTCGATGAGAATTTTATGTGATGTGATGACGGAAATATAAAAACGCCAGGTTTTGAGTTATTTTGTTTTTAGTTCATGAAATAAGACTGTATTTAATCAGATGACTTAGCGTAGTGCCGTGTGCACGTTTAGGTAAATGTGAAGCCATATGCGCTGGTAATCATCTTCTTTTAAGGATGCGAATTATGGAGTAAAAGCTGAGTTACGTAGGCAAATATAAGTATTTGAAGTGATATGCTTCAAAAGAATCCTGAGCAACTACCAAGGACGTTTCACTAATTAGGACGTTCGCAACACCATCGAGCAACATGTGAGCCATTATGGAATCTGCTGACCACAGTTAAGGTGATGAAATTGAGATGGTACGAGCATATAACATGATTTAACGGATACCCTAAGATTACCCCCCAAGTAACAGAGCGGGCAGAAAATGGAGCGGGGAGAAAAAATGCAAATTTGACTAATAACATCTCAGACTTGAATGGATGGAACTTTAGATATATGCATGTTTGCGGACAAAGTTTTGCATCACTGGAAAACTACGAAATATTTTTTTCGAAAACAATTTAAGACTATATTTCGGTATAGCAATTTTGCATAGTATATACATGTTTTTATATACTTCAATAGATTCTTAGTCTTATACACAAATAACGAATGCCTAATTGGTTAAGCTGTGTGATATATTGATGTGTTTAAGTCTGAATCAATCCTAAGGGATATATAACGCAGTAAACATGTGTTTCTCAATTTATACTTTTCAATAAGAATATAAAAATGGGTCAGAAATTATTTTCCTTTTTTTCCAAATGGAAGCTGGGTGTAAAGAATTGCATTTATTGTGAAATTTGTGTAATTCGTTTACTAATTTTAAAAACTTTTCTACACCCCAAAACAGGGCATGTTACCACTAAGACGTAAAGGAACACATGTTCATTCTAAGTGAGAAGTTGTGCAGCAAGATATTTGTTCACATTAAATTTAAATGTGTGCATGTTGGTACAGTCGTGGAAACAAGGAAAAGGGTATGAATTCTAAACGAAGCGGTCCACGTAAATACACTATTAGAGTAGTAAGTAACCGGTGTCCGGGGGCCACTACAGTGAAGAAGTGAAATTATACCATTAATCGGGTTTGCCAAAAAAAAATTCGTTCAGGGAGTACAAGTGCAGTAAGTTGGTCGGAGCATATTCTTTGGAAGTACTTGTAAAACAAGAACAGGGATGTAACATTTCGGTGATGGGACAGGGGATGTAGCTTGTTAGACAGTGCGGGACTCTGATTTTTATAAACAAAACGTCTCATCAATAGACGATGGGGTTATTTTATATATATTTTTATACATTAATGTTTTACTTATGTATTTTCAGAAATAATTTTGAGCTGCAGTTTTACCAACGATTTCTGTGGTTGGCATCAAGGAAAGCATGACAAAGCCGACTGGATCAGGACGAGATTTGCAACACTTTCGCTTCTAACAGGTCCCCAGAAAGACCATACGACCGGAAGTAAGTTCATTTCAATATTTATTCGTAATGTAAATTGCTTCTAAATATGTTTTGTCAGTCTTTATTTTTTCCAAAAGAAAATTGATAAATCTCTTAGTGATGATCATTCCGGACCTTCTAAACATCATTGTAACTTAAATTCACTTGGATTGGCAACGTTAGTCATATACTATTTCTGCTGCTTTTATTGTTGTTCTTCGTCTTCTTAAGCGAGTCGGACTTCTGCATAGAGCTCACGAAAATGGTGCCTCATGGTTGTTTGGTGTGCAGAAAGTCCTTGTATGATCTCAGCTATTTCTTAACTTGCAAGATTGAATAATTTCACCCCCGACATCGGAAATAGCAAGACTCAACAGTTGTATGCGAAGTCGTGGAAGGTTTTGCTCAGAGCACATAAAGGAATGACGAAGAAAAAGCATTGTCACTCTTACTCCATTTATTTGTGGTTCAGAGCCTCACATGTCTTTGCTGGCAACATGCAGAGGTAAAGACGACAAGAACAACGGACTCTGATCCTGATTCCTCCTGGATTTTGACCAGAGTCATGTTAGCCAGGTTACACTGACACTACCACGTTGTTACTCTCTCTACCACGGTGAGAAAAGGTTCAACTTTATATGGGTGTTTCTGCTGTTAATTTACTTTTAGTGTTCGATGCCAGCGAGGATTTACCAACTTTTCGCACAGCTAGCGTACTTTTTTATAAAAAGGTTAATTTATTTACTGTTTCATATATCAGTGTGAATCCGGCTTTATCTGATGCTCGTCCCGGCAATTTATTGACTAGATCAAGCTATACATTCGAACACAAATACATAGATGCTGTCACTTTTAAAGATTGAACGGCATATTTTGGGTTCAAATGTAGATCATCATTGGCTTAAAACTGTTTGCGATAATCGTATCAAAAATGACCGCCTCAGTTATGTTTGGTGAATTTTCAATTTTAGAAGAGATTTACATTCGTTGTAGACAACCATGATTATGTATTGATTTACTCCTCTCCAGGAGTTAGGCACAAGGCCAGTTTTTATCTTACTCCCACAAGTAAGATGTGACCCAAGGTCAGGTCGGGAAAGTGGGGTTTAAAAAATTGCCTGGGCAGCACTGGTGGGGGCGCATCAGGCAGTAAGCAATAAACTTACTCCTCCCCAAAGAGGGGAGGCGAAGCCTGGGAGGGATGACCTCCTAGAACTGCACAGGACAGACCCATAGACAGGTGTAAAACAAGACCCGAAGGCCAAGACAATACCAGTCTATGGGGTGCAGTATCCATCGGAACAGATACTACACTTTGATCTTAGCCAAATATGTAGACAGAAATAATTTATTTATTTTCTAAATATTTTACAGAAATTATGCGTATTTCATGGAATGTATAATCTTATTGCAAACAATTCTAATTGTACTTAACTTATAAATGTTATTTGTAAAGGTCTTCTTATGAGACACATTTACTTATATAAAAACGTATATTTATTTTTTTTACTTATATAAAAACTGGTCTAAAGGTAGATTTTCATTCTCGATCGTGGCATACAGCTTCATTAACGAGAATTTAGATCAACCTTTGGAGGACTCTTTCACACCGTCGTCCGCAGATGTACCATCATCGCTTTCATCTCAACAGAAGAAAAGCAGCATTCTCTGTCCGTTTTTCTACTCCTTAGAACAGCCTGTCAGAGGATGTCGTGATGATGCCTACCATAACTAAGTTTACATTCACCTTGGATAAACGTTCAGGTGGTGTATAGATGCAATATCTTCTGTCCCTTTACATGGCTTGCTGCAGTTTGCTATTTTCGTTTTTGCTAATAAAATGGATTGATTTATTTTTGCTTATTTCTGTCTCAGGAAACAATAAAGAACCTTTAAAAAGCTTAACCATTATCCGTGGTTTGAGAAAGCCAAGTTTTACAAAATCAATAATCAGTGTCATTCTAAAATTTTCCTTCGTTGAAACTTACAAACTTTCTTCGGAGTTTAGTCTGCCCTACTTATTCACCTATAGCTTGGGGAGGAGAAATTAAAACTATTCTTAATTGTATTAGACAAATGACCCTAAATCCATTTCCGTTTTGGTCGATCTGTCACGTTTAAGTTTGAAATAGTTTTTTTTTCTATTTTTGTAAGGGTTAGATTTAAAATAGCATTTTCGGCCGCGTGTCAAGCTTGAGTTTTAAATAGCATCGTCGTCTGTCTGTCACGCTTAATATGAAATATAATTTTTCTAAGATCTGTAATGCTTCAGTTTGAAATAGCATTTTCGTTTGTCTTTCCCGCTTCAGTCTGAAATAGCATTTTCGTTTGTCTCTCACGCTTCAGTCTGAAATAACATTTTCGTTTGTCTCTCACGCTTCAGTCTGAAATAGCATTTTCGTTTGTTTCTCACGCTTCAGTCTGAAATAGCATTTTCGTATGTATCTCACGCTTCAGTCTGAAATAGTATTTTCGTTTGTATCTCACGCTTCAGTCTGAAATAGTATTTTCGTTTGTATCTCAGGCTTCAGTTTGAAATAGCATTTTCGTTTGTATCTCAGGCTTCAGTTTGAAATAGCATTTTCGTTTGGCTCTCACGCTTCAGTTTGAAATAGCATTTTCGTTTGTCTCTCACGCTTCAGTCTGAAATAGCATTTTCGTTTGTCTCTCACGCTTCAGTCTGAAATAGCATTTTCGTTTGGCTCTCACGCTTCAGTTTGAAATAGCATTTTCATTTGTCTCTCACGCTTCAGTTTGAAATTGCATTTTCGTTTCTCTCTCAAGCTTCGGTTCGAAATAGCATTTTTGTCAGTGTGCCATGCTTTACCTTAAATCCATTTCTACATGTCTGGCTACTGAGATTACAAAATAGTCTTCCATCTTAATACCGACAAATCAAAATATTGCTGAACTTTGGTAATCCGCTGAGAACACATGCTTCAATGAGATTACGCCGTGAATGATATATGCCCACTTTTATTTACTACTAAACAAAAAATCTGATCCACCGGTCAACCATTGAGCTTGTGTTAGATTGATTGAAATCAGTAAAAAGTGTGTTTTCAAAACCAGTTAAACTTTAAAAAATAAAATACAAAGTCAGAAATTAATCAGTTTCACCTCCGATCATCACTACCTCTCTTTTATTTACTCTACAGCTACAGGTTGTGGTGATATTTCCTTTTGCTTATAATTGGCTATTCCAAATTTTTTTACTATCCTTTTTTTGTTACTTTCGATGTTAATAATCAGAGAGAGAAATCTATCTATCTATCTATCTATCTATCTATCTATCTATCTATCTCTCTCTCTCTCTCTCTCTCTCTCTCTATATATATATATATATATATATATATATATATATATATATATAGAGAGAGAGAGAGAGAGAGAGAGAGAGAGAGAGCGAGAGAGAAAGTTAATTAGTGACGGAACCAAAAGTGATAGATACTATATGAAATAAGATAAACATGATAAATAGAAACTTAGTAAATAGTTGCAAATTACGGCTAATTATTTGTTTTTTTTTCAAACATAACTCAAGACCAAGATAGATAAAATATTTTAACATGTATTTTGTGTGAATGATATTGGAGCAAAGCCTTCGAAAACAATATTTCACTTATCTCCTAGCCCGACAGACCGTACAATCACAATTGACATAGCAGTCAGTCACCAGAAACCAGCTATCTTTGCATTTCTCTGTGTTTTCCTACTGCTACGGAATGTAGTTCCTTTGATTGTGTGACTTAGTTCAGTCATTTTAATTTGCGTGTCCAGTGTTAGACTTAATCCGCACTTCCTCCTAGGTGAAATATAATTTCTGGATGATACATAGTAGTTTACAAAAGCAACGTATGTCTCTGGCTTGTGTAAGTCTCTTTAGAATTGTTATCAAAGTTAATGATTCACTGGCATAAAAGATATAGAGGCGACCAGGTTGTGAATCAATCTGATATTTGAGCTGAGTGCGATGTTTCGGTTATTCCGGATCGTCCTGATTCTTGTGAGTCTTGTAAGTTGTCTGTGTGATCCAGAAGAGAATTTAGGATGTGGGTTATGCATCCGTTAACATTGCTTCTTATTAAGGAGATAATAATAATAATAAAGTATATTCATTTTGAAAGAATTTAAAATTGAACGCAATTTTAAATTTTAAGCAAACGTATTGAATAATTACTAATGGATTAAACCGCATTCATCAATATTCGCTTGACAATTTATCAATAATCGTATGTCGTATGCTTATAAGTGAAAATGACTGGAAAATTGAAATAGCTATTCGAGAATAAATCTTATTTAAATTGTTATTCTTAGCAACAATAGCATTTTCGTCGATTTCTCACGGTTACATTTGAAATAGACTTTTCGCCGGTCCGTCGAGCTTAGGTTTGAAATAGCATTTTCGGCGATCTGTCATGCTTCAGTTTGAAATAGCATTTCTTCCTGTCTATCACGCTTCAGAACAAACCTTCCAACAATGAGTAAAAGAGAAGTGGAGAAGGACTCAAATAATATTATTTGAAGAGCAAATCGTGTAGTTGAAATACATTGTTTGTGATATGAGTATCGCTCATTTGCATTTCGGTTCTGTTATTCTAATGACTTTGTGGCTATCGTTTCTGTCTTTTTCAGGTGGAAGTTATATTTATGTTGAAGCTTCAGATAAAATCGTTGGTGCTGTCCGAATCTTCAGTCCGACAATCACTCCAAAGAAGGAAAACATGTGTCTCCAGTTTTGGTATTTCATGTACGGTGAACATGTTGATACGTTGCGTGTCTTCATCTCCCCTGGAACAGATTTCGACCGTACTATGAACCCCCATTGGTCACAATCAGGCTCACACCCGGAGAAATGGATTATGGGAGAGGTTAATTTTAATATGAAACAGAATTTCCAAGTAAGAATATTTCTTTGTTCTACAATCAACACTAAATCTTTACCTGCTAACGCACTAACTTAGTCGCGCACTCTCTTAGTCACACCCACTACAAAAACACTCCTCACACACACACATATATATATATATGATATTTTTACAGATAAATATTAAATTTAGGTAAACCAGTTTTTATTTAGATAATTTTTGTTACACATTTGCAGACATGTTTCAGTTCTAGCTAAGAACTGGCTAAACATATTAAAACCAGTATTTAATATATATGCTTACTTGGAAATGCCATTTTTGCATCCGTATTAGATAAGGGCCTGTAGAAGTCCAGCAGATTCCCAGGTAGAACTGAAACCTGTTTGTAAATGTATAGCAAAAATGTCGGTATTGATTAAAACGTTTTATACCAAATATATATACGGCTCTATTCATTATTGACTACTTTTATATAAACACAGTGAGAATACACTGAATTATACCCCGTGGATATAAACCAACCTGGATTATATATATATATACTAGCGGGGCTACCCGGCGTTGCTCGGCGTCAAAAAACACATAATTGTAGAAAAATCGCTTGTGTAAGATCTTTATATTCAAACTTCTATTTCTCTCCCGCTCTCTATAGCCGTCTCTTTATCTTTCTATCTTTTTCTTCCCTGGTCAATAAAGCAAAAAGCAAATATAAGGTTATGAGTAAATGTGGTATTGTGGTGACTGATCATTCCAGTTAAAAGTAGGCTAGAAAGAATTTACACACACCTGCTGTATTTAGGGTAAACAACACCGACAGATAAAGCAGGTACAACTTATCAAGTGTTACATTGTTCTATCTAACATATTTAACAGATGCTGATTTAGTATATATCCATTAGTAAATTACACACATGCTATCTCTATGATATTGTGCACTGTTAGATTCACCATAAGACATAGTATGAGTCACACTATAGTATAACACATACTTGCTCTACCTAGAGTATTAAATACATCCGCATTCAGCATTTACTCTGTTTTGAGTGTCCTACTGCATTATTGCACACATCTGTTGCATCTAGGGAACTGAGCAGTGTTTTCTACAACATGTATAACATTTAGCAAGTGTCCTAGTGCAGTAATAAATTATTGCTCTTACGTTTGTTTCAGATTATAAACCTAGGCATGAATAACAAAACAATAGTCAAAAAGTGTGCTTAACATATTTCTGTTAAAAATTATCACTTTATTGCTCAATATATTGGAACACATTTATTCTAAGCTTGTTCACCACTTTCAAGCAATAATATAATGAACAAAACAAAAACAATTTTATATTTAAATGGGTGATTTTTATTTTAATGTGTCTTTTGAGAATGTGTAATTGCGTCAAAAGATAAAAATCCAAATTTATAAAAGGAACTGCAGCACTTAATGATATCAATGATAGAAACACATTGTTCAAAAGTGATGTTTAAGTAAAAAAATGTTTTTTTAACCGTCCTCATTTTCATTGAAGGGTACCAAACATGGTGCGTCAGCTATAAAGGTACCAACACATGGTGCGTCAGCTCAAATGGTACCCACACATGGTGCGTCAGGTCGAAGAGTACCAACACATGGTGCGTCTGCTCAAAGGGTACCCACACATGGTGCGTCAAGGCTAAAGGTACCCACACATGTTGCGTCATGTCTAAAGGTACCCAATCATGGTGTGTCAGGTCTAAAGATACCCACACGTGGTGCGTCAGCTCGAAGGGTACTCACACATACTTCGTCAGCTCGAATGGTACCCATACATACTTCGTCAGCTCGAAGGGTACCCACACTTGGAGCGTAAGCTCGAAGGGTACTCACACAATCTTCGTCCGGGCGCAGGGTAACCACACATACTTTTTCCGGGCGCAGGGTACCCACACATACTTCGTGCGGTCGCAGGGTATCCACCCATTTTTCGTGCGGTCGCATGGTACCCACCCATACTTCGTCCGGTCGCAGGGTACCCAAACATACTTCGTGCGGTCGCAGGGTACCCACACATACCTCGTGCGGTCGCAGGGTACCCACACATACTTCGTCCAGTCGCAGGGTACCCACACGTACCTCGTCAGGTCGAAGGGTACCCACACGTACCTCGTCAGGTCGAAGGGTACCCACACGTATCTCGTCAGGTCGTGGGGTACCCACACAAACTTCGTCAGGTCGAAGGGTACCCAAACATACTTCGTCAGGTCGAAGGGTACCCACACATACTTCGTCAGGTCGAAGGGTACCCACACATACTTCGTCAGGTCGAAGGGTACCCACACGTACTTCGTCATGTCGAAGGGTACCCACACATTACTCGTCAGGTCGAAGGGTACCCACACATACCTCGTCAGGTCGAAGGATACCCACACATACCTCGTCAGGTCGAAGAGTACCCACACATACTTCTCAAAAAAGTAGGAAGTAGTACATGGGATGAGTTCATCATGACAACGGAACCGATACTACCCTACCTCTACACTACTCAAAAAAGGAGGAGGTTATGCATGGGAAGAGGGTACTATGATAACGGAACCGATACTACCCTAACTCTACACATCTAAAAAAAGGAGGAGGTAATGCATGGGATGAGTGCATCATGACAACGGAACCGATACTACCCTACCTCTACACTCCTTAAAAAAGGAGGAGGTAACGCATGGGATGAGTGCAGCATGACAAAGGAACCGATACTACCCTACCTCTACACTTCTCAAAAAAGGAGGAGGTAATGCATGGGATGAGTGTATCATGACAACGGAACCGATACTACCCTACCTCTACACTACTCAAAAAAGGAGGAGGTAATGCATGGGATGAGTGCATCATGATAACGGAACCGATACTACCCTTCCTCTAAACTTCTCAAAAAAGGAGGAGGTAATACATGGGATGAGTACATCATGACAACGGAACCGATACTACCTTTCCTCTACACTTCTAAAAAAAGGAGGAGGTAATGCATGGGATAAGTGTATCATGATAACAGATGGTCATAAGGAGGAAGCTAGGGGAAAGGAACATTAGCGGCTATTAATTAAGAAAGAATGGTAGAAAGTGTG
The DNA here is from genome assembly GCA_963556195.1 of Sepiola atlantica. Taxonomy (NCBI): domain Eukaryota; kingdom Metazoa; phylum Mollusca; class Cephalopoda; order Sepiida; family Sepiolidae; genus Sepiola; species Sepiola atlantica. The sequence continues at coordinate 60,563,229 of OY744518.1, read as the reverse complement.
GGAGTGAGAGAGAAAGAAGAAAGAAAGGAAAAAAGGTTGTAGTTTGAGTGAATGTCTTCCCGGCACTCCCCTCATTTCCGGTTTATCGTGACTTGCATTATTTCTCGATTTATACATGATAGCATTGTTTTTTTTCTCAAATTAGTACTAAACAACGTTGAAAATCGAGGAAAAAGGCCCCCCCCCTTGGAGAAAAGTGCTCAGTCGATGCCCGAAGAGTCAATTTTTTTTCCGGTTCTGAGATATTACACGTCCCAGGGCTGGCCGGTCATAATGATGTCAACCGTGGGACTGTTTGTTGGGTACCCTCGGAGGAGACGCTTCACATACAAACATACATACATACATACATACATACATACATACATACATACATACATACATACATACATATAGACAACTGCCCTTTATATAAGAGATATAAGATATATATATATATACATATATATATACGTTTATTATATATATCTTTATATATATATGTGTTTATTATATTAATATATATATATATACGTTTATTATATATATCTTAATATATATATATATGTTTATTATATTAATATATATATATATATATACGGTTATTATATATATCTTTATATATATATATGTTTATTATATTAATATATATATATATATTTCTCCGACTCTGCACAGTCGGAGAAATTTTTCTCCTGGTTTAATTATTTTTGACAAAGGGAAGTCTCTTTTCCCCGAAATATTAAATAGTAATTTTTAATCACCCGGACATCTCACGAACAGCTAAAAACACTCTTGCTGTTATGTAAGATTTTAGGAAAAATAAATAGTAAGTCATATTTCGTATTCGATTTATTGTTTTTGTTCCTTACAACTTGCATCTTACCCGGAATTTGCATTGCCCACTGCCTTTCAAAAACTTACTACTACTATACCAGCAATGCTTCAAGCAAACTACCATTCTCTACTAATATATTTATATGTTTATTATATTGATATATATATATATATATATATATATATATATATATATACTATATATATGTGTATTATATATATATATATATATATATATATATATATATATAGAGAGAGAGAGAGAGAGAGAGATAGAGAGCGAGACAGAGATATATTACGTTTTCATAATTAGAACATAAATATGTACATTACACATCTGTTTTATTGTGTAGTTTTCAACATTTTGTACCATGCAACTCTGTGTTTATCAGGTTATTATTTGTTGTCAATATCTGTTTTCATATATTGACACATATCTGTATAACCTGTATGTCTGTAACACGTAAATACGTATGTTATACATCTGTTTTAGTCTGTAATCTTTGGCATCGTATACTATGTACCTGTATTTATTTTGCATCACATTTACGCATTTATTTTTCATCGTTGTATGCTAAAAAGTTCGAGACAGACTACTGTCGTATTTCTTTGGGTGTTTATCTTATAGTTAGGTATTTGTTGTGGTTTGCTTGTGTCTTAGGCTGTATCTTTATGGGAATGGATTTTTCATAAGTTTTTGTCTATATACATGAATTCTACGTAGGTCACATTTAAATTACAATCGGAATTGTCATAAGTGAAAAGTACTTTCTTTGACAATAGCATGTGATTAGTGAATACTCATGTAACGCACTGGTTAAATTAATGAAACAAACACTCTCTAAAGCAAACCGATATTTCGGTGTTTAATCCGACCTTAATCTATAGAATAATAGGCGTTATTTTAAAACAATGTATTTTTCTACAAAGCAACGTTGAAGAAGACAGGTTGGGAGGGTAGAATGCGTAGTGCTAAGTTCAGAGAAACGGGAGAAGACAGAGAGTTGATATAAAAAGAGGGGGTATGGCGAGAAAAAGATAGGAGAGGGATTTGTCGCTATTTTATTGAGTGTGTATGAATATACGAGAGGGGTACAGATGGCGGTGCTAGTATCAGCCATGGACAGGGGAAATAGTGGGTCAGGTATAAAAGGAAAAAAAAAGAGGTCGAATAGGGAGTGGAAGGGGATACAAATACCGTGTTGGTGCCGTTTATAACTCACCCTGCGTCATGTTTTATCAGTTTTTGTTCAACGAGGATTTTCCGTGCTGTGATGTCGGAAATATAGAAAACGTTAGGTTCTGGGTTATTTCGTTTTTAGTTCATGGAATAATAGCGGATTCTATAAGGAGTTTTAGCATAATGTTGTGTGCAAGTTTAAGTAAATTGGAAAAGAGATGTCCTATTAATATCCATCTTCTTTTTAGCATGTGAGTTATAGACTAACAGGTGAAATACGTGCATTAAAAATGATATGTCCAAGAGAATATTTGGCCAGTACCAAGAACGTATTACATACGTAGATTTTCACAATACCATCGACCAACATGTGAGCAATTATTGACATCTAGTGACCCCAGTTAAGAATATGACATTGATATAGTACGAGCATGATCAATCTAATACTCCAAGATCATCCTCAAAGAAAGAGTGCTGGTAAAAAAAAAGATGCGGCAAGCAAAACGAAAGGTTAACCGATGAAATTGTAGAGTTTAGTTGGCGGAAATTGGCTAAAACTCTAACAATCGCCCATAACTGACAGTGGTAATGACGGAAATCGATGCAACGCCCTTAAAAACCTGACGAATTTTAACATTTTGACTCTCCTTTCAGTTAAAGTCAAGAAATCAACCAATTTTAATGAAATTTTCGATATTTATTAATCGACAATCACGGAATATAATGAAACCATTATTATTTTTAAAAATCTTAGTTCAAATGTATTAATGTTTTAAAACAAAAAAACACCTTTGCTAAAGTTATATTTTTATATATTAATAACAAAAATGCATTAATTTTTTAATATTTTTTATGAAAATAAAACATTGTAGATGTTAACAATTACTTTGTTTTAAAAATATTTCGTATATGTTCACAAACGTGTCTTTATTTTCGACTTCTTACAGAGATGAAATAACTAAAGACGTCACAAAAATGCACGATAACAATCAAGGACACTTCAGATAGATTACTTATATTAACTAAGCTTCTTGTTTTTATTTTAGATTGTATTTGAAGCTCGGTTAAATGGTGAATTTGATGGGGACATCGCCCTAGATGACATATTGTTGAAGTATGGAAGTTGCAATGCCGGAGGTAAATACTTGAAGCATTTTCAATTTTTCAAATTTAATTTTATTTTATTTCAGAATATTTTATCTATACATTATACACAATTTCTGTGTTTTTTACACTGATTTTTCAAGTATTTTACATTGGTATTTTGTGTTCGTAGAAGATTTGGTGCAACATTT
>OY744518.1:60544938-60557438 GCA_963556195.1 Sepiola atlantica | reverse complement strand
AAGAATACATTGTTAGATTTTATGTAGATTCTGTAACGTTTTTCCAATCGTGGATCACACAAACATCACAGATACATACACATAGACATTGAGTTATATATATATATATATATATATATATATATATATATATATATATATATATATATTTATGCATATATATACATATATATATATATTTATATTTATATATATATATATATATATATATTTATATTTATACATATATATACATATATATACATATATATATATATATATATATATATATATATATAGAGAGAGAGAGAGAGAGGGGGGGAGAGAGGGATGATTAAATAGGATCGTGTTGTCTAGGTATATTGTGCAGATGTAGGAATACACACAAAAAAACGCAGTTAAAAAAGAACGGCCATTCGTATGATGCTTCCATTATATCTCCTTAAAATGGTATTTCAATTTTTTACGCGTGGCAGACCGACTGAACCTCTAATAGAGATGAGTGGACGCAACTATTAACTATGACTTTATTGGTTTGATGTATTACTAGTTTATACAGTTTCCTTGGGCGGTGTTGTTATAATACCTGGGTATATACATCTTCACCTAGATTCTACCGCTTTATAGCTAGCATGAAGAAAAATATTGGAGAAATTTCTTGAATAAATATGCTACTTAGTATTTGCATGAGAGAGTAAGTAACTACAATGCATATATTTACGTATTATTCATATTGGCAAAACTCATTGAAATTTTGTTTTAAAGCAAAACTAATTCCCTTTGAACTAACGTTTATGTCTTTATTACGGATTATCAAAGAAAACGTTATTTTGTTAAAAAAATATTGATGCAATGTTTTCTCTGTTATTATGTGAATTTCTTTGAAGTTCATAAAACAGGTATCTATTTTTTTTAAAATCCTTCAGATATACGCAAGATTCGAACTTCGATATGACATCGTAAAATGTACTAGCTTAGTAACTTGTACTCTGCCTATTACTTTTTTATCAACCAATCACATCTTTTTATTTTCTGTACGAATAGACAAACGCCCGAAACACCTTAACCTTTTAATAGTATACACTCTTTTATACACCCGGTTCCATTTTGATAAAATAGATTGATTGCTATATATTTAAGGGGCGTGTTTGAAAATAATGAGCTTTTAGTGATTTTTGAAAATACATTTATTTTTTAAAAGTTAGCAAAACCAGTGACGGGATTTATTTTTAATAATCATTTTTTTATGCTGTTGAATATCAAGTGTGATGTACCAGAAATGCCACCTGGAAGGGAGAAAGCCTACTTGACAAAGATACGCACCTGACTGAAAGACACAAACTGATTGATTGACAACGAAACACAACTTTTCAGAAACTAAAAATCCTATATTAGCAGCTTAAAAGTGAATGGGTGACGACTAAAAAACGTTATATAAACTAGCAACATTGAGAGTGAGTACGCCAGCTATTGAGTTCAGGAGATCGACCTCCGTTAATTCATGTACTTCCTTAACCCCTCTCACTCATCACCCCTGTTTTCGACCACCGAACTTGAAATATATAGCATTATATTTTTATACATCATTAAGTACAGTAGAAATGCAATAATACAACCATAATATTGCGTGAGATGCACATATAAAATAGAACGCGCCCAATCAATTCTTAGTAAAAACATTCCATTATTTCGCGTTTAACTTTAATAGGAAACTGAACCGTCTTTTAAATTTTTAACGATCATTTTTTCAATTTATTTTATAAAATCTGAAAATAGGATTTTAATCAATAGTATCTCAAATTATCAATCACACTCAGTAATACGAGACTCATACAACATAACAATCATAAAAGAGTACATAACATATTAATATTCATTTTTATTAATACATTTCAATTTCAAGGTCATTTAGAATTTACTTATTATTCAATCCGGAGTCGATTTTTACGCAAAATATTCGCATACTTTTGTAATTAAACGCTTATCTTCTCAAACTATACTGAAACATTACTTTATGTACACATATTTTTATTCTACTTTATTTCAGTGTTTTGTATAGGCTTTTCTTACGAATTCACATTCACACCCATTGTTGCGTTTATCCATTCTTTGATAAATCCATAAGAATAGTTATTTTATATATTGAATAAATGATGTCAATAATATTCAGTACTAGTATAGGTTTTGACCAATCCTAAAACCGACTTTTTGCCGGCAGCTATTTACGTAAACAGCCGGAAGCCGGCAAAGCGCTTAACCAATCAGATTACAAGACAGCAGGGGACAATTTTAAAATTGTGAATTTAGCAAATCGTAAAATTCGTCTCCGCTAACGCAAACAGAAAATCTGCAAAATCTTGGAAAATGAAGAAAAAAAATTCTCGGAAACCTTTAACCTAAAATAAATGTAAGAAACTGATTTTTTTGACAACTGTTTTTCACTTTTTTATTGAGGGTTTAACCTCAATAAAAAAAAGTGAAAAACAGTTGTTTTTTTACCCTAACCATACCCTAACATGTCGGACTAGTTAAAACGCTGTACCAATAAAAAAAAACAATTACTCGAAACATGATAGATATTGCGAACCTTTGCAAACTCACGTTTTTCATATCTTGGCAGCATTTTGAGAATCTAGGGATAATCTTGTTTCTTGACAGATCCTTCTTAGTCGGTATGCAGTATGGTTCTATGTAGTTCTAGGGTGCTATTCTCCCAGGCATTACATCCTCCTTCGCGAGAGTTTTAGTTTATATCAGGTCGCCTGGTTCTATGTCATGCTTATCACGGGCCCTGATACTTTTGTCTGAATTACCTATGGTTCGGTTCAGTTCTACGAAGACATCCGCCTAGGCATTACCTCCTCTTGCTCTGCTCTCTAAAGATCTGTTTGAACTTTCGTTTATTTTAAAAATTGTATTAATTACATTAAATTTATTATATGATTGTTTAACTTTATTTTAGAGAAAATATAATACTTTATAGAAAATGTATAGTTGATGTATCGACTGTGAATTAAACTTACACTAAAATTATTGTCTTTATCTTTTAGAGGATATCACAACGCCCAAACCAGGAATTACAGAGAAGCCACTTCCAATCGACCAACGAAATTGCGATTTTGAAAGCAAAAACATCTGCGGTTACGAGCACGTGACCGGAAGTCCGAAATATTTCTGGCGGCGAAACACTGGAGAAACCAAATCATCAAACACTGGCCCGTCGACAGACCATACCACAAATACAGCAGAAGGTACATTTTATTCACAACTATTATTCTATTTCCCTCCTATCTCTCTCTCCCACTTCACCGTCGTTCCTCTCTCTGTCTTTCTCTTTCGATATATATATATATATATATATATATATATAGCAGGAGAACCTGATGCTGTTCGAAATTAAATTAGGAACACTATGTTCTTTTAACTACATTCCTTCTTTTTTGCTGTCCTCGTTTCACCCCTATTATAGTTAGAAAAACATTACATTTGGAAAAACTCTCTATATTAGTGTCTTATACTTATGATTTAAATTCCATCAACATCAGCTAAAGGGTTCTTTCCCCATAGTTTTCATAAATACAACACGGTGGTATTCGTCACATTATGGGACACGTAAAGGTAAGGTGCCACTTCCATTTTCTTTCCCGGATACTTTTATACATGCGATTTAAATTTCCTAACTCTATCAGTATATCTCAGGGATTCAGGACCACATTTATTGTCCTCACCGGAAAATGTTATACCTATGATTTACATTCTATCAAAATGTGATATATTTGAACTTTTCGGAGCGGTTCTTCCCCAGAGCTCCATTTGGTAGACACTTACAAATTCGAGATCAATTTCATTGTATTCCCTAGAAAATGTTATATATAAATACACTCTTAGTCTTTATGAGATACTCTACCATTTCGTTCTATACGAAACACGAACACAGACATTGCCATTTATATATATATATATATATATATATATATATATATATATATATATATATATATATATATATATATATATATATATATATATAGTAATCCAGGTAGGGTAAAAATCCACAGGGTAGAAATCCAAAAATCTCCCTGGAATTCAGCAACCAGTTTGAATCAAAAAACAATTTTCTGCCTGATGAGACCTCAGCTCTTGAGAGCTGTAGATCGATAACATCGACATGCCAGTGTAGCAGACCTTGTACATGTTTGAATAAAAGCATTCACTATATATATATATATATATATATATATATATATATATATATAATGATGTAATAATATTATTACCAATGCAAACAGGTGTATCTGGCAAAAGAAGCAGTATACATTAAAATATATTGCGGAAAATATTCCATTTTTTACATAATTTAAAACTATTAAGCGGTTCTCAAACATTTCGGGACACATGCTTTAATAATGTTAATAAACAGAGCTTATCTACCAAGCAAGTGATTTGAGTGAACTATATAGATTCGACTTTCAATATACCGTAAGATTCAGAAGGTAAGCAATTCAAGTCAATCTGTGTAGGTAAATGGTCTAAGCCTGTTCAGATCTTATTCTTCGTATTTGTGGATTTTTATATTCCCAGTTGTGTAGATAATCAATAAAAACGTATCATTTAATAATAATATTACCTGCGTACATACATACATGTATCCGCAAAAAAGAAGTTTATTATATATGTTATGTTTGTGGCCATCAATAAAGGTAGATGGTTCACTATAGGTATTAACATATATATATATATATATATATATATATATATATATATATATATATATATATATATATATTCCACTGACGATGGATCCAGACGGGTCAGAAAGTACTCTGGACCAATATGTACACTATGGCAGTTTCATCAGCCAATTTCCTTCCGAGATTAAGATTTTAATCCGGAAAATTGAAGGGATCAACACTAAAATAGCCAGACAAAAATTGTCGGTTATTTTTAATTATACGTGTCTTAAAGAAAAAATGCTGCCTCGATACACACACATATATATATATATATATATATAAGCTACAAAGCGAAGCTCCGATTAGGTTCGTTGAGTCCGATAGAGTGTCTTGATATTCATAGCTCACCGCAATTGGCATAACTATAATTTAATTTATCCGTATCACGTGATCATTTCCTATGGCCGAGAAGATAGCAAAAAAAGCATGTAATTTGAAAGGTGACTCTGTTAACCGGGTTTGCGCGTTGTGCCCGTCTGAAATTATCACTCCCCATTCACTGATTAGAGCATAAGCTCGAAACAACGTCGTCTTTAGACAAATATAAATTAATATCTATTTATGAATTATATATATATATATATATATATATATATATATATATATATATATATATATATATATATATATATACATAACCTATCGTGAAGTGGTAAAGCAATTATATAGTCAAATAAAAGAAGAGAAATAAAAAATATGAGAATGACAAATATATTACGTCTTCAGTTATTCAAAACAAGGTATATTCAATTAAAGAATATTGTTTATTTATTTTTCCTTAAGCCAGACTGATCTGATGAGTAGAACCCATTCTTGGAAAATTCTGGCTTAAGGAAGGAAACATTAATTTTCTTTTTATTGAATATATCTTGTTTTGAATGACTGCGGACGTAATAGACTTGCCATTCTCACATTTTTTATTTCTCTTATTTCATTTCTCTCTCTCTCTTACTCTCTCTCTCTCTTTTACTCTCTCTCTCTCTCTCTCTCTCTCTCTCTCTCTCTCTATATATATATATATATATATACTAGTTTAGTTTATGTCCGCTTTTTAAGCAGTGTTCGTACAGTAACTGGGTATGTACATTACTATTTTTAAAGCTAAAATGAAGAAAAATATTTGTGAAATTTTGTTGAAAAAAACCCTACTCAGTATTTGCATGAAAGAGTAAGCAACTATAGTGAATTTGTTTACGTATTGGTTTTATTGACAAAACACATGAGAAGTTTTTTTTATAAGCAAAAGTTATTCTATTTTAACTAATTTCGCTTTGAAGTACGTCTACGTTTTTGCGGATCACTTGTTTTAATAATCATATCGTCCAAACTATTCCATTAGTAATCTGTATTCTGTCTATTCCTTTTTTGTCAACCACTCACATGTTTCTATTTACGTTCCAACAGAAAATATTCAAACACACCATTAACATTTAATTTTAATAGTACACCCACACCTACACATATCAATGTATATATATATATATATATATATATATATATATATATATATATATATATATATACAATACGCGTTCGCACGATTCAAACCCAAGACTCAACTTTCAAGCCATGGGGTAAGAAGACTATCTAAGTATATTTATGTCTATACAATCGGACATATTTTAGTAGGCTGCCATAACACTGTTCAAAAATCCAATTGGACGGAACATCGCATTACGCATTAATTTGCTGTCGATTTTTTATTCTCTATTCCGTTTTATTTATCTTCCTCCCACAAGGTAAGATGTGACACAAGGTCGGGAAAGTAGACTTTGAAATGCCAGCGCCCTAGAAAGTGAGCACTCTGGCCTACAAAAAATGCATATGCAGCCGCGTCTGCATTCCCCGGTATGGGCGTCTTAGGCAGTAGCGATAAACTTTAAACAAAGAGGGGAGGCAAAGCCTGGTAGGGTGGACCTCCTAAAACCGCAGGACAGACCCATAGACCAGCGGAAATAAAGCGGCGAAGGTCAAGACAATACCGGTCTATGGGGTGCAGTATCTATCGAAACAGATACTACACTTTGATCTTAGCCAAAATGATTCTCTATTCCGTGTTACTGGGATATATACACAATATTATCATAAATACTTTTTCATTGTTATTTACATCCACGAGAATCATCAGTGTGGAGGATGACTACTCTGCCGATCACACGAATCGAACCACAAACCCAAGTCGCCTTTTAACTTACAGTGACCTCTCTTTTTAAAAAAAGAAACAGAAGCTGGACCGATCTGTCGGTTGAAGAAAACCAAGATGAACACCGCTATTCCTAAAGCGGCGCCCATTTTGTTTATATCAACCGACAGATCGGTCCAACTTATTATTACTCTCGAAATTATTAAAAGTTTTACCATTCTGGACCTTTAATATTTAGCAGGAAGCCCCACAATTCGCTGTCTTTATATCTACAGTTTATTATAAATATAAATAAATTTAAGATGTGTACAGCTATACCATCTACTGTCACTTATTTTTGTTAATTCATTCTTCCACCTTTCCGGTTTTGACATTGCATTGCTGCTGCCTTTGAACCCCCCTATATATATATATATATATATATATATATATATATAGTAAAAAAATAAGTGTGGTAAATTAAATACCATCAAAGCTTGTTATAGATGCAATATGTATTTTATAAAAAAGAAAAGACAAAATCGAAAACGATTTTTTTTTCCTTTTTTTATAAACTAACATTATGTATGTAGTTTATAGTTATACAGATATTTCGCTAATAAAATTAGCCTCATCAGTGTGGTTGAAATTCCGATGTAATTGGAAAGCCAGCTTCTGTTGGTTTGAGCCGGCGAATGAGATGTTGTTTTTTTCTCTCTCGTATGAAATACATAATGTTAGTTTATAAAAAAAGGAAAAAAAAATCGTTTTCGATTTTGTCTTTTCTTTTTTATAAAATACATATTGCATCTATAACAAGCTTTGATGGTATTTAATTTACCACACTTCTTTTTTTACTAAATTTCAAACGGATGCTTATAAAAAAAAGTATGAACCTTTAAAACTATATATATATATATATATATATTGTTCGTTGATATCAACAATATGTGAACATTGTTCGAAGAATTAAAAACCAACTATTATTAGGCGTATTATTGTTTCCAAGACTATTTGGAAATATTTTATTTTACATTATTTTTGATGATTCCATAACGTCTATTCGCCAGCGGTTTTAAGTGAGTTGTAGAATGAAGGGTGAGTAATACACCAGGAAACGATATCATCCATCAATTTAAATATGCGTAATATATCTGTGAGTGTGACTTCTTTATGGAAATAAAAAGTTAAGTTACATAAGCAGACAACGCCAGAACGTAAAGCGCGAAAGAATAACTTCAGACTGCCAACCTCTGACACTAATTTTTCTCCGACCTTTTTTTACGAAACCGGTAAATACATACACACAGAATTGTGCAAAAGTACAACAAATAGCTGTAACCTGAGTATATAATTTTAATTAAACCAACTTTATTTTTTTCTTTGTTACAGGTCATTATATGTACATCGAAGGATCGAACCAAAAGATGGGCACCGTAGCTCGGATGATCACTCCGCTGTACAAAGACTCCACCAGTGTTTGCATGCAGTTTTACTATCACATGTATGGAAGTGGCATCGGTAATTTCAGTATCTACACGGTGGTAAGTGCTTCTTCCGATCCACAAGACAATTCGATAAAGCCTATTATAGTAACACTAAACATCTTTAATCTATAAATATCATTTTAGAAACGATTCACCGCTTATCAATGCCCAAAAGCCATCCGAGGATAAGGGTTATTAAGTTTGACAGGTAGATGGTAAAACACTAAAGGATTAGTAACGGTGCTGATAACTGGTCAGAAATTGATTATTTAAGAGGACAGCTCAACAAGAATTTGTTAACGTTAGACTTTAAATCGGCAATGTTATAGTCAGCCAGGAAGCAGCCTCGTAGGACTGTGTTCCACAGACGGGCAGTTCTAGAAAATAAACTTTGCTCATCGAAGTTCCTCTTACTTCCATTACTGATGTGGTACGTAAATTCTGATTCATCTTTAATAAATAAATGCTTGTCTTCTTTTTGTATTACTATTAATCATTGCGTTGTTAAATTACTGTTGTGGCCCTGTTTAAATGGACTGAAATGAAGACACGAACACGGTATAAAGTAGAAACAAGTGTATTAAGAAAAGAGAGTACAGAGGGAAGAAATATGCGCCTGGTAAGTAGAGTTCGACTATCTTACTGGATTTTCACTGCTGGCGAGAGTTAATTGCCGTTGGCATTTATTGAGAAAAGAAGAAGAGTCCATGTTGTACATAGGTAAGTCACCATAACAATTACCCTAAATAATAGGTATCATCCCTGGGAAAATTACAGCATCCTTACCATAGCGTTATATAGAATGATAATTGAAATAGAGTTGTTTTACCCACCGATTGCATAACAATTAAATAAAAACATGTCTGAAACTATTATAGCTCCGGTATCTACCGTTAGGAACAATTGTTTTTTTTATCATTCGATATTGTGGATCTAGCCAAAGGTGTCTGATTCTAAAACACACCATAATTCCAAAGTAACATCAATGAAAAGTCATCTTTATGCATATAAATAGATTTCGAACATCTTTAGAACGTTATGCAAACACTGAAGAGTGTGATTCATTCTAATCAAGATTCAAATCATTGGTTTAAAGTCAGAAAATCATAATTCGAATGTGAATATTTTGATTGTTTACTATGGAATTTGAAATTATTGAATCAATTGTTTTTTTGGGGTGGCATTTTGAATTAATTGACCGATTCATATGGAATGTAAATGCGTTAGATCGATTCATATTAGATTTGGAAATATTTACTCGATTCGTATGAGATTTGAAAATATTGACTTGATTCGGGTGGGATTTGAAAATATTGGATTGATCTTTATAAACTTTGAACGAACTGATGTTAAACTAACGGGATTTTTACAGATTTTTATGGGATTTGCAAACATTGATAAACTCTAATATTATAAATTTATATGAGATTTCGAAATATTGGATCCATTCTTACGAGTTTCTGAATGAAATGATCGAGTCTGATGGGATCTGTATTCATTGAGTCAATTGTTATAAGATTGTGAAAAAATGATTGATTCTTATAGAATTAAATAAAATATTAGATCTAATCTGATAAGATTTAAAAAAAATTAGATCGATCGTTATGAGATATTGAACTAAATGATCGTTTCGCGTGGAATTTTGAAGCATTACATCGATTGTTAGAAGATCAGGAAATATTGGATTGATTCTGATATCATTTGGAACTATTGGATTCATTTTTTCAAGAATTGGGTGGGAATTTCTTTCTTTTGCGTGTCTTTGAAACCTGTGGCTATAGGATAGTTACCAAATTTTTACGTAGTTTTTTAAATTATTACTGTATTGTGCAAGACTTTTCAAGCTGCACTGGTTGAGCTGTAGATGAAGACAAGACAGTAATGAATTGTATGATCTTCTTTTTAGGTTCGCAGATGGCTGGATCGGTTTTGTATCCCTATCTGGCCATATCTAGTTTTGATCGCCCCATTTCTGTTCTCACGCGGTTGAGTGTCTTCCACTAGACCCAGTGTTCTTTTGACCCAAGTGGGTTGGATTCAAAATGAGATATTCTTATGTTAGCCGAAGGGGCCATACTCTCGCTTTATAATCAACAGCTGCAGTCTGAGCTTGTTCTGAGATGTTCTTAATGACTCGATATATAGATAAATGTGAGCACTGGTATTATACTTTCCAAATGGAAATAATAGGTTGAAAAGATAAGGATACACATTGTTTTTTTTCTCCAAAATATAATGTATGGTTAAAGAAATAAATATAATCATTGTTACACCAAAGAACATAAATGTAATCCCAAAATAAATATTCGAGCAATTTTAGAATGTATTTAGAGCAAGTATTTGTATTATGTAAAACTTTAACGCGGATTTAAATTTATATATCTTTCTTTTCTTTTCTTTACGTTCTTATAGTCCTGGAAAAATAGCAGTGACTCTCAACGGATCTATTTCACCTCTGGTAACCATGGCACCCATTGGGCAGTTGATAGAGTGACCATCGACAAATTGACATCATCTGAAGGATATAAGGTTTGAGATGAATAAATAATTATTTATTGAATTATAAAAATATTCGCAGATACGTTGTTGACATAAAGATGCAGCCATAAGATATGAAATCGGCTTTTCCGGGTTGGAATATACAGTTTATCAGCTTGTCAGATGCTACATCTTAAGGGCCATCCAGTGAATTGCCAAAGGAGCAGAAATATGCAGTTAGTGTCTTGCCACCAGCGGACCGTCCATAGAACTGATTAACGTAAGCAGCTTGCCGGCATCTGCAACTAGAGGACTACACTAGTATTCTCAAAAGACCACAGAAATATTACCAGTGGCGTGCTTGCTATGTCTATTTTGCTAGAAATAAAACAGTAGTGTTCAAACATCTTGATTGATACTAAATGTTGTCGAATTTCTTTTTAGAATAGTATTCTTATGTTATAGAAACCATGAAAATAAAATCATGTGATTTGCGCCGTTGCTACTGCCTATCTTTTCCCCGAATGAAATATTATGTTTAATTTGAGTAAATTTAAATTATATGGATGTAAAATTCGTTAATACACACGTCTTCAAATATACGAATGCTGACTTACTCTACTGTATTATGTAAATTAGTCTTGTTCTCTGACACGTTCTACATGAAGTATAGAGCATTTTAAACAGTCATTGAAAACATCATAACAAGAGTAAACTGAGGTTTTATTATTTAGTTTATTTATCTGGGTTACGAGACACAAAACCTCCAGGTGTAGATTAAAATGACCTCTCTGCAAATCTGTTATATTTTCAGCTTCCACCTATGAGTAGTGTGTGGTTAGAAAAACATGTTAACGATTCTTATCTCTTTGTTGTCTGAATACAACTAAAGACCGTACCCCTAATTGACGGGTTGTTTCACAGTACAACGTGTTGCCTTCAAATCACGGGCCCCACGCGCCATTTTGTTGGCTATATACCGCTTAGATGCGGTTTTGTATCTCTACAATTGTTTCCCCACATGTTAATCCTCACGATGTATCTTTCCATGAAGACTATGCGTTTCTATCTTAAAAGGTAGATTCTTACATAAACCACAGATTATTATATAATTCCCGGTAATTCCATTTTATTCGTCCAGAAATTAGTGTCGTTTTGAGAAAATGTACTTCTTGTTTTATTAACTCATTGTTTCACTTGTATTTTCAGATAATGTTTGAAGCCACAGTTGGGAATAATTACCGAGCCGATATTGCATTGGACGATGTTTCCTTCACTGTAGGAGAATGCTCATTCTTAGGTACATTGAAGATTTTTTGGAAGATTTCAGTTCATTTTTCATGTTTATTTCCTGATTTTAAGCTCTGCCCTAAATTCATAATATATGACTTTATATATAAATATATATATACATATATACATATATGTATATATATATATATACATATACATATACACATATATGTATATATATACATATATACATATATGTATATATATATACATATATACATATATGTATATATATACATGTATATATATACATATATGTATATATATACATATATGTATATATACATATTTCATATATATATACATATATGTATATATACACACATATATTTATATATATACATATATGTATATAAATATATATATATACATATATGTATATATAAACATATATGTATATATATATAT